>CM029532.1:6064588-6556086 GCA_017141395.1 Laodelphax striatellus | reverse complement strand
CTGAACTGTATCCTCTCCACTCTCAGCAATAAGTAATTGGCTGCACAACCCCATGATTCAACCCCATATCTGATGATGGATTCAATTAGGGACTTATAAATCAAATATAGGCAGTCATGTGGGATGTTTCTGTGTAAATAAAATATTTTTGCGCTTAATGCCTGAAGTTTCTTGGAAACATAGTCAATGTGAGAATGCCATCTCAGGCTACTGTCGATCATTATTCCCAAGTATCGAGTATCGTTTACCAAAGACAAGGATAGACAACTACAGGATATGAGAGAGTTAGTAAAGAGGCACTTACAATTGTGAGCAAAAATTACTGGGGCTTCGTCACATCTAAGATGAGGAGATTTAAAATGCATTAATACTGTCTTTTTCCTGTTAATGACTAAGTTTCTATCATGGGACCACCTGAGAATTTGATTAAAGTCCAATTGGAGTAATTGCTCTGCTATCCTGAGATCCCTATGTGCAACTATTAGAGCTGTATCGTCAGCATACATAAAGATCTCTCCATACCTAACTACACTTGATATAGAGTTCACATAGATATTGTAGAGGACTGGACCCAGGATACTTCCTTGGGGGACACCAAGGTCATTATTTTTAATCAACTCACTGTAGTTTTCACCAATCTTAACCTTGAAAAATCTGTCCTTTAGGTAACTCTCAAACAACTTGAGAACATTTCCAGTTATTCCAATGTTATTAAGGTCTTTTAATAATATTTTATGGTTGAGGGTATCAAAAGCTTTTGAATAATCGATAAATATAGCTAGCACATGATACCTGTCATTCAAGAAAGAGTTTATTCTATGTGAAAAATTTGATAAAAGTGTTTCTGTACATTTCCCTTTTTGAAATCCGTATTGAGCTTTGGATAAAATATTATTTTGAGTCAGATATTTGTTCAAATTTATCAGTAAATATCTTTCAAAAATTTTCTCTGGAGTGGGCAGCTTTGAGATAGGTCTAAAATTTTCAAGATCATCTCTTTTTCCTGATTTGAAAATTGGACTAACAATGGAAATTTTTAATGAATCTGGGAATATTCCTTTGGAAATAGACAGATTGATCATACGACAGAGTGGAGCACACAGATAATCTTTCAGTAGTTGCAGCTCTGATACTCCAATACCATCAATGCCTGGTGATTTACTTTTATTCATACTGTCAACTATTTGTTCTATGTCATGAACACGTGCCTTTCTTAGATAGAAGTTGTAGTTAGGTGGAACTTGAACAGAATCACTAAGAATAAGAGGGCATGGATGTGACGTTTTTTGGATATTTTCAATGAAAGAGTTGGCAAAAGCTGAGCAGATCTCAGAGGGGCCTGTAAATTTATTGGAAAAATCACTCAGAATTCGATTCTCAGAATCATCCGAGGTTCTACCCAAAATTCCATTAATACATCGCCATTTTAATTTTATATCATTTTTTGAGTCAATAAATTTTTTATGTATGTATTCTCGTTTAATTTGTATGATCTCTCTATTAAGCTTATTCCGAAAACGTTGATACTCGTGCCTATAGTTCACATTGGATGGATTACTCTTACAGCGCCTGAATAAACTATCTCTAACTTTGAGTTTATTATAAAGCGATTCTGTCATCCAATTATTCCTAAAATTAATTTTTTTGCTATTAATATTTATAATTTTTTTACATTGATTACTCGCTCTTTCAAAATTCAGCTTAATCTTATCATAAACTAAGTTGGGTGAACAAAGTGAAAAGCAGCTATTCCACTCACTATGTTTCAATCTATTAATGAGTTTTTTTCTGTCTAAGATAACTTTATAGGTCTCTGACTTTTTCTGTTCTTTTATTGGAAGTTTGTGATGAACTTTACAGCTTATAATATAATGATCAGATATTTTCAAGTTTATCACACCAATATTGCAGTTCAGCTTATTATTCGTTAGGCGAATAAATAAGTGATCAATACAGGACTGAGTGAGAAGATCCTGTCTGAGCTCCTCCCTAGTAACAATATAAACACCTTTTTTACAACCATAAGATAAGAGCATTGACTCATATAATTGAACGAATTGATCATCACGCTTTAGGAGATCAATGTTTGTATCTCCCACAATGATTAAATTAGATTTATTATCTAGTTCAGAGATAAGGTTTTCGAGATCATTTATGAAATCAGATTTAAGCGTACAGTGGGGTCTATATAAGCTAGCTATATAGATGCAAATATCTTTAAATTTTACTTCAAGAAGAATATACTCAAAGTTATCAATATTACTATTTACAGATCTATGAACAAAAGAGATATTCTCCTTTACAAAAGCTACAAGGCCATGTTGAAATCTATTTAAAGCCTTAATTTGTTTCAAAAAATTTCGTTCCCAGCAGACAAGTTGAAAAGATGTCAAGGGACATTGTTACCCAGTCAGCACACCATGACGTCGTATTTTTTTGGTCAATCTTGGTAAACTATGTAGAGTATTTTGAAATATGTATAGTTTATGTACAATATACTTGAAAATATTTAAAAAGACAACATGATAAATGTTTGTTATAGTTCAGCTTAAAAAGCTGTCTGATTTGTGATTGATTCAAATAAATTTTACGGACTTTTTCTCAATAAATTGAATGTATAAACGATTTACTAGTACATTATACTCGTACTTTCCAGAATTGACATGAACCTTTACCTTGACAAGGCGAGGGATGTAGATCGGTGTGCTAATCGAGCATTTCTAAATACATCGGCCCATCAGCAAGACTGCAAGTCAAAACTATATGAGCGTTCTTCGCTTCTGTATTATACACTAAATATCGGGGGGACCGAGCTCTGCTAGGGAGTACAAAGGCACAGGAATGAAAATTTTATTTAAAAAAAACATGAAATTGAACTATATCAATTTACTTCATTATTATAGCAGACGATGTGTTTCGATATTTTTCTCAATTTTGATACTGAAGCTCTTAAAATTTTTCTCAATTTTAACAGGGAAGTTAGTGTAGTAGCAGATTTGTGTGCATATTTTACATGTGATCAGATGATTAGAATGCATTATCTCAACAGCTGAAATAGTCTTGTGTCACTCCCACACTCATTCTCTCTGCTTGTGGGGGAGTGAGCGACCATCATTTCACAAGACAGCTAGTATAGCAAGATCCATTTAACATGACATAAAACATATGATCGACGAGCATATGATTGCATACTCCTGCTATAGCATCCAGCTCCCAGCTGCCAAGTGTCAAGACTAGTAATGTTACAGTATAAATGTGAAAAAATTCAACATACATCAACCGTAACCATAGAAACTTTGAATGGAAGTCATTCGCCATCCGCCAAATTAAAAAAATACTATAATACAGTAGTACAGTACTATAATAAAGTTCCGAAACAATTTATTGGCAAGTGTATAATAATAATATTTGATGAAATAATGATTTTTCAAGGAATTATGATAATGACATAAGGGTATTGAATACAAATACAAGTGTTAAGCACATCAATTTTATTCAACAGTTGAAATATCAAATATTTCATAAACATTCCAGATAAAACATTTGATGAGAAAAAGATATAACCTAATTGTCTTCAGCTTTGACATTTATTTGAAGCCGTGATTGTCCTCTTAAAACAGTTATGTTCAAAGTGCTAATACTCTCTAAAATTTTATAGACAGTGGCCGCGCTTTCAATCACTTGTCCGTTGATGTGAGTTACTATGTCACCAGGTTGAAGGCCACTTCTGTAAATTAAAATTTTAAAAAATAGTTGAGCAAAAATTAATTTAAAACAAAAAAAATTAAAAATGACAATGAATTAATTTCGAACTTCGGTGTTGATTTTTTAAATAGATAATTGATAACAAGACACAAAAATTCAGTATTCCAAATGACAAATTGGCCAAGAATATTATAAGTATATTTTTCATACGTTGAAGTGAATTACTTCTCGCTAGCAGAATTAGTTAGAGGAGAAGAGGTAACCTTATAAAAAGCTCTGTTAGGATAGGTGAATATATTTCCTTTTTTATTTTGTCTTCAAATAGAGTGAGGTACACATAACCATACCGCATGTGGCATAGCCTTCTTGTTTACCAACACATTTATTGGCGAAGAATGCAAAGTGTCTTTCATAATTATTTAAATTATTTAGAAGTTGGTGGGAAGAGAACTATGGGACACAATAATCGTATTGTTATCGATACATATAGCGATTGACAAGCTGTACAATACTGTAATTTGAGATGATATAAGTTATTATGAAACCACTAAAATCATTCAGCCTTCAATTACTTTCAAGATAACATTACGAGATAAAAAATACCCAAGTACAAAACACGATAATAATGTTTTGCGCAGTAGTTGAGGAACTAATTCAACTATATGGGTCAACAAAAAGAAGACGCTTTGTATAGCCTAATCGGAATAGATATGCAGGAGAATAAGAGATTTCAGAGTGGATTTAAGTGTTTTGTAAGAAGAATATTGTTTACTTTTTGAATCGAATGATTAATGTATCTATTTGAATTGTAATGATTAATTAGTGAAGCAGTAGGCATCACTTGAAGTTGCTCAACATATCGATATTCCGGCGGAACGAATGACAGTGGTTACAATGTAAAATTATCTAAAAAATCAAATATATAACGTTTAATACCAATTCAGGCTGAAATGATGGCAGTAAGCATGTGAAAGTATCCGAGAAATCAAATTTAGCATGTTTCGATTTAATAATATCAGTAGCAATTGTCAATTAAAAATTCCAAGATTTATAGTAAACTAGCCTTACATATTGTCTAATATTTATGGTCAATGGAATTTTATAAAGTTATAAAAGGTATAAACTTAAACTTTATAAATTTTGTTGAATTTTGAACAAAAAAGTAATTAAATGTTGTGATAGAAAAACTTGTTAATAATTCTTACGCATGAGCTGGAGATCCCACTGCTACAGTCCAGACAAGAACGCCTGCCCTGAGGTCATGAGGAATCCGATGGTTACGCATTTGCAATTCCCTTATAATTTCTGCTGTTAGAGTCAACATGGTTATTCCCAAATACTTCCTCGGCAAACCATCAGGTCTATTGATATCCAATTTATTTCCTTTTCCTGCAAAAATTTGATAACTAAGTTACTATAATATACAACAAAAAAATATGGAAAATTTTTGAAAGATGAAAAGTCAAATCGTGAAATTTAAGGCCCAATTTCACCAAGAACTAAAACCGCCGTTATGGCTGGGTTTCACGATTCTAGTAGACGTTCAGGTTACTGGAGGCAGGTTACCAGAAGCATATCTACTTACCTATAAACCAGTAACCTTCCTCCAGTAACCTGAACGTCTACTGGAATTATGAAACCCAGCCATTAGAGGTAGCATAAACTCCAGTTTGCCCTTAACTGACAAAATCTGATTTCACCACAGGCCGTTAGAGCTGGTTCAGACTAACCTGTCGTTAGAGAATTAACTGCCCAATTTTGGCCAGTAAACTACTGTGATCTGTCGTTAAGGACAACACGGAGGAGTTTAGTTTACTGTTGAATCGAAAGTCGTCTGTTGTGGGTTATGTTGATATAAAATTATTTGCGGTTTTCACTAATTAAAATAATTTTATTGCATTGAATTAGAGTTAGGCCAAATGCTAGAAAATGAGCATACGATCCCACAATGTCGCTGTCCTCGATTTATCGCCCGGTTAAATTTAATAGACGTACGAACAACCAGGCTTATGTTCAACAATACAACCGTGAAATCATACTGATGTAAAATAAGTAGGATAAATAAGGAAGATCAGTTATACACAAGAAAAAGTTTAGATCATTAAAACATTGCTTTGATTACTAGATTCTAAGAACGCATCAACAAATTGGAATAGCGTTGCTTTCAAAGGGAATGAACGCGTAACCATATTTATGTTGAGAACATAATGAAGAGCACAAACCTCTCTTTTGATTTTGAGCCTCAGCTTTCTTTAGAAATTCTTTAACATAGTCGATTGGAATAGCAAACGATATTCCAGCAGCAACTTTCATGGAGTTAATTCCGATAGCCTCTCCGTCTAAGTTGACAAGCGGTCCGCCAGAGTTACCAAACTGAAACAGAACTAAACATTAAAATTACATCGAACAAAAATGTTTTTTTTTAAACTGAAAATCCATTCAAACAAAAGCATTGATATTTTTCAATATTAGGCTACAACTGGAAGTTCATTCAATCAAATTTCAAATATTTGTTGAAAATATTTTGAGAAGAACACAAAACATGACAGCTCATGGAATCTTCACTTGAATAATGTGCTTTATAAAACACAAATTTTTCTATGATTTCAGACTCAACTTTCACCGCAAAGGGTTGGGAATGGCAATGTGCATTTGAATTTGTAACAATTTTCAAAGGTGAATGCCAAAAATTATAAAAATGAAAATTTATTACAAGAAAAATAGCAATAATACGAACACCTTATAGAATATGTAATTAAAACATTTGATGTTTAATATGAGTTAAGTGTGTTAAAAAATAATATGAAATAGAATAAATTAATGGCGTTCAGAGAGTGCATAAGTATAGCAGGATTCTTTTAATTTGTCAGAAAACAGCTGATTCAACGTTAGTAAACGAGCGTACATCAATCAGCTGTTTTCTGACAATTTAAAAGAATCCTGCTATACTACTTTTGTATAATGCGTAAGCGTCTGACGCTTTCTTCTCTGTCTGGCATTTTGTACCATGATAAACTTAGATCTCGTCTTTGGGGGAACTATCCAGGTACTTGATCATTTTTTTCATAGCCCGAACAACATCAATATCATTAGGCTATCAAATTGTTCCAGGCTTGGTGATATTCAGTACTTCTCTCTTGTCTTCGATTTCGTCAACTGCGATTGATTATGTTGAATTAATTTGCTTTACTTCTTTCTTACCCATAACTTTTAGCGAATATCATCTTATAATACTAGTTGTTATTTAATAAAAATTTCAACAGATTTATCCATGTTTCCGTTTTTTTATATGGTGTTCTTCATCGCACCATGGGACTATAATGGAAACCTACTCGGGTCTCCCCACTATTAAAAGCCATACGCTAAATAAATCAATAAATAAATGGAAAACTTGTTGCATGACTATTGTTATCATTGTTTATAAATTATTTGTGATAGACATTACAAATTTTTAGAAGTTGATACTTGCTGGCAACTCCCATATGGGCTTTTTATAGAAAGTGTCTAATTTAAAAAATATAAATTATTTGTTCCTTCAAATTATTACAATCACAATAATAAATCTATATGAATATTTCATTTATCTCGGCATGCCATGAGTAGAATAACTTCAATCTGATAATATTTTTGAAAATTCATCAATATTTAGCTCTCGCTTGACTTGGAGAACCGAAAATAATCCTTTCAAATAATTCTACATCAACTTACGGTGATAGCAGCATCAGTCTGTATGTAATCCATAGATGATCCTCTCAGGCCCAATTCAGGAGCAGTCCGGTGAACAGTGCTCACCACGCCTGCAGTAACAGTGTTAGCTAGAGTTAACGGACTTCCAATGGCAATCACAAATTCACCAGGACGTAGCTCATTGGATGATCCTAGTTTTATTGTGGGCAGTTTTTTCTGGAACACGGGAAAAGTCGAGACTTGAAATGTTAAGATTGATGGTGGCCTTCTTCAGTTGTGACAGGAAGAGAAAATAAGCAAGTCTATATAGTAATCTATTTCAAATTTATTTGAAAATGCAATCAAACCAATTAAATTAAATTCATTTTACATAGCCTATTATTTTTCCTTGTTGGGCTGTCTTGCGATAAGAAGATTAACTTCTGAACTGAAGAATCTTTTTAACTTAAGAATCTCAACTTCTAACTGAAGAATTTTTTTAATACTGACAAAAGTGTCAACTTTTCAACTCTCAAGAAATTTCTAACAGTCCAATAATTTTGAAAAAAAAACTAGCATGGTAATTCGAGAGCAGTTTGATACATCCCAATGAGTTAATAGCTATTGAGAAGATAAAATCGATGACCGAGTTATTGTTTAGAAAACATCTCATCAAAATTCTATAGAATACAGTATTCTACGGAATCGCAGTGGTCTTATAGTCACAAATATTATTGATATACAGAGGATACATGGATATTTTTGATGTATGTATAATAAAAAAATTGTTGTTCTCATACAATAAAAAATTGAATATCATGAAATATGGCATTAGAATCTAAAGAATAAAATCCCGATAGAAGGGATATTTTACGTTTTATGATTATTCTCAATGCTTTATTCTGATTCATTATTCAACAATAATTATATCAATGCTATATCATAGAGATGCATCATTTTTTCAAGTACCTAATATTACTATCTGTCACATAGCCTACATAAATTATGTTCATATCTTACATTACATTTAATTCTTATTGTGGCCAAATCGGATTTCATATCCATACTCTCGACAGTTGCTGGAAACGAGGACCCATCATGGAGCCTGACCTGAAAATTTACAAATTTTAGAAATAAGCCATCTTTTACAAGCTTTTTTTCATAAGTCAAAGAAAAACATTACATGGAAGTCATTCAAAAATGTATAGCCTATTTCAATTCTCTAACCGAATTTCAGGTCATTCAATCTATCTATACACTGGAATAATTCAACAGTGTGCTATAACTTTACATATATGATTATATTTTTATTTTGTATAATATATTATTTATATTATACATATTTTTTATAGTATGTATGACTTTCATCTGTATCAACTAATCATTCATGATTCAAAATTACACAGACATCATCAGAAAATAATTGATGTGAACTGAGAGAACTTTTCCTGTTATAGGATAAAGTATAAAAAGTTCACGATTAACATTATTACGAATGATTTTAGTTGAATTTCAATTTCTATTCTAGCCCCATTCTAAAATTAATGCTGTTTCAACAAACTATTTTCAAAACCTCAGATAAAAATTTAGACTCTGCCCAGAAAAGTGATTAGCTTCGTGATCGCTAAGATCAGATAAGAAACGTGAGCCTACTACTTCCGTTGTAAGGTTTATTTAAGGCCTCAAATAAAATTTTAAAATTGCTTCCTGGTGGTTTGATACCCACCGAAAGCTGTTGATCCGTTTACCTCTCATTATCAATCAACCCATCACCCATGGGCACCACCCTCAACAAAAAATAAATGAAGATAATTTTACAAATAAAATAGAACAATATACAACTGCATCAAATCATGTCCCATAAATCCTTTTTTTCGTGCTTATATTACTTGATTGTTGAATTTTATGTTGTGGCATTGTGATTATTGATCTTTTAATTTAAAATGTTCAATTCGACACTCCTTGGTTATTATTCCACTCAATTGCTAGATAGAAATACCAATTGTTTCCTTTGCAACCAGAAACTATCAAGACCGTTAAAAGCATGCTTACTATAACTCTTGTACGTCGTCTGGTTTCCAAAACATGGGCATTAGTGAGTATCAATCCATCTTCTGATATAATGAATCCAGATCCATTGGACAATGTTACTGGCTTGCCAGTAAAGAAGTCAGATCTGGAATGTAAGAGAATTCGAACAATGGAAAACATAATATTCAAATGGGATAAAAAATGCAAGTAGCTGGCAAAATATTTTTCATGGGGAAAAATTAAATTCCATTGCAAAAAGTAGGAAATGGAATATACTCAAACTTTCATAATGTAGTAAATTCATGAAGTAGTAACATAAAGCCGCAACTAGGGAGCAATGATACGACTTCGATTAGACCTCATTCCTACATTTGTGTGTAGGAAATCGATACAAACTTGAAATACTTGCATAGTCCAAAGTAGACTCATGAAAATTTATGCAAGTATTGCATGTTAACGATAAAAATAATTCAAAAAGTAAAAAATGTGTTATTTACTTGTCAGTCAAGTTATCAAGTTAAATCAGTCAAATATTATATTTAGAATTGTAATTTATTCAATTTTCAACCAACTAATAAAATAAATGGGAAAATTTAAAAATATAAGAAATAAAAGGAGAAAAGTCCTCACTATTGTAATAATTTGGAACACATTGTAAAACAGTTTGTTTTGTTCAACTGAACATTGTGGATTGTATATAGTCAAGTATAATACTATAGGCTGTTATTCTTCACCAGTTTCACTCTCTTCTTTTTTCTCTTATTCTTATCATATTTTAAAGCAGGAGCTGATGAAGTTTGATTCTTGTCCGACTTTCGTCTCCTTTTTAATATTGATGTTGGCGTTTGAGGAGGCTCCTTTTCCATAATATTTTCGTTGCTTCTACTAGTCAAATACATTGATTTTGAGTCCTCACTATACCGGTACGTACTTTGAAAATTTATAAGCTGATCTATGTGCAATTCGGCTACCAGATTTTTCGGCCGCTTTCGACGTTTGCAATACTTGTGAGCCAAATGCGATCCACATAATAGACCAGCTAGAAGTATTAAAACTTGTATAATAACCATTTTTTGTAGACAAATGAATGGCTATTTTCCATAGCCACATAGAATGGTTATACACTAGACTGGTATGGAATTTTGTACCTCAAAATATCCACTCATAATTTTTCATTATTTTTATAATGTAAATAAAAAACGTACTTGAATCAAAGTGAGTTTGTTTGTAACTTTTTTCGTGATTTGGTTAATATTTTGGGCTGTTACCAAGGCAACAATATTATGTTTATTAGCACTATTATTATTATTAGCGTATGCCATAACTGGTGGGGAGTCCCATAAGGAAGTTCCACCGGCAAAATAACCTCAATGTTCCTCGATGGGAAATTGTTGTAGTTCTTGGTAAAATCCACTGAAATATACATTTATTAGCACTGATCACATAGTGCTATAGAATGCATTCTCTCTGAAAGTTTCAATTATTCTGCCAATTCCACATTATTCTGACAGTGTCCTAAACCCTCCATCTATCTTTATCCAGGGCAATCAGAACGACGCCTTGGAAGCCGACTTCTCTGGTCGCCAGGGCGAGTGACCACAAACATAAGCGGCAAGGATATCGCTATGTAACCAAGCTCAAACGCCCACTCACTCCCCCTCCCCTAAATAGTTGATTTGATGCGACACTGGACAATTAAAATGATATACACTAAATAAGCTTGATTACGAACTACGATAGTAGAAAATGCGTGGAGTTATAGGCCCAATTATTAAGAAGAGAGGTACGGGATTGCCACAATAAGGGTGGTCTTAGAACTCGAGATTTGACAGACTGTGGAATGGACTTTTTTACACAATTAATAGTATGATGTGCGTTAGATCCATCTTATCATTGGTTTCAGATTACTCTCTTTCAAAAATTACTCTCTTAAGCCTATAGTCTCTAGTATATCATGAGATAAAGCATGTTTATTTAGGCTATTATTGTGTGAAGACTTCTTAACACTCCTAATCTTTAATGCTAATCACTAAAGCAGCTTTTTTGAGAAGTATAGATGTATGAACAGGTTATTTTGAGTTATTAATAAAAAAAAAACATGTAGAATCTTACCTAAGGTCGTCTTCAATTCCGATATAAACTACTGCCGAAGCTGTCTTTTCAACAACATCTGCAATGAAATTGAATTTGTATCTATTGCCATCAGATCTAGTTGGAACTGCAGCATTGACAATTGGGAAAACTTTAGGAAGATTTTCTTTGTTCCACAGAAGAGTAGCTCCAACAGCAGTTGCCAATGTCACACCGAAGTGTTTGGGGCTACATTGAAAATAATTTTCATTTGAAGATCCTTGTTCGTAGTCGTGATTATTTTCCTCCTTATCGTAGAAGCGATATTTGATAAGAGGTAACGTGAGTTTTGTTCTATCTATATAATATCTGATTAACTGAGAATGCAACTTGCGAAAAGACATAGTAATTTGTTGATAGTAGTTGAAATAATATTGAAATCACACACAGATCAAAGATAGGTTATGTTATGTCAAGTCGCGAGTCGCGACTACATGAAGGATGAACCAATATGTGAATGCAATGTAACATTTTCACTAAGTTGAGTACATTTTAAATTTTTGACGACGGTAAAATTTACTCGTGAATTCGACGATCTATGAATTTAAATATATATTAAAATGTTAATTTGAAATTTAACTACATTGCAAACATCACTACTAAATCACACTCACACTTCACACTTGACATTCTAGTTCTAGACCAACGAGCAACGACTCCTCTGACCTCTCCAACACCAACAGACTAGAGTACCAAATATTGCCGCGAGGTAGCGCTAGTCCGCAGTGCACTGATAAGCCCGGTCTAGACGCTACCATAGACTAACTATACAAACTTGTTTTCTGTGACGCTACGATAAGTTAGTCAAACTTATCGTTCCAACTATAGTTATCTGCAAAGACTTTAAAAAGGTTTTACCAACTTTTATGACAATTTTTCAAATTCATAAAACAAAATGGCAGCCATTTAAAATTTCTGTAATATCAACGGTTTTTGAGTTATTTAAGAAACAAGATTTTTTAATTGCTGTCATTTTGTTTTATGAATTTCAAAAATTGTCATAATTTTTTGTAGCTTTGTCTAGTTGTCATAAAAGTTGCTGCAAAGTTTCAATGTCATACGTTTAACCATTATTTAGAAAAAAATAATAAGTGAAAAAAAATAAAATTGCGTCTAGAGGGGAAACGCATTTTAGGACCCATGTTTGATGGAACTTTTTCATTATTATGGTGTCAGGAATCAATATGAGATGTTTGGCAGATTCCTCCTGAATCACTCTGTATATGACACAGCACAGATGGACTTAATTGTCTTGATTTGGACTCAGGGGCGAATACAGGATTGAGTTTTGGGGGGTCATTTCTAAAATTCCGGGTACATAGGGTAGGGTTGATGGGTATTATGGAAGGCCCACAGTGGCATATCTTTGCTGCACTCGCCTGCACGGCTCGTGCATAAACTTTTCTTTTGGTGCAGCAAAGTGCTAGGCTACTTTGCGCACTACAGTTCGAATAAAACTAGTTGTCACTTGGCCTGGTGCTCAAGAACCACTCACTAGAAATGTTTTTGTCAGAAAGTCCGTTGTCCGAACAGCTGACCATTTAATTCAATGTTCAATGTTCGGACTTTCTGACAAAAACGTTTCCAGTGAGTGGTTCTTGAGCACCAGGCCAACTAGTTTATTCTAACTATAAAAAAAAAATAGTTTTATTCTAACTATAGTTACACAAATAAATTCCTTTATTGATAGTTTCCTACGCTAGATAAATTTCGTCTCAATTTCTTTACATTGTTTTTTCTGATGTTATTAAATAATAGAATGTTAATAAATATAAATTCTAGATGGATAATCAAAAGATGGATAAAAGATGAAAAGATGGATAATCAACAACAGATTCTCGCCGAAAGGACAAAACTTATCCACACCTACAGGACTACAAGAATTAAGGTTATGAAAACATCCTTAGCCATATCCTACAACCTCAAATGCCTACACAATCAGATAACTCCTACTTATGCAAAAATAATAATAAAAAACAAGAATACACCAGCACAAAAAACACAAAAGCAAGCACAACAGTTATTCATCAAAAATACAGTACAACATCTTTACAGAACCAAAGACAAACTGAACAAAACCGCATACAAATTACACTTGAAATTAAGTTCAATCCTTCATTATCTTGAACTACAGGAAGTAATTGCACACACTAATAACATAGTACATCAAATGTCACAGAAGACCAAAACAAAACACAACCAAAAATTTGAAAAACTGTCCAATTTACAAACTCCTAAACTTCATTCAACCCAACCTTTCCATAGTCGCACCATCAACACCACACAAGTTAGTTTCAACCAATCAGAGATTAACCTACTCAACAAGGGATTAAAACATAATATAAACACACCCAAGAATACATTGGCACACTTAACACAGACCATAATTGATACTGAAGCAGCCATACAAAACACACAATACCAGAATCAAGAATACTTGAGACAAGACATAGCCCGAAACCAAAACACCTTCAAAACACAAAACCATTCAAATTCTGACTACAAAATAATGAAAAACATCAACAAAAAACAGAAAGAACATAACCTAGTCATAACCACAGCTGATAAAGGGCAAATCACTGTGATAATGAAACAAAATGATCTAGACTCAAAAGTAGAGCAATTCATCTCAAAAAACAATATTATTGAACTGGAGCATGACCCTACTCTCAAATACCAGGCGCAAATAAAGAATGCCATCAACCAGACCCAACACATCATACCACATAGCCACAAAAAGTACCTCAAACACATAAATCCACAAGCCCCCAAATTAAATGCCTTACCCAAGATCCACAAACCTGATGTACCCATTCGACCTCTAATAAACCACACACAAGCCCCGGCCCATAAATTAGCAAAACATTTAGATAAAACAATAAGACAGCATATAATATTCCACGAACACACTGCTGTAAAAAACAACATAGAACTAACAAACAAACTTCAGAAAATCCAGATGCCACATAATACAACATTAGCTTCATTTGACATCTCCAATCTGTACACCAACGTACCTATACAAGAGACAATAAAATATCTAGAAGAGATGCTACAATCAAATAACACCCCACAGGACATCATCCAAGAAATAATAACTCTCACCAAACTTGTAACCTCACAAAACTATTTTGAATACAATAGTAAGGTTTATTTTCAACCCCATGGCCTCCCTATGGGATCACCCATCTCTTGCATCTTGGCAGAGATTTTCGTCCACACTATAGAACAAAAACATATTCTACACAACCAAGATCCAAAATCACACATCCAATCCAATAAAATACTCACTTGGCTCCGATATGTTGATGACATATTGGTACTATACAGAGGCAACAAAAGACAGCTTGAATCCCTACACACCCACCTCAACCGCATACACCCAAATTTGTCTTTCACATTAGAATTAGAAACCAACAATAGCATAAATTTCCTAGATATCACCATTACAAAACAGAACCAATCATTTAAAACATTCAAAATATACAGAAAGCCTACAACAACTGACACCACAATCCATAGCACTTCAAATCACCCTATCCAACATAAACTGGCAGCCTACAACCACATGCTATACAGATTAATAAATATTCCTATGACAACTACAGATTACAACACTGAACTGCACACAATAAAATATATTGCTCAACAAAACGGATACAAACCCTCAATGATTGAAAAACTACTCCAAAAAATAATAAAAAACAAAAACAATCCTCAAGACCCTGACAAAAACAATACCGACAACCATACAGCATTCATCACTCTCACTTACCAAAACAATAAATCTTACAAGATAGCAGCATCATTCAAGAAAATAAAATACAAAGTTGCATATAAAACAAACAACACCCTCAAGAAATTCTTATCCCCACACAACACCCCTCAGCAAAAGTACAATAGACCAGGAGTTTACAAATTAAATTGCAACGATTGCAGCAAATTTTACATAGGAAAAACAGCCAGAAATTTTAATATCAGATTTAAAGAGCACACAAGAGCCATCACCCATCCTGCCTCCCATTCCACCTTTGCAGAACACATTATCTCCACTGACCACACACCCCCTCAACTAAACAGTAGCCTTCAAATACTCCACTATTCACACAAAAACAGAAAATTAGATGTACTTGAACAGTTCGAAATATACAAGCACACCAAACAACAGCCACACAATATCCTAAATGACCAAATCAACTTTTCCTCCCACACCTTATTTGACAAACTAATTTAAATCCTCCTCCATTAACCGCCAAAACACCCCTCCTCCCCCCTCCACCCCCAGCCGAACCATACACCCACCCACATAACCTTAGTTACTTCAGTTTCTGTTTGGACTTGAAAATGTGCAACACCAGCACGAAACATATGTCGTCTCATCAAAAAACGTGAGTGTTTTTTCACTTAAAAGTTACTCTAAATTCCAATAGTATTAACAAGTGAAAAAAGATGGATAATCAACAACAAATATAAATTGATAACACTAAAGGATTTGCAAAAATCATAATTTTTAATGTTTGTTTTAATTTATTACACACACTGATTACAATGTAGTCTTAATGCCACTCACTGAGAAAGATGTGCATTGCAGGCCAGGCCTACAATACTAATCTTAAGATCTACTCGAGCAGAATAGTTTAAAAGCAATTAGATAAATCAGGAATAAAACAGCACATCATCCAGCTCCAGCTAAGGCCCGAGCCTCTTGAACTAGGATAAGATGAACCTCCTCCTCCCCCACCACCTTGATAATACGTTGGATTGATCCGTTCTTTCACAGGTTTTTTGGCCATTCCATCTGCAATCAAATTTCAACAGGACTAACCACACATAATAAATTATCAGAATTATACAAAAAGAAAAAATGTTTCAACATTGAATGACTGAACCAAAATATAAAAAATACCGTATTAGGAGATAGAAACTAAAAGACGTAAAACCAAGTAGAAAAAACAGCAGTACGGTACGCAATATAAAAGAACAAATAACATGGAAACAAAGTATTATAATAACAGTAAGGCCTACATAATATCTTACACTGACTTAAAAAACTTTCAAGTAGAAACAACTTGACTTACATGTCGTAGTGAAGACCAAGAAGTTTGAATAAGAAGTCCAACACCAGGACGAAACGATCGTTTTTATGATGTAAGTTAAGTTGTTTTCTACTCAACAGTTTTTCAAAGTCAGAGTAATTCATCACTAGAAATAATAATGCATATACAACTCCATAATATATATCTATGGCTATCAATCCATGATGACTGTTTATCATGAAATTGGTTAGGCTCAAACATTTTCCGTTCAAAAATTGAATTTGAAATTTTTTTATTCAAGAATCCTTTAAACCAACATAATTGTTAACAAATCAATGTACCTACCTAATATAAGAATTCAACGCAAGCAAAAAGGCAATACGGTACGAATATTTAAAAATGCAATATAGTTTTGTTGTGCAAAAGAGTGTCAGGTATATCTATCCCAGTTTTCCAGAAATCTTTCAAAACCCAAATATGAAGAAAATGAATGTAGAAAGTCATGCTTTATAATAAATTGGATAAAACATAGAAATGTGAAATAGCTTACCGATAATTACTGGATAAACTGATATCACAGCCGAGTTGTACTTACTAAAACAAACAAAAAATTGTCTCAGTTTAAATTAATTACCGTACATTATTTTTCATATATTTCATGCTCCATATTATTAAAAATTGCAGATCTTTTTTTTGTAGTTCTGCTTCTTTTTTGAAATATGTTATACATTTTTGTTATTGAATTTCAGAAGTAAAACAAAATAAATTATTTCTAAGCTATGTACGACTTGTACGTATTTTATAATAGAGCTCACTTCAAAAACCACAATTAAAACTTGTAAGTAATGTAATAACTCATGCTTGGAAATGCGTGCTCTTAGTTTCTTATTATAGCCTATTTTCAGCGTACCGTATCATTTGAATTTTGTTGTGTAGAATGTACGGTAATAATACTCAATAATTAAAATAATACTCAAAATTTAATACAATGATGAAATGAACAATGACATTTCGTCATGTAATTCTCGTTAAATTTTTAATGGAAAATTTTTGACTTTAGTCAGCTTTCCAATGATAGTTTGGTTATAATTAATCTATTCTGGTATTCGTTACGCTTTATAAATACAGTTATTGATTTATATAAGTTATTAGTTCATCATTTCATAATCATAGAGAATTACAACACTGTAGGGTACATATTCTTCAATAAACAGGTCATAATTGATTTAATACAATCCCCAATCTTCATTCCTACATTTTAATGAACATTTCTGATGATATTTTCATGAATTCTAATGTATAATAGACTCACTAAAAGAATGCATCTTCCTGTTTCTGTATCTTCTCCTGCTTGTAAGGTCTTTTCAATGTTACAGCACCATCTACAAAAGAAATATAATACGGTAATTTAATTACTCATAATCTTTTATAGTCTAAGCACACATAACTAAGCACCAGCACTTGCGTTCTCAAAAATTTTCAACTATTTTGTTTGGAAACCAAACAAAAATTGTTTACATACTGTACTCCGTAAGTTTCAGTACGGTACCAAGATCAACCTAACGAAAGTAGACGGAACACTGATATTGTATAGCAGCTTATAGATATTTAGCTCAGTGCACAAAAATGGCAATGTGAAGTTGATACGGTACTGTAAACTGTCCATTCAATAAAATGTTACTGCGTATTCACAATACCATCATTTTATTGTACTCAAATAGGATTATGAAATTGAAATTACGATTTAAATTTATAAATTTATTTAGGAGTTAATTGATTTAGTAGAATTAAAAATAATCTTTATTAAGCGGAGTTGGGACTGGATCGAAAATCCTTTTCTAATAATAAATTGACGTCTGTTGTGAGTCTTGCATTACTAGTGTAAGATTTAGCCTCTTGGCATTCTCAATTAAAATATTTCACAGGAGAATAATATATTTTAACAGCCAATGAATGAAAACTTACTGAATCTTATCTGATCATGGAAGTTGTCTTGATGATAATAATAAATCTCTTTTATTCTCACACTGGATGATTTGCTGTTCAATTTATACTTCCAGACACTGACGGCTCCAAAATATTCTACTTTTGATACTGGTATTGCACCCACCAACTCAGTTACTCTTCTGTGGAATGTCTTCTGAACGGTAGTAGGCCTACCTTCCTTAGTTGTCTCCTTTGAACAAAATAATTGACAATTTGGAAAAAATTCTTATATTCTCTTGAAACTATCATGAAATCGTTATACTTGGATGAAATCGCCACTTGAAAGTTTGTAACTGCAGTGCGTCATTGAGAGAATAGACTAAGAAGCTTGATTTTTCAACATAATAATTCCTTTTTTATATAATCAAGTGTGATATTTTTAATTTGCAAAGAATTCAGTTCTGAAGATGAAATGTGTAGTTCAGTCTCAGCAATAAACATTCTAAAATGTTTTCAATTCTCAGAAATCAGGAGAGTAAAGAGACAAAACAGTCAAAAATAGCTCTTTTGATAAAATTCGTGTGTTTTGATTTGTCGAACATGATATTTATGATGAGTTTCCAGCTCATTTATTAGACTGTTTGTTGACAAACCCTTTGATCTTGAGAATTTAGTTCTCTACAAAGGTATTCTATTAATAATTGTAATGACTAACTTTTGTGTATCAAATAGTTACTTTAATTTGTGTACCGTTTAAAATAGTCTAGTAATTGGGTAGTCTTTATAATATTGAGAAATCACGTTTGTTTTTAGCGTGGGCTAATGTATATATACGCGGTATCGCGGTACCGTATATTTGTCTCCTATCTCAATAAGTACCGTAACAATAATACAATCATCAAAGTGGTATCATCAGATTTCTGAATAAAATTTAATTGAAGCCTGATCATTCCCTCCCAAATCACCAGAAATCTGTAAAACTATGAAAAATCTGCTATCTTTATCTCGGTAGGAGAGCATTTATTAAGGAACTTCTTATGCTGGAACTTTTATTTCAATAAGAACAACCATACACGTACCTTAACATACACATACACTACAAGTACCTATTGCATGTAAAGGGTTCTGAGACACTGTATTTAAAAAGTATTAGAATTATGCATTTTAAACAATGGAAGTATTCAGTGTACTGTGTACACTGTACAGGCCATACCTTACCAGGCCTTTTAAAAATATTTTCTGAATTAATTTTAACGAATTGGATCACAAAGTTTGAAAGATTGATTACCGTAGTTTCGAAAAAGCATTTCCATAGTTCCTGGTTCATGACTGAGAAGCAGTTTCCGCTTACTTTGCCCACAGGCCCTCCATAAGATGAGTCATAAACACGTGATTTTGGCTTCCAAATGGAACATTGTGGTAAATATTCATCTGTATAAAGGTGCGGTACAGGACCTTCTTCTTCCAATTGAAACACACACCTGCAGTTTATAACACCTTGTGTTTAATTACTTCTAAAAAGTCAAAACTGTTTTATATTATGAAGATCTACTCTTTTCAAATATTATTTTACCAACTTGATAAAACGTAGGCTATTCAAATCTTATATATGTCTATTTTCTAAGACTATTCACTTTCATGATGATTGGATAAAAAACCTATTTAATGATTAATGAAACTGTAAAAAAGGGTTATATACACTCACGGGCTGAATACAATAGGGTTCCATAAATAATCTCGGAGAAATAATAATTATATTAACTAGCCTTATTCAATTTTTGTCTATTGCATGCAATTAATGTTCATGCAATGATGCCGGTTCATTCACAGAGCATATCACAGTAGTGCACTACATTTTGTGGTCCTAATAGAAATAAATATAAATGTTCTTTGTCGAATAAATTTATTCCAATCATTTCAATTAATCTAGAACAAATACTTCTTCTTCTTCATTTTTCTTCTTTTAATTTAACTGAAAATTAAGCTAGGGGTTCAATATAGGCCTAGGGTTTTAGCTCTCGAAATTTTGAACATTGAATTCAAACAATTGGGCTCTGGAAATATTGAATATATTAGATAAATTAAAAATATAAGTCTAAGCTAGAAGTCAAACCAGGGAGCAAAGAATTTAAGCAATTATATTACTCACGTAGCTTTGTCTTCCTTTCTCCCCAAAGTCGTGAACTTATCCTTTCCCACTCTGAGTATGTCACCCTCAGTGTCAATCACAACAGTTTTAGGATTGTTTTCTATAGATCCAAGGCTCTCACTTATTTCATAGGTATAATCACCAAAGTTAGACTCTTTAAAAATATCAAGTGGTGTGAAAAGGCTGTTGAAAAATGAAGAAGAACTTAAAGTGTTGGAGTGTGTTAATCAAAAAATTATAAAAGTTTTTCGAGGAAACAGGAAAGATTTTGATGGGTTTGAACACGGCAAATATAAGACGATAATATTGAAGGCTATATATAGTATTTTAAATATAATTTTATTGATTAGCACTACCGGTAATAGGCTTCTCGTTTTATGTTATCACTATGATACGAGGATGTGAAGAAATGAAGTGATTGAAATATTGCTGGTAACATTTTAGAATTCAATGCCAATTCAATATGGTACGGTGTATTTGTGTATATTTTTTCATTTTTTAATTCAATTCAATTTCATTCAAACACACACAAAATACAATTCAAATCAAAATTACAATCCAACAACAGCACAAAATACAGAAACAACAACACAATTTCAAAAATAATTGTCCATATGGTGGGGTGTGCTGAAAAAAAGAAAGGAGGAGAAATACCTAGCCAACTATGGTTTCCCATTGAGTGAACTTACTTCATTGGATTGACGTTATCTCTTTTTACGTCCACTGTCTGTAATCTCAGTCTTCCATCTGAAATTTTATAAACAATTATTTTGTAGTGAAGCACAAAATTTAAGATGAAAGGAAATGAGACATTGCTTTTCCGTAGCTGTTAAATCATAAATATTACTGCTGTTAAATAAATATTAGTAGCTGTTGAATAAATACTATCAAAATACTACTTTTCAAGGCAAGTAATAATTGTCTCTATGAAGTTTGAGTAGGGACTATATTATACAATATTATTACTATGAATACTACTACTGTAGGCTATTATATCAATATACAGTATATTATACAGAGTGTTTCAGAATTCCCTACCAATATTCTAGGGCATTGTTCCTGGGTAAAAACCATATCTTAATATCATATTCAAATTGTCCGGAAGTCCTTAGTTACTCACACAGCTGCCAATTTGTTTTTATCACTTATCATTTTTTATCTCAATAATGGTGGATCATATGGAATTGAAACTTAGCATCAACATTTATGACAACTAGACAAAGCTACAAAAAAATTATGACAATTTTTCAAATCCATAAAACAAAATGGCGGCCATTTAAAATTTTGTTTCTTGAATAACTCGGAAACCGTTGATATTACGAGAATTTTACATGAATAACTTTTTTATACTTTGAGATGGTAGCAGCTTTAGTGATAGGTGACCGCTGGAGGTTATACTTGCACTCCTTTTTAATGTCTTTAAAATTCACACAAAATAATCTATAATTGCTTAAAAATAACATGCAAAGCAGATGAAGACTGTTGCATTGTTGTAGCAGACTTTAGCCGCAAGCCCAGGATGCACTGCAACCAGCCTCCAGCGGTCACCTATTGTAATGGCCCGTGGGCCGGGTTTTCTGAAACGTTAAAGCTAGGGTTCGGATGTTAGGAATTTGACACCATTTAAGCAAGCATGAAAAGTTCAGTTTATTGGTTACCTGACACACACAACATGGTGAACCGAGAGACGCCACAGGTACTTAGAGCCGGCTTTACTGGGTCGGAGATCTTGGAGCTGATTCGTAAGTGGAGAGCACAAGTCAAGAGTTCACACTCGAATGAATAGGGAATCTGCTCGTCTCCCATAAGGAAAACTCGCCTCCAACACCCACGAGAGAATAGAAAAGGAGGTGCCGGAACGAGAAAGAAAACGCACTCGCTCCCCATACACCCACACACTACACTATCACTAAAGCTGCCATATCTCTGTCAATATTGGTCCAATCTTGGGACCATGGGACACATCCTGAGGCATGAAAACCTTATTAAGATCATAGCTGAAGGATTGATAGAGGGAAGAAACCGCCGAGGACGACCAAGGATGTCATACCTGCAGCAAATTATAAATGTCGTTGGCTGCAGTACCTACCACGAAATGTAGAGGAAAGCAGAAAGAAGAGAAGAATGGCGAACTGCTGCAAACCAACCTCAGGGTTGAATACCAAAAGAGAAAGAGGCTATTATATAGGTTGTTATCAAGTTCAAACTTAAAAGAGGCCCCGTTATACATACGGTAACAGAGTAGTTGATATTCGACGTAGTCTATTGAGTTGATAGTCTATATTGATTTGAATAGAAAACCTTATAATAGCCTATATTCATCCACTGCAGTCAGTATGAGAATTATACTACAACGTTAATGAACACAGGCCTAAAGCTTTTGCTTGAATCGTAAATTCCATCTATCCTCGAATGTGTCTTGAATAGCTTTAAATAAGCTTCACAAATTCCTATCTAGTTAATAGAGCAGGGAAGATCATGAATATGAATCAATGATAGAGGCCTACTCACCATAACGCAGCACTTTTTTAGTTTTCGGATCGATGTACTTGACCTCTTTGAAAGAGGCAGTCCATATATCAGCATGATCTTGTCTTGATTGGTAAGAGGTTGTATCCAATATAATTTCAATTCCATCAAAATAGAAAACTGTATTCACAGGTCGAACTCCATGCACTACACTCACAACCCTATAGAAGTTGATATGATCTTCTGGTTTCCCTATCCTCTGTTCAAATCATAAGAATCAAATTCTATAAATGAATATAAATTATTTAATTAGGTTCCGACTTTACTAAATTTGAAATAACTTGACTTTCACAGTAATTGATTTCTACGGAAATTGAAAGACCTACGGTCAGTGGCCCTGCAGAGGGGGGTGGTCGAGGAAGCGGTCAGAGGTTTTTCAAATACTTCAAATACTGTAAAAAATTGAGTTGCACCCCAGCCAGGTCCACCTTCTATATATTAGATAATAATTATTATGTTGTAGAAATTGTATATGGTTGAGAAATTTAAAAAAAATATTGAAAAATGTCATTGACAGTGGAAAGATTAGCATTTTTGGTAGTATATTTATACGTATAGGGTATAGCCTAATAAAGAAACACTAATATCAAGATAAATATTGCAGTCATCAGTATCTTTGGGCATTTCATAGACTTTCAGTTTTTTTTCTAACTCAATACCTATTTTTTTCTAATTTTTATCTTTGACTCCTCAACTTGCATAAACGCCATACGGTACGCATAATAATATAATAATATACCGTATATAGCGCTATACATAATATTAACAATTCAAATAACATTAGGCACCCCGTCCGATCTGGGCCTGGACTGCACTGGTGAAAAAGAGGTTAAGACATAAAAACTATGATCTTATTACCTTTTCGGATGAACAGTCCCACACTTGTTTGTGGATAAACGTGCCATAATATGCGACATCAGGTGGATTTTCATAGAAGTGAATTACAGGTTTGTAATCATCCAGATATATTCCATCTTCGTAAAGTTGATGACAACTTTATGAAAAACAAGAAGCGAATAGAATGAAGTTTTCATAGATAGCCTATATATGAAAATTTTGATTTATCATTATTATCAATTTACATTATGAAACATGTCATGGTTCCATGTTTCATAATACAGTATTATTGATCAGGATCTATAGGTACCAGAAAAATACAAACACTATTTTAGCTGCGTTTACATGTTATTGCCAGTAGGCTATTGTTCTCAGTATGCCTCTTACTTCTCAGAATTTAGGTAGGCCTATGAATTTAGGTACGCTGATTAATTCTTATAAATGCTAGACGTATTATAAGTTGAATAACAATCTTATAGGGTATTCTGGTATCATAAATGACAATTTATTTGTATAGATATTTCATTAATTCCTGGAAATTAGTTTACTGGCGATTGGCCTCCGGCTGGCAACTAGTTGATTTTTATTTCTAACAATAATTTATGAATAATTCAGGTTTAAATGGAATTTATAACACCATAAATACGGTACCTACTCATTACATGCATCAATGTCATGTACCATTTGATTTTCACCTATAATACCATTTATAAAAAAAGATGTGCTTTCTCTTGATTCAGACTAAAACTGAATACTATATTGTCGACTAGCACTCGTCAACCATCAACATGTAAACTAGGCATAAATCTCGAATATTTCATTGATCGACAAGCATATATAATTTAATAGTGTTCCACATTGGATCAATACGATGCTAGGCTACCAATCCTTGGAATCCAATAGATTGCCACCACACCGGGTAGGCCTATTCCACAATGATCTTGTTTCTCATCAATAATAGTGATCCAGCAGGTTAGCCTACGCCCACCTTACAATTTTATTTACAATTTACCTGCTGTTACAATTTATTTCACAAACTAACACAAACCAAAATTGTTCTCAAGTAGAATGTCAATTCCCCCTAAGCTTTCCTATAATTCACCATTATTTATATAAATATATATTTTTTCATGAATGGTGTATTATACTTTTTGGTGACTTTTTTTGTATAAAAAATCGGAAAACATGTTTTTTTAGGATTATTCCGGGGTGGAGGGGGCATTATTACGGGGATAGTATCTGTATGATTAGTATCTTAAGTATATTCCAGAGTGCTTTTAAAGAAAGAAAAACAAATGGAAAATAATTTTTCCACCAATGACTACTACTACGAGTGGTCACTCGGTGAGAGCGGTTGCTAAGTAATCATGTGGTTAAGAAACAAACATTCAAGACCGCTCTCGGATGGGTGACCGACACAAAAAATTGTGCAATTAGGCGAGGTGGAACCTACCCGTAAGGGTCTCCCCACCGATAAAAAGCCATACGATAAAAATGAATAAAAAACTACGAACTTATAGATATAATATGTCTTTGCGAAAGTCACCACCTCTACCAAGGCTACACTAGATGAGCACCATCTAGTGTAGCCTTGCCTCTACCCCTCTGTTTGCTTCCCCCCTGCAACCCCTAAAAGTTTGAATTTGCTAGGGGTTTATCATGTGTATCTCTGTTCCCAATAGAAATAACAAATCAAACTTTTTCTACTATCTGGGAAATTCAATAAGGTTTCTTTAATTTTGTTTATGCCCCATCAACTTCACTCTAGCTCTTGAAGTTCATGAAAGAATGTGAACTATGAAACTTTTTCATAGTTTTGACTATCAGGTATGTGAGCATCACCAAAGCAAAACAAATATAGGCTATGAAAAATGAATAGATCTGGGAGTCAACCTTCTCCTGTAAAAATCTAATATTATATTATTCAAGGAGCAGAAATTCTCTCAATTTAACTGAACAAATATATAATTAAATTTCATGTATCAATGAATAAGTCATAATGATGCCTTTTTCTTTAATAGTATTAAATACAGTACTGAGAATAATTAATGAGAAATTATCTCATTAGATTCAAGACTTACACAACGAAATGTTTCTCATCGCCAATTACTTCTTCCCATTCTTGGCCAACCCTCAAGTGAGAGCCCGCCTTGAATCCAGGACTAATAATCGATCCATAAATTTGATTCTTCTCGAGATAGTAATCGATTTCTTTTCCAGTATTTAGAAGAATATTTGCACTTAGCCATTTGTGACCAGAAACAGAAATCACACTGCAATCATAGAACCAAGTCATGTTTCTCTTAGGCCCCTATATGCAGTATAGAGAAAAGGAATATATGTGTATATTCAACCCCACAATACCAGTAATTGTACTCACCTATATACTTTAAGTTGTGTTTTGATTTTCATTGTCAGGGATGTCCAATCTTTTTCATTTTTTTCATCCAAGACCACATTGTTAATATTCAAATGGCACGTAGGCCAGTGGAATACTATCGAGGGTTTTGGGAATATGAAATACCTCTCAGGAAAGCGAGAGGTGATAAATTATTAATAATTTCTAGATGACAGAGACATTCTGCCAATTATCTCAACAAATTGGAACAATTTTCGCATTCCTAACTACAATTCGGTCTACTGTCTACAGTAAAATATATTTATTGTTCAATTTTTCATGCCTTCTAAACTAAATTGCTGACTGAATACCTTTCCAAACTAAATACAGAGTCCTTGTTTTGTCAGTAGTTATTACTCAATATCAATAATGAGAAAAAAATTTCACCAAATTCTCTCGTCATACTCAAACAGGAAATTGTGATAAGCTTCTTAAAACCAAGAGAATGTCTGACTTTGAAAACAGAATGACGGAACCTACTTTGAAGCTCTGTGATTGGACGAGACCTCTCACTCCCACATTTAACACCGGGAGAGGCTGTCCAATGGGAGTCGAACATTAATAAACAGTACCAGCTACCTCATTTGTTTACTTTTCCTCCAATAGATAGCATTTGTGATACTGTTTTTGTAGTGGAATTTTGGCTCCTCCACGTGTAAATTTGAACTTGCTTTTCTACAGGTAATGAGGACTCAGGATTAATAACTTTGAATTGTGTAAACATTGTATCCATCACTAAAACTCTTGGTGAAAAATACAGAAAACAAAACATTGATGTTTAGGAACTTGTATTTAAAATATCATAATGTTTTTCTTCAAGAAAAATGCTACATTATATTGAAATGTTCAACAAATTAAAGTAATGAAGCAAATATTACATTTTTCGTACAAAATAATTGCTATGAGAACCTCCACTACAGTAATCTTGTAACTGAACAAAATATCAAGGATTTATTTTTTGAAGTTTTTATGCAATATAATCTGAAACATATTGTTTCATTCTTTTCGGGCAATGGCAATTTTAGTTTGCCTTTCAATAGCTTCAATATGGTGAAATACAACGTTGTTCACTCTCAATGAGAAATTTCCCCAGGAAAGCGGTTAGATCGAGTTTTGGGGATGAAGCCGCATCCTGGCTTTTCAGAAGCTTTCAGATTCTCCGCCCTAAAATTCATATTATAAAACCGTCGAGAACAAACACTTATTGCGAATTTACGATGCCTTCATCACTGGATGATATTATTTATGAGAATCAAAATCGCATCACGATGTCCACCTAGATATGTAGGTCCATTCATCTCTCATCATCATCCTTCCCATTATCAATGCTCTAGCCAAGAACTTATGTGGGCATAATCACAGCAAAAAAATCAAAGTTGATTCGCTTGTTCTTTGCAAATCCCCATAGAAGGTTTTTTTTTGTAATAGAACTTCACCAACAATATTCTATTTGATTTTAACTCTAACGTATAAATTCTAGAAACCTTCATAGACTTGTTTCAGAATGAAAGGTTGGTTGAGAGCAGTTGGCTTCTACTTACCTCGAAACCCCTACTCCTAGGAAAGATATAACAAGAAACAGCGTCATTCTTTCGTGATTTACTACTCTTCTAATGAAATAAATTCTCCAACGAGAAATTCAAGCGAATTTGAAAACTATAATATGAATTGACGTCAATCTGTTGTTCTAGATGTGATGTTTGTTCTCCACGAACATTGATAATAATTGGTACTGTACTGCGAACATCCATTCTTTTCATGCAGTGCTATCTATTTGATGTTTCAGAATAGGTAGAATATTGAATTAATATTTGAACGATATTATCTAACAAATTTTGCTTGCCTGATATCGATATTATGAAAGCGTTAACAATTTGAAACATCTGGGAACAATTTGAGTTAGCGTACTTGTAAACAATGACTCATAATCATTTGATGACTTCAAGCTACTGCGAAAATGTTTTGTTCCAATTCGTCAGTTTCTCTACTCTTTTTGATTGGCATTAAAATAATTCAAGGATTTGAATTAATTTATAACTGGTACTCTCCACTAGCCGACAAGAGCTTCCTATGCTGGTTTATGCCAAAAGTTAGATTTTTTAAACCCTAATTTTATAACGCATATTTTATGAATATATTTTATATGATTTCAAAATAATGAAAAAAATATATCAAACTAGAAGTTTTGCATTGAAATCTGGAGATGAAAAGGAGTAAATCAATAAACGAAAAGTGATTGAATTAAATTCAATTTAATACCCAAATAAATTACAAATCAAAGTCATATAGATAAATCAATACATATAAAGTCTCTCATTATAAAACATTTACAATCAAAATTTTTCATTGAGTATCACAAATGAATTGCTTAAAAGTAATAAATTTGAAACATAAATTGTCACACAAAACACACTAAAATGCAAAAATTAGCATTTTTGAAACAGAAGAATACATTAAATTATCCAAGTAACTGCATAAAAGTAAATTGCAGACGAATTAAAACAATTTCTAGAGAATTAATTACATGAAAAATTCTGTAGGAAAAAACTATTTTTAATCTACAAAAATATAATATTTGGACATTTACATAATATATTACCTCAAATATGAAGGTCAGTTTATAAAATCTTTGTACTTTATAATATCTTGAACACAGTATATAAATTGAGTAAACAGGTATTTCACAGAAACTACTTTTAAATTATTCTTTTCATCAATTAATATCATAATTCATTAAAGTTAGCTCTTGAAAAAATTGATAAATTATATATTGAAAGTTTACTATTAATTATTTTTTATGTACTCTCAGCTAACATTTACGATTCCTGAGCACTCTCCTTGGGACAGAGGAAGGTGGAGTAGCAACTTTAGGCACAGGTACATTTCTGAAACAAAATGTCAAAATTATTCCAAGCCGAATGATATTTGGAGAATAATATTAATTGATTTCAGTGTCTAAAGACAGCGTAATGACCAATTACAACTAAACCTCGATTATTATCACACAAGATCATCTAAGCACGTTCATGAATTTAATTAATTGACACTTAGATCGCAAAACAATGGATTTAGCAAATTGAGAATTTGGTGTTCTGATTAATTAGACACGATTTTTGACATTCTGTAGATTTCATCAATCTGATCTTTCACAAGTTATATTGATAAAATATACCGGATTATAGATCAGTTAATTAAGTCTGTGGTAAATAAATGTGAATAAATTAATGGAATTAGTAAAGTAATGAACTTGAATATGAAATCTAAAAAACATACTGATTTGTTTTACTCTTGACAGGTCTTGTGAATATTTTCTTTGTAACCTAATTTTCAAATGTTGCTGTTTTCAAATTCTATTTATTGTAGAATCACTGCCGCCAGCTCAAACGACTGATAATAATTTAATAATAGTCTTTACTTACTGTGGGAAAATTTTAATTTTTCTTTCATCAACATCATTGCATCTTTCATTTCTTCTTGATTAATACAATTTCTCAATGGTAGAATGTTTCTATGATTTAATTGTAGTTGTAATTTTACTTTTTTTCTCTCTTTGCTTTTTATTATTATCTTTATTTTTCACTATTTTGCATGCAAATTATTTGGAAAAATTTGTTTAGTTTCATAATTATTGTATTTATATAATATGCTGAAAACCCTATGGGTTTAGCCGGACCTGAAATTGTAATATTATTTCAATAAAAGCGATTGATTGGTTGGAAGCCATCACTTGATATGTAGACTTTTCTTAATTTTGAAGGAGAGCCATTTCAAGTTATAATCAGCATATTTATCAAATCCAAATTTGAACAGAATCTATAACATGAATGCTCTTGTTGCAGCTTAAACTATGTATTTCTAAAATTAAGTAAATGCAATTTTAAAAAGTATGCAATAATGAAAAACATGCATTTGAACAATCAAGGAAAAATTCATACAAAATAGTAAGTTCAATAATTATTTTAAAACACATCCTTATGGTTATAAGTCATGATTATAAAATTGCCATCTTTTGCTTACTTGCTATGTTAACATTGAGTTTTGACATCTTACAAAACATGGCTAACGTGATCTTTTGAAAGATGTAAGTGGCTATACTGACATGTCAGGTTTTTCCACTTTAAAACTTAAATGTATGAATATTGAGTCGAAGATCAGCAGTAGAGGCTTGATACACATCAAGTTTTAACCGAGTGTACTTAAAAAAAAGCAGGTCCCAAACCTAATATTATTATGATCTGTCTCATCGCTATTAGAGGGAATTTTACATATCTTGTAGATCTCACTGAGACGAACACAGTGATGTAAATATCTCATTTTAGAGGGAAAATCGACTTATCAAGTTATGGCTTCTTAATACAGAAGTTATCCTCTAATTTTTAAAATATAGTTTTCAGCTTATTTTGCAAAGATGAAACCTATCAATGATTAGAGTATTAGGGTATACTTACTCTTTGTTTGATGCCGCTTTTCTTTTGGACGTGGTAGATGATTTGACGACAGGCTTTTCTTGTTTGGCTGTTACAGTTTCAGCTACCTTTTTGCCTCTGGTCGTTTTAGCTACCCTGTTTCAAAACAATTTCAAGGTAACGTTAATGGTAACCAGTCAATTTATTGACTAATGTTGGGTTGCACCAAGCAAGATCAATAATGTTGATCCGGGATCAGTACAATGCTAATCAAATTGGATCAGCTGATTGAAAATAGTTGATCTCGGTTGGTGCAACCCAACAATAGAAAATTATAATGTTCCAAAAATGTCAAATAGATTGATTTGATTTATATACACATATAGATGTAACATTTGCAAAGTCCTGTTTCTTTTCTTTTGCAAAGTGTATTGCCTTTCAATGACAATGAACACACCACTTTTTCAAAATAGCAATAGCATAATTAAAAAACATAATTATTTCAATAATTTATTGTATTACTTAAAAGTAAAGAATACAATAGTTCTATTTTCAATACCTTATATGCTTATATTCTCAAATTAAAACTGTGTAAAATCTAGAAAATTATAAACGTATTTTATAAGTTTATGAGGTAGTCAGGTCTTGATTTAACTGGGGATGTTGAGTTCCAAGGTAATCAATATGGAATAGATACAGCGACCTAGGTTGCTGAACATTGATAACTGATCGAGATATCAGAAAAATAGGTATCGATTAGACCTTACGATATTGACTAGTCGATGTTTTGGATTCGATAATTATTCGATATTAGATTTTTGACTGCTTAATTTCGTTGTGGATGTCGTAAGAAGCAAACGACAAAGATAGTTTTCATAGATAAAAAATGCTCATTGACAAGTGATACAAAAATTCAATATATTATAAGAAGATACCATGAAAGAGACTGACTGCTAGTTGCACGAAAATTCAGTGGAATTCAAACACCATAAAAATGAAAGAATCTGTCAATGAAATGACGTCATTCAATTCCAATGAAATTTAGTGCAACTGGCAGTCAGGTTTTAAAACATAATACGACATACGACTTCAAACTTCTCCAGGTATTGAGAAGGAAGAACTTTTCACTAGTAACTTATAATAATGAAGTAGATGAACTTACGTCGCTGGTGCAGCCTTTTTAGCACCTCTAGTACGCTTTTCTTTCACAGGTGATGCTTTTTCAACAGCTGTAGATACTTCGCTACTTTTCCCAGGATAAGTGCTCTTCTTTCCTCTTGTCGGTTTCGTTTCACTGCTGAAAAATAAACATCAAAGAAAATTGATTGAGTATACTTTTCAACAGATATTTGGTGTAAACTAATGTGATGTGAATATTTGCAGTGACCGAATTAGACAGGCAAACCAATACTAATAGCTGAAAGAAATGGACCCTGACCAATGGATCGGTACGGCCGGTCGTGTGCTTTGACCTCCAGACTCCACTGGATTTGTGCTTTTGGGGTTATGTTAGAAACCTTGTCTATAGTGAGAAAATTCGAAATATGAATCATTTACGACAAAGAATTACTACTGCTGTTGCTTCGGTCACTCCCGGTATGATACAAAGTACCTGGACAGAGGTTGAATATCGATTAAATGTGTGCAGAGCAACCAACGGTGCACATATTGAAATGTATCAAGTGTGTAAAAATTGACATTTTCTGTATGCAATGAAATAAAAATTATGACTTTATCTCTAATGGTTTTTATACAGTGAATTTTCAAAATGGATGAAACCTTTTTCGATGACCCTGTATTTCACAGTACGAAGTAAAAGTACCTAATCAATTTGGCATAATCGAGACCAAACTTCGATCCATATTTTACGATTGGCTACTCACGAATTGATCATTCCATCATAACCTTGAAAAAAGAGTGTGATTTACCTTGCAGTATCAGCTTTATTTGTTCTTGTTGCACGTTTCGCTTTCACAGGCGCAGAAGTGGCTTTCTCAGTGCTCGGTCCAGCAATAGCATTGGTGGACTTGACTTCATTGCTGGAAAATAATGTCAAAATATCAATTCAAAGATTCATTGTTCAAGGAAGCAACAGATAATTTATTACAAACTCGGGGCCATCAATGTCAAATTCAAGATATTTTTGGTGTTACACTACACTACCGTAGTGTTACATGCACTAATAGTCTTAGGCTAGGCGTACACCGGTTAGTCAAGACAAGACAAGACGAGATTAGTCACAGTACTTCACATAGTTGCTTATGAAGCAACACACACCGATTAGTCATTGCATCAGTGTGTGCTGCTTCATAAGCAACTATGTGAATTACTGTGACTAAACGTGACTAATCTCGTCTTGTCTTGACTAACCGGTGTACGCCTAGCCTAATACACTATGTGGTGCGTCGTCTGTATTGTGTGCGAGTATATTGAACTAAAGCAAATCTTCCAAGTATATTGCCAAAAAAAGTCTTCTATGAACTCAAAAATAAAAAATAAACGCGCGTTTATACAAGCAATAATTTTCTGTCGCCAAAGAATGCTGGACCACCAGAAAATTAAGCATACGTGTGTAAACTAATGCTGGCGTGAAAGTTTAAACATGCGAGCACTGTAACTTTCATGCCGGCAGCAGCACTCTCTAGCGCCAGCAATTATTGCATGTATGAAAGCTTCTCAAACGACGAAATTAAACAGTAGATCACTACACTATTCAGATTAGACAACATAGGCATTTTTATATCTAACTAGGACATCCCAGGTCACATAAAACTGCGACTATTGAACTACATGAAATAGTTCCTAATCTTCTTCCTCGTTCTCCTTCTTTTCAATCTTCTTATCCATCTTCTTCTTCTCCTCTTCCTCCTTCTTCTCCTCCATCTTCTTCTTCTGCTCCTTCTCATTCTTCATCTCCTTCTACTTCTCATTTTTCCCCTTCTTCTTCTTCGTCTTCTCTTTCTTCTTATACTTCTTCTCCATAATCTTCTCGTTCTTCTTCTTCTTTCTCTTCTTCTCCTCCCCCTTCTTCTTCCCCGTTTTCTTCTTTTCAATCTCCTTCTTGTTCTCACTCTATTTTTTCACTTTCACTTTCTATTTTTCGGTCTCCGCACAAATTCCCTTACCGGTGCAATGAACATGAATGAAGAATAACATGTTTGTTTCACAACAGCTGTTCATCAAATAATAAGTTGGAATGTAAAAATTTTCAGCTCACCTTTCCCTGTGTTGAAGCAATGGAAATATTGAAACTTTGATCGTTCATTCCTCATCTCCACGATAACTTTTTTTCAAAATGTAAGACCTTATCGAACATCTACTCAATGAGATCTTTCAAATCAGACGTGAACAAACAAAATCGGTTGAGAAACCACGGAGCATTTCTGATTACAAAAAACATGTTCGCCTACTTTATATAAAGATAGAAAATATGGATGGTCCCTTACGGAATAATAATTCAATGGAAATAATTATTTAAAGCACTTCTCATTATAATAACTTCATGAAACTCAATTTAGTATTGCTTATCTCACCTTTTCGATACAGCCGTGCTCGCCTTTGCAGTACGCTTTCGTTTCACAGGCGTCTCACTAGTTTCTGCGTTTTTGCTCGCTCGCTTTCCCTTTCCGCCCACGCTTTTCACCTCACTGTTGAGAAATGAAAATAAATTGAAATTTTTTCCTGTGAATGATAAGCGGGGATAAAACTGACATAAGAGTTGCGAACACATAAAAGAAACTGTACTTATTCTTTCTTTAAAATGATGAGAATGTTCGAGATCACAAACATTTAAATCTTCAAGAGATTTCACCTTATTTAATGCGACTGAAAGTTTTGAAAGATGAGATTTGTTGATTGAAGGCAAAGGCGGAAGGTAAATTTGAAACTATTACACATAATGGTTAATAGTTCAATGGCAAATAGTATATTACAGGTAATCATGTGTGTGTGAACATTCAGGATGCATGGAAGCATGCATTGAAACTATTACATAATTATAGTCTAATGGTTAATCGATTGATAGTTATATTGAAGGTAATCATGTGTGTGAATATTCAGGATGCATGGAAGAACAAATAATATTTCAAAAATTGAGTATTGTAGATATGTAGATACATAAATGACTTGATTTTTCCACTTCGTACAAATGTGCAACGGGTGAAATTGAAGGCCCCTCTTTCACTTAACCCAGATTTTAGGATTGATTAATGAAAGCTTGTTAATAATAAGTTCCTTACGTGGATTACCACGTTTTATCTGCATTTATTGGGAGAAGTGAATCGTGTGCATTAATCATCATGCAGACTCTCAATAAAGAGGGTCACTAATAGTGTTAATAACAGTATACTATTCATGAAACATGAAATACTGATTCATAACTAGAATCATAATATAGCTCATATAAGAATACGATAAATTGAGATGATTATCCACAATACGTACAGTGATATTCATTTAATTTGACGCTTGGCATTAGATAGATATTATTTCTTTGCCATCATTTTTTTTTTTTAGATTACGTCTTGTAGACTCCAAAACGGAATGTAAGACAAGTTCAATAAATACCGGTATACATATACTGGTAGTCCATATTACATATAAAAATCAATATATATGTATAATGTGCATGTGTACACACAAATCCCATTGATCACAAACTCATGCAAATGTCTCAGATGTATTAAATCTAATCTAATGTGAAAGGAAATGTATCATACTCTACGATCATCGATAAATAATATCTCTGTATCTATATAATGAAAGCGTCAAATTAAATGAATGTCACTGTAGTGCATTGTAGAAGTTATAATATTAGAAATACTCTTGGTATAATTATAAAGTATATTAATTAAAAACTTGGCAGATGACTAGCTGGTCAAGTCAAAAATATATATTTTGTAATTATTTAACAAGATGTGTTATGTTTTCTGGATGCTCAATAAAATATATTTCTATTCTATTGAATTAAAATGAGAGTAACATTAATATTTGAATCTTTCCAATCACTTTCACAAATAATGCTGAATACCAACCAAGAATGGACAAAGATGATGTATTAAGTGACGCGAATTAGAAAAATGAATAGTTAACATTGTGCACCATCAAAGACATGTCCTAAAGTAGGCTACTACCTCTCAATTGCAAATTTCTATTTCTAAATTTCCTCCATTCCATTATCACAGGATTTTATAGCTTTCTGTATTAACTTCACCGCTATCACACCAAAGTACTACTGGTTTTGAGGTTCATCTAGACAATTAGCTACAGAATTTTCGTTAAAAATGTTTTCAATATTTTTTAAAGTAATACCCTTCTTTTAAATTGTCAGAAAACATCTGATTGATGTACGCTCGTTTACTAACGTTGAATCAGTAAAAGTATCGTACTAACGTAAAAGAATCCTGTTATACCGTAATACAAAATTACAAATAATTTACTAGGAATCTAGTAAAGTTTATAATTTTCAGTGATAATAGATTTAAATTGGAGTTCCTCGTCAACACTCAATAATTTTGATGGAACTGGATGAATATTTCGCTCGAATGAAGATTGTAACAACAAAACCCTCTAGAAGCAAAGCAATCGACAGAGAACGTAAGTTTCTGAACATAAGTGAAACACAAGTTGAAAAATATACTATTTATCCGCCTAACCAACACTGTATGGTAACATATGAATGTTTCATAATCTATAGAATCGAATAGAATTCATTTGTAATGAGTGTTTATCAAATACATTAGACAAATACATAAACAGCGTCAGTTGTATTGTGTACTGTAATAGAGAGATTTCAAGAGCGGCAACTTGTATACATCAATGCAAATGGGCTACAGTAAAAGTATATAATAATGAAAAAACACGGGAGCTTGACAAACTCAAGTATTTATAATAGCTCAACATACAAAAAGTCGACCACACAATTTTATTTTCAAATGTATAACTGACCTAGTCCATCATTGAACCATTGTTTATGTTAATTGCTAATGACCTACCGATGTCCTTTGTTAAAATGTTCAATAGGATAAGAGCAAACAAGAAAATTCCACAATACCAATGACAAAATATTGATTATTGACACGTTTAATACATCAAGCACAGCTTTTATAAATTATCATTATATCATTACGAATAATACTGATGATGATGATAAAACAGTTGAGAAAACTATTCGAATCAAGAGGAGACGTTTAGACAGTATATAAGTTAGAAATTATTTCTGTAGGAATTAAAAACACCATGAACAACTATGAAGATAAATTATCCAAGCGCCTAGACCACGAAAAATGGAATAAAAATTCGGGAGCTGGTCATATAGGATCATTTGTTTTGCATTCCATGTTAACGAGTTCTATTAGCTATACATTAATTTGTTCTAGATTGAGAGTTGTGAAGCCTGTCTACTGCAAACATGAACTAAATACAAGGAAAGTGGTAGACAGAGGTTTTGATGATATCTTCCAACATAAACTATTGTTTTGTTATTCAAACTATTGTTTTATAAAGTTATTTGAACTATTGATGTTATGTATCTACATTTGTCTCTACGGATGAAATTTAAAACATCAATATATTATATGATTTTCACTAGAATGAATTTTTATCACAGGTTATCTACTCATTATGAGTTACAACAGATATGGTAGCTACTGAAATCACATAAAAACTCTTTGATCAGCTCACCATTCTGGAGAATTATAATCCTCATTAAATGATATTGTATGAACTCGTATATGTCTGCAATGAGAGAAATTAATGTTGATTAAATCAAGACACCAGCAGAAGATGGTTTAGATATTAGCCCAATCAGTAAGAAGTACCACGATAAATTAAATTTTATATCACCACAAAAATTCCATGTTATAAAAAATGTAATATCTTACAAGAAGAAAGTAAATTATCAACATCAACAATTCGAAATTAACAGAAACAATCTAGCCTGACAGTACAATATATTTTGATTGCCTTCAATTGCCCTAGTTTAGCGACCTATTTTTTGTTCAAAGTGGAACTTGTCGGAATCAGAATGACGTATCTTTCGATCCCTGTGAGATAATAATATTTGTGAACGGAGCTTGTGAGATGCAATGATAACTCATCAATCCTCCTTGGTGCTATCATTAGTGGACCTGTAGATTTATTAACGATGGCAGTGGTCTAAAGCAGAGATAATCCATTCGTATTTGGTTAGGTCATGGTTAAAAGTATTTCAGACAGATTCCAAAAGCATGTGAGGCAATCAAAATATACAAATCAGTCAACACTCGCCAACCATGAGGTTCAAACAGCTATCAACATCAATACCAAACCGAAAATTCTTCATAATAAACACAAAGAACATGAACCCAACACAATCCGACATTTATAGACACACAAAAAACAGGACATTTGAAGGGAAAATTGTTTTCTGAACAACACCCTTCTAGCCAACACAAATTTTTCAAACATGATTTTTTGACCATGACAGACCAATACCACAAAATCACGCCAGTAATGTGAGAAATAGTAATAAAAGAATCCTGATAGTAAGATAATAGGATCAGATGAAAAACGGTAATTTTGACATCGAAGATAATTATTATGGAAACTCACGACTTAAACATTAAAAGTTTATAATACATTATGAAATCTTGAAGCTCATTCAATAACTAGGAAGTTCTAAAATTGCAATGAATGAGAACTCATCAGCTTCCAGATTTATTTCATCGTCCAACCTGAATTTGTTTATTCAAATACAGATAGCCTAATCACTTGGTACGCAAAAAAATTATGGGTCATTCCACAAGAGCCTATCTGATGCCGCGTCTACACCATCGCCGAACTAGGCGAACGCGAGCGTGTAGATGGGTCACTCGCGTAGTTCGCCTACGCTGTTATATGGGAAAAACTCTTGGGCTAGACTCGCGTTTGCCTAGTTGGGCGATGGTGTAGACGCGGCATGAAGCATGAAGGATTCTAAAAATTCTGTATAATACTATGACATTCACGAGTGTTTAACCATTATTCCAGTTAATTTCTACATTCATTAATCAAGAACCATTTACTGCAAAAAACACCCACAACGTAGAATACACCTGGAAGTATAATTTAGTAACTGAAATTCATTTATTTATTTATTCAACAATTCATAACAACGCCCACTGCATTTCAAGACAACAATGAATTATTGTTATACAAAGAACTGATTTCTTTTTATTCATGCAGTCTTATATTCCAAGACAAAAAACTAATTCTAGATGCTTTCAACATTCAAACCTATAAAATAGAATGCATTTTTATCAAATTAAGTATATTTAGGTGGATAGGTTTAAACGTTTTTAAATAGGTTTCAACATTTTTTACGTGAGAACAAATGAAAAATCTAAGAGTGAAGAAATCCGTAAAACTGGACAACATGTTTAGTACGCCTTTCAACTTCTCTCTTAAAGAAAAGCAGCTTCAGTTTAGATATCAGAAACGTTTTTTCTATAAATTAGATTATTGGGGTGTTTTAGGTTGGTGTGAAATCAGTGAATAAGGGAGGTTTGAACAGACAGCAAAACGTTTTTAGAATCAGAAAGCCTAAAACACAATAATTCAAGACAATTTGAAGACAGAGAATGATTTCTGAATAAATAAATGACTTAATCCTTTTCAACAAACCAGATTATACTTGAAAAACAGAAAATAAACTAGAATGAGAAATTGCTTCATAGAATATATAATCAGCATTATTTGGACAGGAGAGTGCCTTCATAACGTTCTAATAAGTCTATCGAAATCGTATCAAGCAAGAAAGTAAAGGGTACACAATATTTACTAACTCTTGTCACAAAAGTGTGTAACCACAGAGTACCATAGAGGAAAAGAGTATATCTTCAATTCTCTCTGAGTGTAAAATCAGTATGTACAAGAATAGTTATCTACAGAAACATAATAAATAATAATAATAAATAATAATTTATTTCCATTCATAAATGACCAGTGACAAATGATTTAAACATCTTGGAAATGAAATGACCACTTTTACAAATAGTGTGGTCATTGTTAGTATTTATAAGTTAATTACATGACTAAAATAATTTCTTAGATACAGATTAAGTTAATTTTAAGTTAGTATTGAGTTCAGTTCTTCCACTTTTTAAACTGTGAAGCGCACGACGACCTTAGCATAATGTACTCTACTATAATAAAGGAATCACCTAACAACTATGAAAACCACTAAACTCGTATACAACAATTATACATAAGCTAAACACTCAAAATAAAAAGCAATAACAAAACAATCTCAAATTGGGTTAAACTTCAAACTCTCAACATCATTATGTGTCCAAAGCTAAATTCTTATTTTTTTCATAAATTCATTTTTATTATTACATTTTCTGATTTCAAGTGGCAAGTTATTAAAGAAGTGTGCACCTAAGTAGCTAAAAGAATTTTTGAAGAGCAATGTATTAACTTTTTGAGTTCTGAAAATGTTTGTAGTCGCTCGTCTTAGGTATACACTAAATTCACTGTTCCTGTATTGCCACTTCTCTCATAAAACAATCTCAGAACCTTGAAAACAAACAGATGTTGAACAGGCAAAACGTTAATCTCTTTAAATATTGGAAATGAGCTTTCTCGCATAGTTTTTCTTAAAATTATTCTAACAAAATGATTTTGCGTAGTTCTTATAGGCTTTATTAAAGTTTTGAAGGTACCTCCCAGCATGTAATACCATATTGTAAAGATGACTGAACCAAGGCATACAATACAACATTCTCAAAACTTTTTATCACGAAATTTCTCAAGTAATAAAATTTCCTAACTGACATTTTCATTTTATTATGTAATTTCTTAATTTGTTCATTCCATCTCATTTTCTCATCCAATATTATACCAAGGTATTTGAAGTGTTGAACCCTTTCAATTGCTTGACAGAAACAGTTCAAGTTGTTTACACAGTCAGGTTTGTGATAAATCAAATTTGAGTCAAAATCAAAAGGTCTAGTACTGAAATTTATATATTTTGTCTTTGTAACATTAATTTCATATTATTCATTGTACACCAACCACTTAGAAGCCTGAGATCTTGCATAACATCACCATAAATATTCTGAGGGTTTCCACCGGTGTAAAAATAGCAATATCATCGGCAAAGCAGCGACACTACCCTGAAATTTTGCACTAGCAAATCATTAATAAATATCAGAAATAAAGTCGCCGATAGTACCGATCCTTTGGGGTACCTATTTTAACAATGAGCGGTTCACTAAGATGTTCACCGATACGCACCTGTTGCTTCCTACCCGTTAAAAAACTGCAGAACCAATTAAGCGCAACGCCTCTAATTCCAATAAGTTCCATTTTTTTCAACAAAATCTGATGATCTACCAGGTCAAAAGCTTTTCTATAATCGACGAACAACCCTGTAGTTTTAAGCTTTCTATTGATATTGTCGTGAATATAGCCTGTTACCTCAATTAACGCTTGTTCGGTGGATTTACCTTTTTGAAAGCCATACTGTTTATTACTTATGAAATTGATTTTTTGTAAGAAATTTGTTAATCTTAAATTCATTATTTTTTCTATTTTTTGAAAAACTGACAGCAGACTAGTCGTTCTTATGTTATCTATTTTTATTGAGTTTTGTTTTTTTAAGATGGGTATAATAACACTCAATTTGAGATTTTCAGGGAATATTCCTTTTTCAAAACTTAAATTTATTAAATGGACCAGAAGTGGTGCAATAGAATTGCATATGCTTTTTATCAATATAGTACTGAAATTATCGCAACCAGAAGAAGTTTTAGATTTCAGATTCTTGATTATGTGAACGACTTCAGGAACTGAGGTTGGGAATAGATAAACCGGTGGTTAGATACAAAAGACATGCAGCAACAATGATAATATTATTATCACCGTATACCAGAATCTAATCCTTTCTTAAATATTGTGAATTTTTGCAAAATGACAGCTGCCTGATAAATAGTAGAATTTTTTTGGCGGATGAATCAGTTGCACAAATGGAGAAAACAAGCATAAATGGAGTCTCTCAACAATCATTCGTCATCCGCCAAATTATACTATACCTAACAGTTATTTTGAAGTGAATATTTTCATGAATTATTCAAGAAATGGTTTATTATATACAAGCAGATTTCATTTCATATCAAGCAATTGATTCCGTTATATGTTATATCAAGCATCGTAATACAGCAAAAAAAATATAAAATACATAATTTATTCAGGTGTTATAATACTTACACTTATGGCTGGATTTCACGATTCCAGTAGACGTTCAGGTTACTGGAGGTAGGTTACCTGAAGCAGGTAAACTGAACCGTGAGACCACTTACTTGTAAGTGGAACAGGTTACTTGGCTTATTCAGGTTAGAGCAGAGGCAGGCTGCCAGGCAGGTAACCTGCCTCCAGTTACCTGAACGTCTACTGGATCGTGAAATCCAGCCAGTTACACTTATATTTATCGTCATCTACATGCTAAGCTATATGTACACGACCAAAACTTTCATTAAATTTTATCCAATGAGATAACCTAGAACTAGTAGCTGGTTAGATAAGGCAGCCATACACTAGACATGGACTGTTATAAAGCGGATAACCATGATATGGATGTCTCGTGTGAGGGTACCTTACCTAATCAGCTCTTAGTTGAAGGTTATTTTATTGGATGGAATATGATGGATAATTTGACCGTGTGCATACGGCCTTAGTGATGTCAATAACATTTGTAATTTTTCATCATTAAAAAAAGATACAAGCTATTAAAGACACGAAAAGAAACATGCTGAAGAAAATAGGTGCTGACTTACGGATTGAATTGAACCTTCTTGGCCGATACAACAAGGACGCCACTGGACTTTCGTTTCCGCAAATTCTTCACCAAACTGTTCCTGGCTCCTGCCAGTTTTTTGCCTGAGTGTTTAACAGCAGATTCGATCTCCTTCGGTACATTTTTCTTTGTCCTCTTAGAAGCTCTAGTTTTCGTTATTCCGGCTGCATCGGCCGCTTCTTGCGATTCATTCTTTGTTTTGCGTGATGTTACCTTTCTGCCTGATGAGTTTGAATTACTTTTTTTTGTCAAGTCAGACGATTCTGATTCCGCAGTCAATAAGAGTTTACCGGTGGTTCTTGTTCTTCGTTGAACTTTCTGTTCACCTGTTGATGAATCTGTTTCTTGCTTTACTTTTCTCTTTGCAGGAACTTCTTTTGGTGGTTGAGCCTTCCTTTTTGCTAGTTGAATTTTACCTTCTGTCTTGATTTGAACGTTTTCAAGAGTATTTTTGGAAGCTGCTTCTTCGGTTGATGACTGTTTCTGTTCAGCACTGCTCTTTTCAATTTTATTAGTCCTATTGGATGGAGTAGAAATCAATTGTTTTAGACCACTGACGTTCCTCAAATCATTCTCAGGATCTTTCTGTGATAATAATCTTTTCACACCGCCAACATCCCTCAGATCATTTTTAGGACTTTTTTGAGGAGACGACAGCAATCTTTTTACTCCTCTGACATCTCGAAGATCGTTTTTAGGACTTTTCTGCGGAGATTTCATCAATCTCTTCACTCCTCTGACATGTCTAAGATCATTTTTGGGACTTTTTTGTGGAGATGACATCACTCTCTTCACTCCTCTAACATCTCGCAAATCATTTTTAGGACTTTTTTGCATCACTCTCTTCACTCCAATAACATCTCGCAGATCATTTTTGGGACTTTTCTGTGGAGATGACATTAATCTCTTCACTCCTCTCACATCTCTGAGATCATTTTTAGGACTTTTTTGTGGAGATTTCATCACTCTCTTCACTCCTATTACATCTCGCAGATCATTTTTGGGACTTTTCTGTCTTGACGCGAGTAATCGCTTCACACCACTTATGTTATTTCTCAAGTCGTTCTTTGGACTTTTACGCTTGAATATTTCTTTTACTCCTCTGATGTCTTGCAGATCGTTTTTAGGGCTTTTGGTCGGATAAGCCTTTGCAGAAGGTAGAGTTTTTGATATATTCAGAGACTGTCTGGAACCCTTTAATGTTGAGCTGAAAACTTCAAGAGAATCACTTACTTGTTTGGAAACTGATTTTCTTGTTCGACTGGATGACAATGTTGACTGATTTTTTACATTCAGCCCAAGAGCACCTGGTGTGAGAGGAGAAACAAAATTCTCAACAGATATGTTCAATGTCTCGGCAGTAATATAGGGAGTCAAATAAACTTCACAAGAAGGAAGGTTGTGACTTGCATCGTTGGACTTGGAAGAGCTCGAAATGTCATTGCTTGCACTGTAATCTAGTTTCTTTGAACTTCCTGGAGCAGGACTTTTTGAATGGCCTGCATGCAACATGAGCATTCTGGAAGGTGTGTTGACAAGCCAATCAGCTTGCCGCGCTGATTGAATGGGAGTTGATGCATGAATGTGTTGCGATTTAACTGAGCTCCTTCTTGTCCTCTTTGCAGCTGAGTTAATGATTGTGGTTCCGTCCAGAAAACTATCACATGATAGCTCCAAGGCAGCAAGGAAGCATTTCGAAGGTTCCTCTGATTTACCAGAAATCTCTTTCTTATCTGAGGATATTGATGAATCCTTATCACCTTGGATCGATTTTGAAATTAAATGAGACATATCAAAGTTCACTTTCTTGCAAGATATTGGACCATGTTCTTGCTTCATGGATGATTTTAGCAAAGAATCATTTCTCACTGAGATATTGTGAATCTTCACCACAGAAGGAGTAGTCAAATCCTCTGGTGTACTGTTCTTCTTCCCATTTGATGTCTTTCTATTGCTGCTAGAAGCTTCAGTTTTAACTTTCGAAGTAGAAGCTTTCAATATTATTGGCGTTTTTTCTGTGTCTTTATTCCTTGAGATGTTCAGTTTAGAGTGAAAGGTTTCACTAGAAGGTGTTTTTGGTGTTTTCAGGGCAGATGGAACAAACCTTTCTCTTGCAGGTTTTGAAGCCTGTTTTGCAATATTAGGTTTCATAGCTATCCTCAGGTCTTTTTTAGCAGATCTGTTTGCAAGAGATTTCAGTGACTGATGTGAAATGATTATTGGATCTGGAGAGTTTACATGTCTATTACTGAAAGCTGTTTTCTTATGTGCCTGCGAAAAAACAAAACATAATTACAATGATGTTATCAAGAGTTAAATGCTGATGATAATAATGTGAAATAAATAAATTGTATTAAGTTTTATTCAACTTAAATGACATATTTATGTCATACAAAACCACATATTTATGAAAATAACATTATTAATTATCTCGATTTTTGAAAGATGTGACAATTTCTGTTATTTTATTCACTCTCGGTCCCAATATGATTGAAAAGTAACAATCTTGTTAGTTTCACAAATTGTATGAATTACTTAATATTTGCTCCACTCAACGAGAATCTTTCTTCAAGTTTCATTCGTCATTTGAATCAGAAATATTATCAAAATTACAATTGAATAAGCGAAGTTAACGATTAAACAAAACTAGACAAAATCACACAATGGTCTAAAAGTCGACTAATGACACAGGAAAATGATAATGGGAAACACTGGAGCGATCATCACCATGAAAGATTCATGCATATTATTCTGTTAATTTACATAATTAATATGGTCTCATATGGTCATGGACTAATCATAATATTGAGACACACACTCCTACTTGACCAATTCCCAATACTAATAATAATTTATAATAGGGATGGGTCGGTTCCGATTCTCGGTTCCACCGGTTCTTGGCAGAACCGAGAACCGGCGAGGTCAAAAGTCGGTTTTCAGAACCGACGACGACGGATAACCTAACAAAGATAAAACCTACAAAGATAACCTAAACATTGTATTAATACATTTTTGTCATCATGGTTGACTATGTCAAATGTTGGCGAAGACTAAAGAATAATTATTGTAATTTAAAGGGTTTTGTTTACTTTGTAAGATCTCTTTTCTTGTTGTATTTAGTAATAAAAATTGTTCTACTTGTATTTATTTTGTTCTTTGATTATATTTAAACACGTAAATGTTACTATTATTTTAATTTTTTGAGGGAGGGGGAAGAACCGGAACCGAGAACCGAAATCACGGAACCGGAACCGAAAAAAACATGGAACCGACCCATCCCTAATTTATAATGTATCCAAAAATAAAACTTGTTCAAATGTATGATTCAAATTCAAACTGAACAAATTTCACTCTCGAGTCTACCCCGTGCAGCGTAAAGCGCCGCTTGCGGACTCAGTACTGTATCGTTTGCGAGATTATACTGTATCGTACAGTATCGTATTCTATCGACTGCGAGATTGTATCGTTTGGGAATACAATACCATTGCAACAGACTTGTATAGGTGTGAGTTTCCTCTAGATTTCACATCAATCTCGCAGTGGTGGAAGCACAGTAGAAAGGAATGCGCCACAAGTTTTTTCAATATTATAATAGATTGGTAAATTTGCATAGTGTATGATAATGTTTAGTGTTGAGAAAGTATAAATTTCCTTCTGTACACATGAACTATGGGTTTCATCTAGAAAGGGAATTTGAGTTATTACCTGAATCATAATGTTCCTTGGTATGACCACAGGTTTCGAATCAGCTGCCTTTGAAGTCAGAGGTGGAAGAACTTTGTTGACAGGTTTACGTTTCACTGCAGAAGAGTAGGACATTTTCTTTATTTCTGTATTCACTTCATTTCCTTTGCTTCCACTTGCCATTGTGTTGAAAACCAGTTTGCGATTAGAAGACTTGCCAATAGATGCTTGCTCAACCTTCATTTTTCCTGGAACATTAAAAGAAAATGTTTACAAAAACATGAACTAATATAATAAGAACATCAAATTCAAAGCCATTGTTCAAAATTCAATCATTTTATTTTACTGTTACATATTACCGTCAACTAAACATATTAAACCCCGCTAGGCACAGTTCTGATAATACATTGCAAGGAGATACTTTATAATTATTAAACGCTGAACTAAAGAAAGAATCAACTCCAGTATAGACCTTAAAATAATATTATTGAATGGGAAATAATTGAGTAAGCTACACTTTGAGGGTACATAATAACTACATTTTGATAAAATTGATAACATGATAATTATGATTCGCGTATAATCAATGTCATTGATGATTATGTATATGACTCAATCGATATGTTTAGCTCCAAAAAACATATTTAAATAAAAATGTAGATCGAAAACGAACATCTACAAACCTTGATTTTTGGGAGTTTTCAAAGTTGACGTGTTAATAGCTGATTTGTCGTTGTTGTCCGATAACTTTGTCTTCCCAGATTGAGTTTGATCCTTCTTTGATGATGACAACTTTGCTGGCATGCTTTTATTGAGAGAGAGCGCTTTTTTTGGTGATGAAAATTTCACCTCCATGCTCATGTTTTTGGATTTCCTCTTCTTGTTGATTGAAAAACTCAAAGGCTTAATCTTCTTAACAGATTGAGTTGTATTTTTAGCAGGCGTTTTTGATGTACTCGGATTTTTTGGAGACAATACTTTTTTACCAGTGTTCACTTTTATATTCGTAGGAGAAGTCTTTTTAATAGTCTTAGAAATATTTTCTTTGAGAGAAGTATTTTTGGGAGACGTTTTGCTTACCAAACTTTTGTTTTTGAAGTCTGTGAAACTTTTGCTCAAAATGTTTTGCTTTGATGAACCCTGTTCACGGGAACCGATATTGGTTTTGGATGTTGATGACTTATTGACTTCCTTTTTCGGAGAAGCTGTTCTAGGCGGAGTACTTGGCTTTGTTTTGGAAGTAAATTTAAAAGAAGTTGGTATTTTTGTAACAAGAGGATGATTTTGTAGTGGGGTAATTCTCTTCGAAGGGGAAAACGGCTTTACAACACGATCTAGAACTGATTTCTTTAGAAGTGGTTTACGGTTTATTTTGGAAATGGATTTTTTGGAGAGTCCCAAGCGTACTTGGCCTTTTACTTTACTCAAACTCATACTTGTTGGTATTTTAGATTTTACTTGGGGTTTGGGCAACTTAGTAGCGCTCTCCTCACTGGACAATTTCAACTTTTTTCTGGTTGAATTCACAGCTGATCCATTTACTTCGGACCTGGAACACAAAAAAAATATCAACTTTCAACAATAAAGGCACATCCTTGCATGACATTCTGGGACAAATGATCAAAACAAAAATAGCAACTTGACTTTTCTTTGAACCTACTGATTGAATTTGGTTCTATGTAAATCAAAAAAATAAACTGATTTATTGAAAATGCCCCCTCAGTGTGTGCATGCAGTGAGTGAGAGCGTGGCAGGATTTAATCTTGGTGGTCCACGATGAACAGGATCCGAACAGGCCACAGGCGAATTGCTGCAGCACTTTATGACTAGGGATTCATAGATCAACCAAATTGTGACTGTGGAGAGACCCGACAAACTATGAAACATATAGTAAGGCACTGTGAAAGAAGAGCATACCCAGGAGATGTTAAAGATTTCATTGAACTGACTGAGGAAGCCAAGGCATATTTATCAAACTTAGACATTCGCCTCTAAATATACTATAATGACAGGGAAAAAACTGACAAGAGACTAACCGTCTCGCAAAAATATTTATTCACATACAAAAGCTCACAGAATACTCCATGAAGAGCCTATAAAAATATAGGATAGCTATACTCAAAGCTATACGCTAAATAAATAAAACTATCATTTTATTTTATCTGAGTTCAGTATATTTGATGCGAAGGGTTTCTCTGACAAGACCTTCAAATTCAGACATTAGTTTCTCACAGAACATATCTCAGTGCGTAAATAGTAGAAGTGTAGATAGAATAGTAGAATTGTGATAGTAGAAGTAGACAAGTTTTGTGAATATAAAAGTAAGATATTTGGAAAGGCAATCACTTCAAGAAATACAGTAAAATAGTGAAGTATCAAAAAATAAAGCAAATTGATTTTACACTGTTATCATAGATTGATGCAATCATTTTCATAACAACCGTTAGTATGTTAGAAGAACACAATTATGTATGAATGGACAGTAGTGCAGCTTAGCCGATTCCTTGAACAAAATACAGAATCAACTGATTGGCTATCTAATGGCTGGACTCTTCCATCAATCTGATTTCAACTAAATATGGATAAAAATACCTTAAAAGGTTGAATAACTTTTGTTGGATCTAGTGGAGGTGTTAAACAACTCACACTTCGACGTACTCAAACTAGGACAGAGATCTTTGTATAGAATATTCAAGAGTTTGAACTAAGGCAGGTCTTTCAAATAAGTTAACCTGTCTAAATTAGAATGTTAAAGGGTCTATTAATTCCAGTTTAAGTATTCCCCGTACCACCAAAAATGTATATTAGAATTGTAGAATATAGATTAGAATTAAGAATATGTTTCAAATAATAATTATCAATCAAAAGTTCGATAATTTTACTCGGAAGTAATGAGAAGTTATTACTCACGTTCCAGCTTTCAATGAACCTCTACCGAGGCTACCACCCTTTCTTGGAGTCTTATTCGCATTTTTAGATTTTGGCGTTCTTGGGAGAAATTTGTCCAGTTTCTTCGGAGACATGAGTGGGAGAGATTTGTTCATTCTTGAAATTCTAGGGTCGCCATTCCTTTTAATTCCATCAGCACAGCTGATTGTCTTACGACGAATGCTCTTTTTTGCCTGCAAATGAATTTTAAATTTTCAAAAATCGTTAAATTTTAACGGCATAGCAAACTTGGCAATATCATCTATCTACCTTACAAAAATATACTCAATTATTGAACAATTAACACTCTCAAAGCAAGTAGGATAATTTTCAATCAAGATGACCGCTACATATTTACGATCAAAAAAATTATTTTGAACAGTAAGAGATTGATGACTGTGGAACATGGCAGTAACACTAAACAGGACTAAGTTTAAAAAACATTTCTGAAACAATTTCGCTTTCATCCATATTATAGAATTTTATTCTTCATTTGGGTTTCAAAACATCCAAATTTCAAAACATTTGGGTGATTTTGTATACCATAAATTATAATTATTTACAGTGGGCTGTACAAAATTTTATTACTAATATTAGTAGAATAGAGGAATAAAACCACAGATGATTTAAAAAATTGAAACATCCAAATAATATAATTTCTTGCCATTTTTATCAAGTCTTAGAAGTAGCCTACCGTAATACAGGAAAGAGGCGGGTACACACTAAATAATGAACAGATGATGTAATGTGTAATATATGTATTAATAAAGATTAATAGGCTATGTCCAGATTGTCCACCTTTTTCCTGTATGAAGTGACTCCTAGATATTTACGAAACAGGCCCCAATAGATTGAACAAAATAGGAAACAATAAATTCAATACTCCGCAATTGGTTTCAACAGTAGGCCTAAAAAAGTAAAGTTTAGCAAAACTAGTTCGGACACTCTGCTAAAAAGCTTTAAAAATTTCAATAATAATTACTTACCGGTCTAGAAAAGTCTTCTGATCTTTTTCTTTTTCTTGAGAGACCTTCAACTCCATCCATTTTGAATCACTGTGAAAAATTTATTCTGATTATGTCAGTCAATTAACTGGAAACAAAATAATAGATTCATTTTACTCTAGAACAACAAATATAGATATCCCCCCACACGAAATTTTGGAGCATAATAAAATAGTATCTACTTGTGAAACGTCTGGGCACCTATATAGGCTAATAAACATCCAACGGTATTTATTTATTATTTATAGTAAGGCTAAGTGCTATCTGTGCTATTGCTTATGACTGTCTATTAACATAAGGCTAAGGCTATCAAATAAGTGAATATCTCAGTCTATAAATAATGTAAAGCCTTATAATAACTGTAATGAATCCCTCATTCAAGTTATTATTCTCAATATCATTACAAAATATTCTCTAGATATAAGGATCCTGCAGAAGGTACAGATTATACTCTATAGAAGTATAGAGTAGAGATTAGAATCAAGTATAGATTAGAATCCCAATAGAAGTGGTACGTAGCCGAGGGCGAATAACGCCAGTTTGATAATCCAGAGAACCTGGTTCGAATACAGTTTGAGGGAACGGATTTTGACTATAAAAACGGCACCTCCCGTCTTTCAGAGGAGACGAAAAGCCTTCGGTCCCGACTGCCTTAAAACAGTCGTCACCTCTCACAATCACCCCTCTCATTAGATCTATCAATAGATATAGTTGGTTTCTTTCTGAATAACGGTGTATAACAACCGAAACAAGTATCTCATAACAAGTATTTTTACTTATTCATGTGATTGATCTGTGATAATGACTTCAACTTCGTCCAGCAATAATAATTCAGACTGGATCTCACAATCAATAAGATTAATTCCATTGAAAAGAGACTAATAATAATAATTCCGTGTAACCTGGCTGGCTCAGGTCGTCTGGTGTCAGTTTTCAGGTCACTCTTGATCAGTTCAGGGTCTCTGACGTGACTTAACGACTGTTTTTTTAGGCAGCCGGGACCGACGGCTTAGCGTGTCCTCTGAAAGACGGGAGGTGCCGTTTTTATTGTCAAAATCCGTTCCCTCAAACTGTATTTGAACCAGGTTCTCTGGATTATCAAACTGGCGTTATTCGCCCTCGGCTACGTACCACTTCTATTGGGATTCTAATCTATACTTGATTCTAATCTCTACTCTATACTTCTATAGAGTATAATCTGTACCTTCTGCAGGATCCTTATATCTAGAGAATATTTTGTAATGATATTGAGAATAATAACTTGAATGGGTAGCTCGAGCTAAAATTAGAGACTGAAAACAATTATTTATCAAAGTAATAATGAAGGTAGAATAATCTTTTCTATTTATAAATTTTATAAGTCTTTGTATTTTTACTTATTTATTAAAAAAATTTAATGTTCATAATTTTTGTATTTGAACAATTCAGTCATTCCTCGCCAAGACTATTTTAATTTGTTTGGTTCGTCTCCAGTCAGTCTATAAAAAAACATAAGAAGCCATCTTTACTAAAATTATAGACCTGACTAGTAATGCAGACGAATAATGTCATAGGCCCTTCTCTTTTCTTAGAATGCGCGGTCCAGACTGAAAAATGCTCTTGACTGAAAATGCACTATAGCATTCTAACTATCGTATCACTAACCTTAGCAATTGTAGTGAGGCCTTAGAAAAACATACCGGTACAGGTTTATTAATCAAGAGATTTCTCTTTGGCATGACTATATTAAAAAAAAACAAGTACTATAAAGCTATATCCATCAGGGTCTCAATCTATGCCAAAAAAGCGATCGACACCTCAACCACTTCATGTCCATCCCCACAAAATTCAAGTTAACTGAATCTTTAGGGATAGTATTGCTTCAAAAACAGCAATGAATTGAAATAGGCTACTAAGTAAAAGAAGCCAATGAACATATAGGCCTATTGAATGCAAAATGTAAATTGTTTACAAAAGACATAGGCTCAAGTGTTGAGCATCCTACAAGCGTGTTAAAGTTATTCTGATACATACTTATCATTGTGCCAGACTTATTTGCGTGCCTAGTCTGCATGCCATAACAAGTCATAAAGCCCGGTCTAGACGCAACAATAAGTTTGTCAAACTTTTCAGGATTATTTTAAATTGTCATAAAACAACTGATTTAACGTCAGTAAACGAGCTTACATCAATCAGCTGGTTTCTGACAAGTTAAAATAATACTGCTATGAAGCAGGATCCATTTAACTTGTCAGAAAACAGCTGATTGATGTACGCTCGTTTACTGACGTTAAATCAGCTGTTTTATGACAATTTAAAATAATCCTGAAAAGTTTGAACGATAAGTTTGACAAACTTATCGTAGCGTCTAGACCGGGCTTAAGTCACAAATCAAGTCCTACTTATTGTAATTCATTTATAAGAAGCAATGTAAATAATATTCCGTAACTTAATAATAGTTGAGAAAATATTAAATAAATACAATATTATTATTTAATGATTTTACAAATCCAACAACTTGCATCTGACGACTTGTTTCTAAGAACTTTCAAAATTTAGAGTAGGTTAGAACGCTGATCTGATAACAGCCTGCCGTGGCATGATAACGGAACTACGGTTAGGTCATCAATAATAATAAAACTGTTTAAAACAACATAAAATGCCGGTATTGTTTACTTATAACTCTTCAATGTAAATTAGCATGATGTAATTACCATAAACAAAACATTTCAATATTAATAAAATTTTAAAATCACAGCAGCCACTGTTGACATTATAATGGAGGGAAAACTAGTTACGATCATGCATTCTCATAATAATACGAATGCGGGCCATATAACTTCTTTCGAATAATAATGTTGATGGTAATAAACAATTTTTGAGAAATAACTAAACAATTATTATTATCGAAAAGCACCAATCATTGACAGCAAGACACCGCATTCCGGCAAACTACAAGGGCTGGATACTGAATAGTCTACACTCAAGCATATCGTTCTCAATCAGTATGAAACAACAGAATTTATGTTTCTCAACTCACCTTATAAATCACATAAAACTCTTGATACACTTAAAATCACTGATCACTCCTCTGTGACATTGTATCAATAAAAAATTAAAACTTATCGCATTTACAAATCATAATACAACATCATGTCGTGTTGTGTTGAGACGTTGTGACGCTGCAAAACAAAAGTAGGGTACGCTACAACACAAACACACGAAGACCAATCGCCATTGCCTCTAGCTTTTGAATACTCTTCTGTGATTGGTCAATTGTTCAACGTCAACATAGTTTCATTATCTTGAAAATCATTATAAATATTCAAATAATGATTTTAATTATTATTCTGGGAGTTACTCTTGAAGACTCAAAGATATTCTCATACTTAAGACATCATTAATAATATTATAAAGCTTTTTTCAACAAAAAAGTCGAACTCTGGAAACGTCTAATTAGGCCTACTGGAAACGAGAAATAATATCAAGATAGCATAGAAGAAAACCATGGAACAAAGAAAATATTATCTTTCAAATTAAAAACGCAAACAAAACAAATTAATAAAACAGTTTGGGGAATTTAATCCAATCAATTCTAAATCAATTTCAAAAATCAAATATTGATAATTATTTTCAATCAACAGAAACAATTTTATGGCGCGTTTACAATGTGATAGGGGCAGTTGCTGCGCTGGTGGAAATTTTGACGTCTACAAACAGTCGACCCTGTGCTTGATTTCAAAAAATGTTAGTTGAGAGAATTCTCATTAATAGAATCACGCGTGGAATAATAATAATATTATTATTGGAATTGATTCTTATGAAATTTTCATAAGAATAAGTTCTCATAGACCTACAATAAAACCAACATAGGTAGCCTACCGTATGCCAGTCGAGCAATCATTCAGTCCATCAATTTATTTAAATTCAATTTTTTTCCAATAAGTTAAATACCATCAATTATGATACCATAATTATAAGAGAATAGATAGGTGATCCTAAACCTGAAATTTTATAAATTTAGGACTAGATTGGCATATTATTATTACAGTATACCATACCGCAAACGGAACCAAGTCATATAATATATACTCCTTCCTCTGTGGTTGTATGAACCGCCAGAATATGACGTCATCTGAGCCAATGCGAGGAGTTTAACTTACTATAATTATTATATTGATATTGAGCTCCGTATATATTCAACCTCTATATTCCAGAGGTTGAATGTTTTCGACTTTCGAGCAACCGGTCCATTAAGTGTATATTTAAAGAATACTTAAGGGAGAGGAGTAATTGTGAAATAATTGTTGGACTTAATCATCATCGCATCACTTTTGTCAACCCCCTTCCCCTGAAACATCAAAATATTAAAGTGACTTTTGTAAATAATAATCAAGAATATAGTGAATATTCAATAGATGAAGAGTAGGCCTAAAGCCTCTTTTTCCACTCCAGTGCGATCCGGGCCAGGATTGGACGGGATGGCTAATAAATCTTAATGGATGTATTCAAACTTGAGTGTCTGAATACGAACAAATTAATTATTCTTTGGTCGAAACATTCCATATTCCATCCAAACCGGGCCCGGAACATACAGGTGTAAAAGAAGCCTAATGCCCTACAATAAACCAAGAACCAGATTACAGTATAAGTTAACTGTAATCTGAGAAGAAACACGTGATGGGATGAATTTCAACTTTTTTACTTGTTAACGCTGTAGATTATGTCCACTAGAAAAGTCGATAAAAATATTACAAAACTAATACAAAAAAGAAAAAATACAACTTTTATTAATTCACTGCCCAGAAAAAATACATCAAATCACAACAAATGATTGACAATAAAATAAACAACCATAGTGAAGAGCACAGGAAAATAAATGGTTCAATGGATTGAATAATATATACCGTATTAATAACTTTCCATGGAGAATCATGTCAATAATTATTGAGACACAGATCAAGAAGATTTGGTAACAATTTACTTGAATAAAAATTAATATTTCCAACCTCTATTTCAAAATAACCGAAAGTTCATCCAATGAATCTTGAGATATGTTAAATTAGGACTTGGAAGCTTTTCTTTCATCCCAATATCAAAGAAAATTCATTGAGTGGCATTACAGTACCGGCGGTAATATAAATATAAAGAAGTATCAAGCCTATCTTCCTTACATGGAATTATGAACTATATAGCGTTATTAATGAGTAGCCTATGGTCTACTTATAATACAGTACGTACTGCTATTGGAAGAGATTCAAATTATACGGTACTGTATTATGTTAAAAAAAGCATAATGACAAATCTTCAATATAAGACTAGCTAATGGTAAAGTGAACAAGATTTCAGAAGAAAATTATCTTGTCTTATCTATGTGCGTTCTAAAACAAATAATTATTTTTGTAATTTGTTTCACGTTTCAACTCACAAGACACTCATAATGGGAGGTGAAAAATATATTCCAGCTCTTGAATTGAAAAATAAAATTCATCAGCATTGGAAATGAATAACTAATTGTTCGAAAAATACATTATTCTAGATTTTAAATATCTGCAACAGTGCAATCCAGATGAATTAATATGCTGATAAAAAATAGTTGATATTCTCGATTTTGACTGTCATGTAGAAAAACTATTGCAAGAAATGAAGAAATACTAAAAGAAAAGAATCCAACTTGAATGGACTCAAATTAATCAATAAACTGGAATAAACTTTTCTGAGAACATAATTCTTCCGTATACAAGTTTCATTCCAAATATAGAAAAGATGACCTAATAATAAGGTTACAAGAATAGCAATAAGTATCGATACGACAAATAATAAAACTATTTTGATTCCGGAAAATTTGTTAACAAAGGAGATTATTAACCAAAATGAAGGTTCGAGTTCAATTAAAATCTTGAAAATTAATTTTAAGGACAATTTATTGAAGATCCAATTCCAGCGGTTAGATTGGATTCAATTGAAAGCCATAATAATCAACAATCTCTAAATTGGAATTAATCATTAAGCATTAAGGAATTAATTAGCAAGATAGGACGTGGACGGTTTATGTTACGGTACTAAATTTCGGTAAATAATTTTACAAGCATATATATAAATACTTCCCACTTTTAATGGGGAAAAGGCACTTTTCACATTATATTTGATAATTCACTCACATAAACTAATTATGCTAATATGATTTCATAACATAGACATGCTAAGGCTTCATCATAAAAAGTAAACAAATGAAATATTTTAAAGAAAACTGTTTTCGACAGCACTGTACTTTATCATGATGGTTAAATCTCCTTTGTAACTTGATTTTAGGATATGCTCATTTCAGGAGTATAAACTTAGATGGAAAGATCAGTTGAGGTAAGAAGGTTTGTTTTGAAAAGCCTTGACTTAACTCCTATAGCATAGTGTATGGATTAAAAAACTAAACATCATCTGAATGGAGTAGAAACTTCTGGTCAATGAAAATTTGTTGATCATATCACTCATCAAGTTTAACAAAAAATTATCAATAACTTTTCCCAAGTTTACAAAAATACACTCAGACGTCTCTTACATTCACGCAAGAATTAATATAGTGACCAACAATCGAACCTACAAATTGGTAATTGATTTACACTAGTCTAACTTATATTGTTGTTTCCCCGTTTCTAATAAGTGGTAAATATCATAAAATTGTTGGATATTGATTATTGCGTGTACATTTTCTCGAGCAATACAAGAAACATCCACCTCAACAACTGCACAGCACAATGTAAAATTTTAATAAGAATGACAATTTGTAATTGGTAGTAACACAAGATATAGCAGGATTCTTTTAACTTGTCAGAAAACAGCTGATTTAATGTTAGTAAACGAGCGTACATCAATCAGCTGTTTCTGACAATTTAAAAGAATCCTGCTATATAAACTAATACTAGATTTTGGTACATAAGTAACAATGAACAATTTTTAATGAAAAAATTAAAAACTGATTCAATTCCTATCAAAAGTTAACGTAAGTCTTTCTCACTCTCAATAATTACAGTAATTAACACCTTTCCACCATCATAGAATACTTTTTTCCAACAACCTGAAGATTTCTTGTTGTCCATCCTGAAAAAGGCGATTATTTTTGAATTACTTTCACAGAAGATAAAAATAAGGGGAAAATAAATACAACATACATTATTGATTATATTAATGTGTAAAGTGATGGAAAAAATACAACTGAAATAATGCGATTAGAAAAATAAAGATAATTTATGATCGCCTCAACGATTTTCAGGCAATATTTCGCTAAATATGACTCTCACTTTTTAATAACTTAATTATTATTTATTGTTCATCAAAAGAGAGGCAATTCAATTGAATGCAAATGAAAATGAAATTGATTCTACCTTTACAATTACAACAAAATACAATTTTTTGTCTCAGAACAGGCGCTGCCAGACAAATTTATTATAGCTACATAAATTCAAATTACTGTAGAGCTGCTATAGTAAAATTCAAGAACAATTTTGCGGCCATTACGGTACAAAATACATAATTTGCTATTGACAAAGCATATAAAAGAGCAAAAGAAACACAGCACAATCACAATTATAGATATTACAGTTAAGTTTTACATTTTAAATTCCTTGAGAAGAAAAGTTCCACAACTCAGAGTGGATATAATTATACAGTAATTGAAAACATTACATTCTGCATCATCTTAATAAAAAAATATAAAAAATATTATTATTATTAACACTATTATAAAGCAATGTAACCTCAATCTCGCTGTGTTCTCAGTTTTGTGGAGAACCGTAGCGAAGCACGGGTGGACTACAAGTACTAAGTAAAAGCACAGAGGAAAGAGATACTTCTTCCTCTGTGGTAGAAGCTAGTTGAAGCTTGTATGATGACAAAAGGTTGTCGTGAATGATATTTGTAATAAGAAAGAAAAATGGACGTGGGATATAAGTTATTGCAATATTCAATTTCAAATTTCATTGAATAGTTTTCTAGAATTATTAATCAATAATGGAGCAGTGATAGTAGAATACATACGTTCTTCAACTTGCGATTGGTGTTCGCTCTTCAACTCGCATTTGACGGAAACCTGCTGCTATTTGATCAGCATTTAAAATCCCTGGCTCGAAGTTATCTACAACCATTTCCTCCTCAATTTCTAATTCTTCCTCTTCATCTCCTTCGCCTTCTTTTCCGTCGTCGGAGTTGTCTACTCTGTAGAGTATTTTGTGACAAAGAGGACACCGATCCTAGACAAATAATTATCAATTAGTGTAACGATCAGGTTTCTACGGGATGGATGTAGAAATAAAAATTTTATTTTAATTTTAATTATTCTCAATCATTTTATAATATAATTTACATATATTATTGAAAAGTTATCTGTTGCTTCTCAACATCGTTAATTTACAAATGGAATAAATCATTAGATTACACATTAGGGTTACACACAGGTGTAATAGTAATAAATTTTACTTGAGTATTGTGAATATTTGGCACAATGTTCTATCACAATCATGTATGTTACCTAATTTAGCAAAGAGCGGGAAGTAGAAATGAAATTTAAAGCGGCCCATAGACCTGCAATAGTATTACGCAATTTGGATTGCACAATATTTTGATGGCGGCCCATAGACGGCAATATTAGTGTACAATATATTGGTAAGTAAATCTTGAAAATATATTGTACAAACGGGATAATATTGTGCCGTATGTTGGCAATATTGCGCAATTTCCTGTCAGTTGGTCGTCTGAAACATATTGCACCATCTTCAATATCGCCTCCTTATGATACAATATCCAGTTTGTACAATATATTTTCAAAGTTTTGGAAATCACACAATATATTGCACAACTTTCCAATATGCCCCAAGAAGAACAATTATATTGCACAAACAAAAATATTGCAGGTCTATGGGTCGCTTAAGAGTAGAAATTAAATAATCATCACAAGAACAGAATGATAACTTTACTCACTTGCACATACAACCATTTCCTCAAGCAGACACCATGGAAAAAGTGGTTGCAGCGAGTAATTTTCGCGGTCTGCATTTCTTGATAGCAAATGGCACAAACGTCATCCAGCTTTTGCAATTGAGATTCACTTGCTTCTGGCAGCGAGTTGATTTTATTTGCTGCTGTTCGTCGTTTCATAAACACGTTCCACCTGCATCAAGATTGACTTCAATTAGTTGTTGACTAATTACCAATTGAAAATTGTCATCGACAATTCAATAGTTGAGAAATAAAATTGATTGCTTGGTACATTAGAACATGCAGGGCGGCTTTTTTGTGAGGGCGATGCCCACATGAGCTCTAGGCTTGTACGTGGGTAATGTGAGGATGATGTTATGAGAGATGACGATTTTTCGGCAGCCCAGACTCACGGTAAAAGTCTCCTTCGAAAGACGGGAGTGGCCGTCTGTGGTCAAAATCTGTTATAGTCATCAGGGATCGAACCAAGAACATTATCAGACCGGCGATAAGCCACCTCGGCTAACTGGCCACAATACTCTTAGTACAACAGAACATGCAGGGTGAAATCCCAATACGAAAATAACCTTCTTCATGATGCAAATGGAAAAGTTAGCAAATATAAATAATGCTAAATTCAAATTGAAATATGACACAGTGTCTGGTGAGATGTTGTGATATTTATAATACATAATGAAAACACTTGGATGATGTCAAAAATATGTTTGTGAATTTATCATAAAAATACAGTAATATTTTTGATAACATCCAAGTGTTTTCATTATGTATCAAATTAAAATATAAAGGCTTTCATTAGCAGGGAAATCTTTGAATATTGTAGAAATATTCGTTGTTTAGTATTATAATATTTTAGGCAACTAGTAACTCAAGGTTAGCAAATAATAAGTAAGTTGTAGGCATAATAAGTAACATTCCTATTGAATAAAATGAATAAACGTAATGGGTATTTATGGGTTTAATAAGTCATAATAGTTTCACGTGAGTGAGGAACGTTTGTAAATTTCAGTTTGAATTGAAATGTTGTTCCACATTACAAGTACTGCTCTAGAGACTCGAACTTTGATTGTAGGGAGTGTCAAGTATTTTCTATAGATAAGAAAAGATAAGGAAAATCAATAAAGGAATCTCACCCCGCTCTGGCTTCACTCCATATATTAAAGTAAGCATGAATTCCGATCATGCCAGCTCTAACAGCACCTCCCGATTCAAACAGTAAAATCCAGGCTCCGTTGAAAAACAGGAATATTCCAAAGCAGAATTCAACCTGAAAGCAATCATTAATCAATAAATTGATCAACTTGACTGTAGCCATATTATATACAAAAGAAATTATGACAAGAACCAATTACACAAAAATAATTCCAATACTTTTCTTGCTTTTTCATGCGTATGAATCGAAGGAATGCGAATAACGCACATCAATTAGGTGAAGGTATAAGGTAATAGCATCCTCGAAAACCTCATGTAATTTAGAAACAACAAAGTAAACGTCTGTAGCAATAGTATTGAAAAATGTTTGAAATAATTCACAAAAAGTGTTCAAGTTCATGAAGTTTCTTCAGTGAAGAGCTTTTCGGTAACTTTCTATGCGGTAGTGAAGTTGATGTTGAGTTAGATAACATCACCAGGAAGTGATTCAATTCTTTAGATTGTTATTCGCAAAAAATAACTTATGTTTTCAAATTGATCAGTTCAAGCTTTAGACATGACAGCATGTATTTCAAATATTTTCGTTGTTGGGAGATGGTGATGCGAGAATAGTTTTGGACGACTGCCTGTTTCTCTTTCGAATTTGCATTTGATTAACCAATGAAGATTAAGCTTTCATAAACCAAACCAAACATAAAGATAAATCCTAAAAGATTTATGAAAGTTACTGAAGAATCATTGGGTTTATTATAATAGGATTAATTTATTTTGCCGGATGGCATTAGATTCATAGATAAAATAATAGAGATATTACTTTTTTGCCATCGGACACTACAGTCATCAGCAACGTCAAGAAATAACATCTCTCTCCCTATCAATCTATCTAATGTAAGTTATTCGCCATCCGCCAAATTACATGGCCTTGATGCAGCCCACAAGCTTAAAGCCAATCTACCACAGACACATGAGACACATTTACAAAATTTTCATTAAAATTATGAATAATAAACTATTTAATTATAATTAAACAGATAATTAATTGAAAACATAATTATAAAATAATGTATTTATAAACAAATTCAATTTTCTACAACGAATTGGAGACTTAGAATGAAACTTATCGCTTAAAATCCAAACAATGCTTACATACATACCTGAGCACATGTTTCACACCTTAGCCCAGTCAATGAAGAGGAAATAATAGGCCTTTATGGGAACTATAATTAGAAAAAAAGCTGAATTTTGCCTGATGTTACATTGGTATAAGATACGTTTGTACTACAAAAGTCCCCGACCCTACCTCTTGCTTCCCCCTATGCCCCCAAGTTTCGGTTTGCAAGGGTTTCGTATATCGGGTATATCTCAGCCCTCGATGAAGATATTAGATAAAACTTGATCTCATATTTTCCAGGACATTATTACCTGGGGTATGTCACTGGAAACTTGAACGTATCTCGTTCCATTCAAAAGTTATTACCAGACAATGTGAGGGAAAAACGAAATTTCTGCCTCATAATTTACATTTTGTTAAATAAAAGTTTATACAAGCATATTTTACGAAAGGTTTACATATAAAACTTGTAGATCTTTCAAGATCTTTTAAAATGATGTATAATAACCCGTATTTAATTACCATCCTATAATCTTAATCAATCCATTAATGTACGCTAAACACGATCTCGCTGCGCTTGATGGACTGATCCAGGCATAATAGTATGTGGTTAATCAAAACTATCTATGATGTTTCTAATCCGACAATTTCTTATATTACTCTGGACTATTAATCTGTATTTGGAGTTCGATTTTTCAGAAAAGTTATAATTCAACAGATATTTCCAAATTGACGACCATTTTTTCTTATTCTCATACATAAAGTATAGGCCTAGCCTACAGAAATATAAAACATAATATCATTGTATAGTATTACGAATCCTATTCCAGAATAATAGATTTAAGAACATCTCTATTGAATTTTGAATAGATGGGTCTACTATTTTAATGTTTGCTGGGAAATTATGGCTTTAAATGAGCACATATAATAGCCACCGCCGCACCATTGTAACTTGCTGCTGAAGGGCACAGCTGAAACTGTTTACAGATAATTTCTACGTAATTAAAAATTTCTACTAACGAAGTCCTATTCTTTCAGGAAACTTCTAGAATACGATTATTTTTGACAAATAATGTTCCATTGATAGTATTCCTTTATATCTTATCAATATTGATGTTGGTAACTAATGTTGGTGTAAGTCCTGCTACATAACTTATCAGTAGACTTCACTGACATATTTACGGTTAATTTCTTACACTAAAAGTGCCTTTCTCACCAGAGATTTCATTGAGGCTTTTTAACTCTGATAAGTTGTACATGCTCAGGATAAAATTTCTTCTACTACAAGAATATTTGGATAATACTGTATTTTCTAGTACTCAAATATTCACTTGCGTATTTTCCACATCCATAATTCATCATAAATGAATGTCTTCTTTAATAATTCCTGCTATCTTTCAAATAAAATTATTCAATAATCGCCCTTATCGTTTATTTATCTATTTTTCGAACCACAAACTTACTAATACCTTGTGACTAGTATGTAAAATGCGTACTACTTTTCATCCAAGATGAATATTATATACTCATACAACTAGCCGATCTTGAAAGGAATCTGAAATTCTTGACTTCAAAATAATCAAAGACTTGAAAGTCTGTAACAAAACCATGCAATTATTTCTTTGAATGAATACCGGCACTCATCGTCGCCCTCAATGAAATGAGTAATCGGATTCAGTTGATGATGAACATCCGATAATTTTTTTCATTAAGTTCAGTTTTACAAAACCTCTTATAACATTGTCCAAAATAGTAAACTTCAGCCGCAAGTAAATCAATTAAATCTAATAGCCTATGCTTCACTTTACTGGCCAAATTATCATTCCTATCATATCCCTAGTCTTGTCTGCCATTTTGGAAATGAATGATGTATTATAACTTCTCTGAAAAATCCAACTCCCAATACTGATTAATAGTCCAGAAAAATTTAAAAAACTGTCTAATAGAAACATTATTTAGATAGTTTTCGTTAACCACATAACCTGTGCAAGGATAGTATATGTCTCTTTCAAGTAGCCTACTATAGACTTCTGCCTTCAACAATGTGATGATAGGCAAGACATAACAGGAAATATTGCCTTCTCTTTTTCAACTCTAACGATTGCAGGCTCCTTTGAAAAGACATGATGCGGTCATCTCTCCTTGCATCAAAAATGAACACAACAGCATAGTTCAAAGCACGCTGCAAATTCCACATTTACATTATTCTATGTTATATCCACTTATATTAGTGTTTGAAGAGTGGAGAATTCTCAGCATTTTGATTAGCATTCGAGATTTTTGACTACATTATTTTTCGTATAAGAAGAGTTTCGATTGAAAAGTTGTGTTTAGTTCTAGAAATGCACGGTAATAGTTGAATTCTTCTTGTAAGTAAGATACTGGCGTTAAAAATCACAAATGGTGATCAAGTTGTAGAGAATATATATTTTTCTGAAAAATCTAATATATATTTATTGTTTCACTCTTAAACAAAAGTAACACCTAATTAAGAATTGGAAAAAATTCATTCATTAACTTTTTCACTATTTGACAGTTTAGTAAATACTCTCTAGCTAGATGAAGATTTAGGCAAGATAATTATCACGTATTTGGGCTTAAATTGTAGAAAATTTCATCTTCTACGGGCTAGAATCTAATAAACAAACTCTCTGTATAATGAAAAGAAATACCGAAAATGTAAAATAACGGAACATGTTGTAAACTTTGGACTTACAGAACCAATCGTTTCTGTCTTCTGAAATGAATATATTTAAAAATTTTCAATTGGAAATGAAAAGCAAGAAATCGCTATCTACAATTTGAAAATCATGATTTTCTATCATCAAGGACTTCAAGATACAGTATCAGCATTTGTAAGCAAAATTTCACCTTCAATGACTGGACTATTTTTCGAAACCACCTGTTTAATATGTGCATTGGCTGAGGCGCCGTGCGATTCGAGATCGTGCAGATTGCACTTTGATGGACTTTATCACGTTCATGTGAAGTAAAATATGGATTGTGATTATTCAAATTAAAGATAATGAAATGCTCTACAACGTTTATATTTAACATTTTCTGTAAAACAATCATAGCTTTTTATTTGCAAAAGTATAAATTTAGAAGCAAAAATCTGACATTTTCTTGTTCTTTCTCAAATAACTCCGTAACTAATAGAGTTAGAGTAGAATAATAATAAAACAAATGATAGAAAAATTAATTTTCTGAAGCATGAAAAAAAGATTGAATCGATATCTCTATTGGAAGCCGAGATACGTTCGATATACGAAACCCTTGCAAACTGAAACTTTGAGGGGGTGCTGGGGGGGAAGCAAGAGGGGTAGAGTCGGGGACTTTTGTGTACAAACGTATCTTATACCAATGTAACATCAGGCAAAAATTCAGCTTTTTTCTAATTAGTTCCCATAAAAAACCTTTATTGACTGGGCTACCTATGCAGGTAACAAACATTAGTATGTATTTCATGATTTCTTCAATTTTTTTGGAAATAAAATTAACTTTCTTATGAAAACCATAAATGCAGGGTTCTTACCGTATTTCCGAAAGCGCGAATGTAGTACACGTAGTCATCAAGTTTTTCCCAGAAAGTTAAACGATTCGCGTCGATCAAAAATAGCATGTAGATGAGCAACGAGACAATCACTTTGACAATAACTTCAACACTGAATGCCGACACAGCTAGCAGCCATGTGCTGATGGGATGATTTGTCCACAGGTATATCAACAGCGAGGAAGGGTAGATTATCAGGAATAGGCATACGCCTAATGCTCTCGCATGTCTGGAAAATAATTTATTCTATTAGTAATTTTAATCAATTTTAATTTGGACCATCTAAGCCGATGAAGTTGGAGATAGAAGAGTTGTTCAAGTTTGGATAAATACAGGGCGATTCTTGAGTCTGATGCCGCGTCTACACCATCGCCGAACTAGGCGAACGCGAGCGTGTAGATGGGGTCACTCGTTTAGTTCGCCTACGCTTTTATATGGGAAAAACTCTTGGGCTAGACTCGCGTTCGCCTAGTTCGGCGATAGTGTAGACGCGGCATTACCCTGATTATAAAAATTTATTACAGAATAACCGTTCGACATAATACTGTAAATTTGGTACTGTAACATAGGTTAGTTTTACTAGTTATTGATTAGTTTTATAAAAAAAATAGTAAAACTAACCTATGTAACATAACCAAATTTACAGTATTATGTCGAACGGGTTTTCTGTAATAAATTTATATAATCAGGGTAAGACCTTAGAATCACTCTGTATATATTGAATTGAAACCATTACTCATTCAAACCGTTAGAAAATTATTAGGCCTATACTTGTTGTTGATCCATCTTCTTTTCACTAGTACATTAAGTTGAAAGAAATTTCAAACATTCGTATTGAAAAATCCCTTATTACTAAAGAGAAAATTCTCAGTAGTTTTATAGCTCAACTCACAATGGATTTTGTATTTTATGTATGAATCACTCAAATGGACAGGATTAGAGTTAATAATACCAATAATTGAGATAATGATTTAAAAGACTTCTTGTGAAAAGGATGTGGTTGTTTTGCTGTATCGCAGTTACATAATTATCTTCAAACGATTTTTTCAAGACACAAAATAATGGGATCTCAGCTCATGATACTAGCGTACTTCTGAGTCAACAGTGTTATGAAGCTGGACTATTCATTCCAATAAGAGTAATATTGGGTTGCACCAAGCAAAATCAATTTTGATCCAGGATCAGTGCAATGCTAATCAAATGGGATCAGCTGATTTAAAATAGTTGATCCCAGTTGGTGCAACCCAACATTATGTATTAAATGTATCTTAGATGATAATGATAGAAATGTCATTGTATAGATCCTTGGTATTTCTTCAATCAGGCAATAGGATAATATTAAATTCGATGACTCTTGAATTATGACTCTACGTTTAGTGAATTACTTGACATAAGTACTTTAGTTTCATTAGTAAAACTTCAGTACATATTGACTAACCTATAGTAAATATTGACATGAGAAGAGAAGCTTCTCAGATGAAATATAAAACGTGCAAGAATAAAATTCTCTGCCAGCCTACTTCAATATACACCTTGTTAGAGGAACAACAAAGAATATTGAAAGATTGCTCACCTGTGTATAGATGGATTGTGCGATGCGCTGAGTGACATGAGAAGAGGATTCACTATGTTGTGTAGAAAATGAAGGAGCGCAGTGAACAGGAGACAAAAATTTCGACACAGGCGAATGAATCTTTTTTCTGGTTCCAGTGTTGTCAAACCAGTTTGAAGTGCCAGGATACAGAGCTGATTTCACTGCCTAAACGAAGACTGGAATTTGTTTCAATGTTGTTGGTGATTCTCCTATGACAATAGGTGATTCACTGCTTGAGGAATGTTTAATAATTGATATCACTCTCATCATACTCAATCATCATCATTATCATCATCATAGTCATGTTCTATAAATCGAGAACCTAGTAATTTCAGTACAGAGAGCTGATTTCACTGCCTAAACGAAGACTGGAATTTGTTTCAATCTTGTTGGTGATTCTCCTATGACAATAGGTGATTCACTGCTTAAGGAATGTTCAATAATTGATATCACTCTCATCATACTCAATCATCATCATCATCATCATCATCATCATCATCATAGTCATGTTCTATCTCATCATCATCATCATCATGTTGATCATCATCATCAATCATCATCATCATCATCATCATCATCATCATCATCATCATCAATCATCATCATCATCATCATCATCATCATCATCATCATCATCATCATCATCATCAACATCATCATCATGATATCACTCTCATCATACTCAATCATCATCATCATCATTCATCATAATCATCATCATCATCATTCATCATAATGTCATAATCATTATCATCATCATCCAACTTATTCTTAAAGTTCTAAAAAACTGTCCTTCAAGTTTTATTTCAAGAGTAACTCACCCACTGAAAGAAACAGCCGATATAGTGACAGATGTAGGAAATGATGGAGGTCATGCCGAGGACAGCAGTGAGTGTGTCGCAGCCTGTGATGAGCAGCGACTTGAAGGCGGCGAGCACAGTGGGCAGGGGCGGATCGGTGAGGAACAGCGACGAACTGTTTCCGTTCCACAGGTCGTAGGCCAACGCGCCCGCGTGTTCCGTCACTCGCAGCAGCCAGAATGTACGCAGCACACAGGGCACGTTCAAACGCTGCCACTGTGTCTCCAGCAGGGTTGACAGGCCGAAATTGCTGCGACACAACATTCATATTCACTGATAAAACGAAACAGTAAAGCGAGTTGGCACGCCGAAATTACTAGAAAAAATTCACATTAATCAATAGAATTCTAAGGTGAGAACATTATTTTAGTACTTTTCATCCTAATTTAACGTTTGTGTTACGGTATTGTTAGTCTATAAATTTTTTACTTTTTGACGAACCAATTGCTGTAATGGCTTTAAAGACAATAAATATAATTTAAATATTTATTTAGATATGATTTTTACCCAGGAACAATGCCCTAGAATATTGGTAGGGAGTTCTGAAATACCCTGTAGATAAACCATCTGTAGATGGGCTAAAATTTAATGGCACATGGCCAGAACCGGTCGAGCTATGGCGAGGGGTGTAGTGCGGGTAGTTTTCTGAGTATATTGGGCTACTACACGTAATGATCAGCTGAGAGCATGATCGTAGTTAGGAGGGGATTTAAAGATTTAAAGCAGCAGGCAATATTTTTGATGCGGTTAGTAGTAGCCAGCTGCCAAGTGCCAAGAAATTTTGGCCCATCTATACCATCCAGGTAACCACCCAACAGCGCGACCTCAGCTTTGAGGATGAAAAGCAGTATACATCAACGTACGTTTTCATTCGGAAACATGATTGAGAAACAAACATCTCACAGAACATTTGAAACAAAATGTTGTTCATTCAGAATGAATGAGGAATGGTTGAAGCTCACATAAATTGCTATGGTATCTCACACGAGTAGGCCTATAGCACAATTTTTTAATTTGGCGGTTGGCGAATGATTTTTGTTTAAGGTTTCCATAGTAACGGGTGATGTTATGTTGATTTTTTCTATGCCTATTTTCTTAATACGTTACATAGCTTATGTAAACAAAATCCATATAACATCAGTACAACTGGACCTTTGTAATGTTAGACCAATCATAAGCACTCTTGAGCTAGCTATAAAAACTAGCTGATTTTCAAGCTTTTCAGTTGTAGAGTTTATTCTAATATGAGTGCAACTGAATACATCAAGTCGATCCACTCGAACTGATTTGCATTCGCAGTTATAAATTCAAAACAGACTGCTCGCAAATGTGAGCCTAGGAGATTGGGAAGCAACACACTTCTATAAAATATTAATATTTTATAGTATCAGAGACCGAATTTCCTGCCCAATTAAGAAGAGCATACTCCACTGTAATGAATAATTTGTATTTTGATTTTTTGTCTAATGGAAAGGGATTTTGTTGTAGTCTAAGTCTAAACTGTTAATCCAACAGAAACGTATCCATTTACTGAACATCAATATTTTTCAATCACTAAAACTGCAGATCTAAACTTATAAATTTAATAATTTATACAAATTTATACACTCTAATAAACTTAACTTTTACAAACAACTAATACATAAGCAATAATCGGGACCAAGTTTATTTAACTGCAGACCTGAACTCATGTGAAGTACATAGCCTAAGTGATAAATAGAACAGAGTTCATTAGATCTGAATATTCATCAGGTTGAAATAAACAACAACTACTATTGTATTGAAGCCTTGACCACCAAAAGTTCCACAATGATTAATGCAGATTCTATCAGTATAGAATGTACCATTGGCTAACCTTAGACTCAGCGGTTGGCAAAAACTTTCCAACCAATATTGATGAAGAAATTTGACATACAATATGGTAAACATGATTTATTCTGTTGTGTTTGAATTGATGTTGTTTCCGTTAGACTACCGTTCTCTTCTTTACTTCTCATTTCTTTCTCCATTTCCCCTTTTCTTTCCTCCCCTCATCTTTTCATCATTTCTCTCCTTTTCTAGTTCTCATTTTCTTTAGAATTTTATTTTTTACTTAAATTTGTATTTATTGTAATTTTAGTTATTGCATTAGATCTTTTTTCTTTGTTCTTTGCAACTCATATGTGCGCACAGGATTTTCCTTGCGGGTATTCTGTTTCTCAAAAATTGTATATTGTAATCCAATAAATTTTTATATTTCTTATTGATATTTCTATTCCATGTTGTGGTAGGTACTACAATATATATCTAAGACCTTTTCATACATTGAATATTCGTCTTAAATGTATAGTTTTTAGCGACTCACGAGCATCGCACGCCGTGCCATGTTTAAAAACGGCCACTCCCGTCTTTCGGAGGAGACGAAAAGCCGTCGAACCCGACTGCCTTACAACAGTCGTCATCTCTCACAATCATTCCTCTCATTACCCACGCACAAGCCTAGTGCTCATGTGGGCATCACCCTCGAAAAAAGTAAAAGAAAATATAGAAAATGGCAAGTTGTACCATTAAAAAAAATAAATCCAATATAAAAAATTGCACAGCGTGCTAAGCTCGTGTGGTGTATGAGTCGTTTTTACTCACCTTACGAAATTCCTAGCATAATGGAATCCTCCATAAATAGTTTGTATGATTGGCAATGCACTGCACCAGAGCACAAATTTGACCAACGCTAGAGGTAGAAGAGCGGCAAAAACCGGGGCATGATGCAGAACTGACGTAGGCAAAGGAAGCAATGACAAAATCGACGGTGCCAGAAAGCTCACTGGTAACAATTTCTGAAGAAACGCATAACGTGGACCCAGATGCACGCACGCGAATCCATAGGCGAGAGCACACTGCAGCGCGTAGTTCTGGAGTAACGGCCACAGGCAGCCGTCTGGATTCAACAGGTTCTCTATGTTCAACGACAGAAAGTCTTCAAGCACATTGCTCTGTGTGACTGATGCGGTCGCGATCACAATTTTCACAGTGCTTACGTTTGCCCAGTACGAAATGAATACTATGCCTACCGAGATCAGGTACATGTAAAGTACTATTAGGTGTTTGGTCCATAGCATGAATATGCATGACGCTGATAGAAATGAAAGACTGCTACCTGCAACAGAAAAGAGGGAAACACATTACAATTTTTGAATGCTTTCTATATAAAATTTATTTAATATTATGTCCTAAAGTAATAATTGAAAGTAGCGGATTATTTTCTCCTACGTTTTTTTTTTAATCTTTATGGAATTTAGATAGCAGGGTGGGTTTTCTAAAAAAGTTAATTCGAATTTTGGTGGAATTAGGGTAGCAGGGGAAAATTAGTAAATTAAGGGAATCAACTCAATTGAAAATGTTATCTTTAAAAATTGATTTGGACATTCATTTCTATCATCTTTCTCTTTTAATTTAACTCATCTTTTTTTTTCTTCAATTAGGCTATGTTTTAAGCTAAGAAGTATTTGGCCCAGCGGTTTGATGAATAATTACATTTAATGAGTAATGTGCAATCGGTAATCTTGTTGGATAGGCAAGTGATTGAAACCTGAAGCGACTCATACTCTCTTCTACACGAGGATTGCCACGCTACCACGCAATTTTATATTAATAATGAGTGAATTACCGGTACACATGAATATAATTCACAGCCTCATTGGAAATGAAGAAAAATTCAAGTTCTTTGATGAGGATGAGAGTATTTTGATACCCAAAACTTTATCAGATATGGAAAAAGCTATATATACGTCTGTGTCCTAATGATGTGAATATACTTGACTAGCTTGTATAATATATGTATAATAATTATATATAATGTATAATATTGCAAACATTGGCAATGCTATTTCCTGTATCATGAAAAAAATAGCTTATATTAAATTAACATTGGCCAAATCCAAGTTTGGCCTATAAGGTTTTTACTGGTCTTTTTCATGTTATTTACAATTAATTAAATTGATTGATTTTGCGGAAATCAACAAAAAATTCCACCATCTTAATGAATCAAGGTTGGTGTTTACTTCCTATATTTGGTTTAGATGTGGATGCTATACCTCCTGTACAATCATGAAATTTTCAAAAGCAAGAAAAGATGAATGGATGATGTGATAGGACAATAGTTATCTACTTAAAATGTTTAATGACAAATATAATCTTACCCAAAAAGCTTAGCAGTTGAAAAACAAAAATTCTATAGAATTGAGAGTCAAAACTCGTATCACTTCCCGAGAATATTAACTTCCTTCTAAAAAAATTTACATCACTGAAAGAGTCAACTTCATTGATAAAGCTCAAAGTAGAATTACTAGTGTCTATTTGCTGAAGACCCAATCGGGTTCGAAACAGTTCATCAATGATGAACAGAGGAGGTACTCTCAAAATAATATCAACTAGTCGCAAAACCTTTCTTACGGACATTGATTCCGCCATGAACAATCAATTAAAAAACTTGTCACTCATTTAACATTGAACGTTAGACATTTAAAAACCACCAACACATTATCAAACTCATCAACCATGAGGTACATTCAAAGTTCACACAAAATTTGACAACTATCAAAGAAAATCACGATTACGATTTTACGATGTCGTCCTAACCAAAACAGGTATTATAATCAGCTGATACAACATTGCCAACATTTAGCTATGATGTAATAGTAACCTTGTTATGCATTGGTTATGCATGAAATGAATGGATTATGAAAGTATGAAATGCAAAAAGTATCAACTTGTATTTTGTGTCTAAGAGGATTTATTAATTGTTAAAAATATCTCATTCTACATACAAATTGGTTAATAATGCCAAAAATTGATGTCGGTGAAGACAAGAAGTGTGAAAATTGTGCATTCCCTAGCAAGTAAGCTGTCCAGCTTGCTTCTTCTCTATGCTCTGAACTCGTTGATCCGGCCCACAGATTCAAAAAAGAGGCAGAAAACTTTTAGCAAAATATCTTAAACAGTACAAAAAAGGGTTAGTGAATTCAATAAAATCGAAGTGAACTCTCCAAATTTGACCATAATATTAACTGCTGTAATTTCTCTTTTTAATTTTTGGCAAATTGTGTTGTGTAATTTCGATCTAGAATTACGGCTCTCCCTCATGAGATTCAAAAATAGGATATTGTCAAAGGCTACTCTTTCTCACTACTTAATCTATGATTCGGCCCGCTGCGAGTTGTTTGGTTATGTTCTATGTTGGTATTGGAAGTTACAAGTCAAGGAGAGAAGTTTTGTAAATCCCTTTGAATTATTTCTGTCTGGTCTCAAATAAGTACATTTTTCACAATCATAATCACTAACATGCTTCGCCGCGTATTCTCAAGTGGTCTTCTAACCAAAGTAAGTTTTTCTATAGCTCTTATAAAATTTCCTAGGCTATTCAATAGTACAATGGGCTTCTTGTGATTATATAACTTCCAACTTGTAGTTGTATTATGAGATGTAGGCAATCCTCTAATTTTGTAAATTTATCATTTTATAATTTGTTCTGTTATTATAATTGTCATCATTAATCTGGATGTATAAGATGGTTACTTAGTTTCAAATACATTGTCTTAAGTTACTACTTTGCGACTTCGTTTGTGAAATAATAACTCAAGGACTGAAGAAATATACCCAAACGTTTTGTAAAAAAATCTGAGAATCCGATAAAATGAAAAATCAGGTTTTCATTTCTGCAGGGACGGATTTGAGCTCGATAAAAGCTAAACACTAGTTAAGGTTTCTTTTTATGTAAGTATCTATTAAGTAAGTAAGATGCTAAATCTGATTAAGATAATGCTCATTCATAAGCGGGTGTAAAACTTCAATGCAGACATTCGAGATAGGCCACTCAAATATTGTTTTTTTTTTCAAGCTAATTTCTGGCATGCATCTCATTCTTGGAAACAAGAAACTTCATCGGTTTGCCGTTCAGATACTCCACGTAGCAGAAGTACTGTTTGTGCTATACATTCTGTTAAGCCATGATGAAAGTGGATTTGATCAATTTTTGAAAAGTGATTTCATTATAAGATAATATTCACTTACCCTATAGGCTACATTACTAAGATATTCACTATGATAAGTTTTGACATTATATTCTTGTTTAATTTGGTGTAAGATTTGAACAAAAGCTGATCAGTAAGTTATTAATTTCAGGGACTGAAGTTTGCCTCCTGCACAAATGGCACAATTGCTCCCATTAGAGCTATCAAACTGGCTGGGATCTCAGGATCTCGTTTTTTCCATGGTAAGTGATGTACCGGTACGTTTTTTCTGAATCTATGCTTTCTTGATTGTGGATGTAGCTCTTCCCTGAAGCTTATTTTATCGTTTCTATGAAATTTCCAATGTAGTAACCACAATTAAATACTTCAAACAATTTTAAAATAGGCTAGTCCTATTTCTTCTAAAACTTACTGTGCTGAAAAACTGTAAAAGTTTAAAATTCTTGAGCTTGTTCTTGGAATCTCTTTCAATAAGCATTCCGTATTTCCAAAATATTTTTTAAATGTCTACCTTTGAAGTTTTGCTCATTTACATCTACATTGACCCGATATTTATTCAATAGATGATTATTTTCAATACATACTGACAATGAGATGATTGTCAAAACTGATCAATCAACCAACCTCCCCCCTACCTGAAAAAGAATTAACATTTTCAATTAGAGATTCAGCTTAAGAGATAAGTTATTTTTGCAACTGGGACTATGAGTGTGGTAAAAGAAAAATAAATTGGTTACTATTCTTGGACATCATGCGAACGTTTAATTGCCATCGAATTATGAAAGAAAGACCTATATTCTCTATGGGAAGTGAAATAATTTTGATTTAATTTTTTTTAGATGGTCCAAAAGTGCAAAAACCTGCTCCTGATTTCCACGGAACTGCTGTCGTGAATAGTGACTTCAAAGAGATACAATTGTCAGACTTCAAAGGAAAGTATCTGGTTCTCTTCTTCTACCCTCTCGACTTGTGAGTATTTACAGAGTTCTTCCATTATTTATTTAATAAGTTGGATGAATTATGAAATAGGAAAACCGCTAGACGAGATCCCGGGTCTTACAGCTTTTGCTCTCACAAAACAAAAACATGTTTTACTCCTTCCCATTACTCCTATTAGATTAGCAGGATTCCCAATTTCAAAAGTATATCAATTACATTATTATTCACATTTGATTCCAATTTCTTTTGTCAAACACTAATATTATAATTATTGTAATTATTATTATCTCTTGATCATTATTTATAGAAGGGATAACAATGTTCAAATTCCTAAATTTTTGTATTAATAGTATTCTACTCAACAAATGAATAATATTGGAAAACGTCCTGCATTTTTCATTCAAAATTTTGTCTAAATTCAGGAAAATTGTTGAGTGGTTGCATGATTTTAGAGAAAAGTATTTCTTAACCCGTACCTTCTCAATTTCTTATACACTCCATCGTCCATATTGCCATCTTAAAATATTTCTCATGATATTGAATTTATAAAATTATATTTTTGTTCCTAGTACCTACGAAACTAATCTGAATACTTTTTCATACTCTCAATCATGAAATATGTTATTTTCTTATTATTCATAAGATTTTGTTTTGTTTTAATTTTACAGTACATTTGTGTGTCCAACTGAAATAATAGCTTTCAGCGATCGCATTGATGAATTCAAGAAATTGAACACAGAAGTCATTGGCGTCTCCTGTGACTCACACTTCAGCCATTTGGCCTGGATTAATACTCCTAGAAAGGTACGCATGTAAACTTCTACTAGATTCGATTGTCTTATTCCAATTGAGTAGCTTCATTGAAGGAAAACTGAGATTTATTGCTGATGACATCTTTGTTGGTTGTAGGTCGAAACCTACTGGTTTGTATCTTCAACTTATAATGATGCCATGAGCTTAGAAATTTATCTTCTGTAACAATGAAACTATAAACGAATAGTAAGACAACTTTATTGTAGTATTATTCCGTTGTAAAAACAACTAGAAACTTATTTTGGTTCTACTCTTGGATGCTTCTTTATTCGAGGTATTCCTGGAATTTTTGAAGCAGTGATGAATGATATCGATAATAACTTACCGAATACATAGATTTGGAAATCACAATGTATCAGCTTGAATAGAAATTAAATTTGAACATTATTGACAATTTTATGTATATTATTTATAAATGATTAATATGTAATGAATATTATATCATTGAATTATTTATAATAAAACAGTATTATCAATCGATAGCGTTTGGAAAGGAATTTGTATCATAGACGAAAGTACAAAAAGGCATTAATGATTTGAAAATCAATCTTTAATTCCTCAAGTATAACCAGGTCTTGTCCTTCAAGTTGGATTATCCAGTTTTAAGGAACTGGAGAATATATGACTACATTACGTAACACATTGATGAACGGTTCACTCAAATCTTATGTAACCTCGTTTATTCCACTTTTCAGTGCCTGCATTTGAATCTGATCGATTCATTTGAGAAATTTCATGTTGATTAGGCTACATCTGAAATCCGTGAATTAATGTATTCTATGATTCCAGGATGGTGGTCTTGGTGGCTTGAAATATCCACTTCTTGCTGACTTTAGCAAAGAAATATCGAAGAAATACGGAATTTTGATTGAAGGTGATGGCATACCATTGAGAGGACTATTCATTATCGATCCTGAGGTACTCAATTATAAATATTTTCAATTTTATCTAATAGTCAAGGTGATATTGTGGTAGTGATCCATATTGAATAAAAAGACTTGAAATTTGTCGCAACCACAATTTTTTCATTTGTGGTTGTGAAGACTTCGAGTTTTTCTATTTAATAAAAATATTCTTCATCTTTGAAAAGTTGTTATTTCAAAAGCTTGGCAAAATATTTAGGATATTACTCCAAATCTACTTAGCATTTCTTGTTACATGTTGTCAATTTATAAAAAAATATTATAAAAATCATTGATACATTACAGTGATTAATATCTTACTGAATCCATGATTGGTCTGACATTTTCACACTAGTCTTATGCATTCTCAATACTTTTTTAAAATCTGTTTTTGGAAATGCCATTTTTTGGGCTCTGTAATTGAATATTATCTTTCCAGTGACTGTGTTCTAGTAATTTTTCACTGAAATAACTGTATGTTTTTAAAACATATTGTATTTGAGCCTCTTAGACCATGTTTTTTATTATCAAATACAATCAATATTTTCAAAGCTTAGCATAAACAGACTCTGAAGAAATAGTTCAAAATGATGTTCAAATCGCGTTTGATCCATTTCTTGTTTTTTGTCAATCAAATTACGCAAGTTTTCAATTATTTTCCTAGTTAGGCTTACTGCCAGAATAGTCATGGCAAATGATTCAATATAATTGTACAATAAAAATCAATTCATATAGTATTGAAGTGTTGTCTCTTTCACTTGCAGGGTAAAATTAGACAAATCACAGTGAACGATCTACCAGTTGGAAGGAGTGTCGAAGAAGTTCTAAGGCTCATCAAGGCTTTCCAGTTTGTTGAAAAGCATGGTGAAGGTTAGTTATCACTAATGTATTATAGAAACGAATGTATTATAGAAACGCTTGTTGGCTGTCTTTGAGTTCACCTAGAAATTAAGTTCCTCAATTTCTATAAATTTCAATGATGACATGAATAGAATTTCATCTCAGTGATGAGATTGAACTAAGAGATAAAATAAGGCTCTCATCTCTGGTGAAAGCTGAAAGCTTATCAATATTAAAATTGAAATTTTATTTATTTTATGTATTGACAATCAATGTACAAAGAAGCATCCCAGAATATTTGAAGAGATATTCCCCATTACAAAGCATTCCCCTTATTACTCGATGTTTCTTATAAAAAACACCAAAATTATAATGAAGCACTTGAATATTGTCATTTGTCAATTACATATCACTTTCATTTACTCAAAAATATGTACATGTTTCAGTACCATCTTCAGTGTAAGTAGAATACTTTTAATAATCTAGAGCTTCATTATGTTTATAACTTATATCACATTTCACCAGATACTAGAAGTATCAAAATTGAGATATTAATCTTGCTCAACCAGCAATAGAACGGTTCTCATAATCTAAAGAAGACTAGGAAAGACAACAAAAGTGGTATTAAATATTCTATTTACAGAAAATTGAGATAGATTTCAACTCCAATTAGTAATAATTAGGATAATTCAATTAGTAATACTTCTGGATTAGGATAATAAGTCTCGGTTCCCACAAGCGGCGCGGCGCGGCCACCAGCGGTTCCATGTGTGGGAGAGAGACAAGATTGTGCCAGCTGTTTTTTGTCTCTCTTCCACGCATGGAACCGCCGGCAGCCGCGGGAGTGGGAACCGAGACTAAGGTTTGCGTGAGTGCTGCTTAATCTTCCCAGCAAGTGATAAATTAGAAGTGAATTGATAGGCAAGAATTCAAACTAGGCTACTCTTGGGAATTAGATAATAGGTATGAAATTATGGGAATCGAAATTTTTATTACTTTTATTTTTTATTCACACTGTACATCATCAAAATGTTGATTTATTTTATCATGCATTTACATTATAAATTTTATATCATCACAATGTTGATTTATTTTATCATGCATTTACATTATAAATTTTATATCATAGAATTTTTTATTACTTTTATTTTTTATTCACACTGTAGAGTGTACATCATCACAATGTTGATTTATTCTATCATGCATTTATATGAATGGTCGTGAAAATGAACTATCAAGTCTATTTATGACAAATTTCATTATTGCGTCTATTGGCATACTTATTAAGCAAATTCATTTATTCATATCTGGAGTTTTGTGATCAATAATAATAAATCTAACGTGAATCACATACATAAGAGAATATACATAGTATTTATGACTGTAATGTATTATCACATCCTTTGCTATTGCAGTTTCAGGTGGATGATGAATAAGTTGGCATTTTAAAAACTTTTTTATCGTATAGGCTATTATTCTTCTCCATGATAGTAGTTATAGGAATGAATGTTAAACATCTATTTATTTTCGTTGTGAGTACCAAGCATCTAGATCTTCTAGGTTATCAATGAAACATATTGTGGCATACATCTTTCAATTTTGTTATTTTTAATAATAATTAATGAGAACTGTATTGAACTCCAATAACAAATTCTGCTTTATTTTTTTCAGTTTGTCCAGCTAATTGGAACCCGGAGTCCCCAACTATCAAGCCAAATCCAGTAGAATCTCAAGAATATTTCAAGAAAGTAAACAAGTAAAAATCATATATGATTAGAAGAACAAGTTTCTATATTTTTTAAACTGTTTTTGTGAAGCAGGCGCAATAGTAGACCAACTAATGAATAATTGTTTGCACAATTTATGGATTCTATGTACTTTTCCAGGGTGATTTCAAATTACCACAATGAAAACTGCCATGTCAATAGTTTAAGCTCACACTAAGAATATTGTTTCCATTATTTTGTTTTATAATAGAATAAACTATTTTCTGTTGATTGTCTGTCATCAATTGAGTGTTCCCTTGCCCTCTCATGATGCCCATTATATATCTATAAATACATATTGAAATTATGTAAGAATTCTTGGTAACTGGAGAAATTCAGTTACCTAATAACTTGGGAAATTCTGTATTTTCCAATAAAAACTTTGGCATCTATGGTCCTTAACCAATAATATCTAGAATTTCATTTGTTGTGGCTCAACCAATTCTCTATGAATTAATTGAGAATAGATAAATAGAATGAATAATTGGAATAATACAATAGGCTCTTGGACTAATACTATAACTGTAACGGTTTTATCACTTCACTATCTTCTTGAATAGTTTCCAATCTCAAAAGTGTTTATAAGTAATTTTATAAATAATATTTTTCCGGATCAAGGTTGAGGAAAAGTAAAGAATTGGATTTTAATAGTAAAAATATTCCCTTTCATACTGCACTGGTATACAGTTAGTAGGATCTCGTTAATCCGGCCCTATATGAGGATTAGTAGGGCCGGATAACGAAAATGCGGGATTAGTGCATCAGAAAATGAAGTAGTTTTACTAAAACAACATTTTTATTGCTTACGAAAACTATGATAATCATTTGAATTTCTGTAAATTATAGGCCTAATGAAATTTTGTTTACTGTATTATTATGAAAAAAGAAACAGCAAACTACAGTCTAGACATGAAAATTTACTGACTCATCGGTGGAAACACATTGCCGGATGACTGGATGTGCCGTTGTATTGAATGGCCGGATTATAGAGACTACTGTACAACCAAAGGGATTGAAAGAATGGTACTAAATTGACTCAGAATGTAGGAGGTGAGAAATAAATACAGCGTGCACTTGCATATCCTATACAAATTTAACTTTTGGTTTGGACTGACAAATTATCTAATTATCTTCGTGAGCAATAAGTGAAATTGTGACTGTCCTCCAAATTTTAGCGTTAATCTCTATCAAATTATGATTGATGACCAGCAATAGGAATGAATAATCGGCCTTTTCAATTAACTGCTGTAGCACCTATCATGCTTCTGCTGCTGCAATGTTTTATCGAAATAATGATTGGCGAATCAGAGCGTGACTATCATGCCATAGCCTGTAAATAGAAGCCACGGCCGCGTTAGCAAAGTGGACCCAGTGAATTTTCTGATTTGATTTACGAGTGAAGCGTTCGCTCACTCGAAAAAATGATTTATTTACCTGCCAATACACAGAATGTGCATTAAGAAATCCATCATTGTCAATTATCCAGAACCGTTATCCGAAAGTCAGCGTGCATTTAGCCGCAAAATGTTTCCATTTCAAATTAAACGTTCGATTCTCGTTATCGGATTTGGTATTTACCGGTTGGCTTTATTCTCTCTCATTTGTGCCAGCCAATATCAATATTAATCGATTACTTTTCCATTTCACATCTTTCATCGATTTCATGACGTTTGTTATTGGTGGCTATCGCAGTCGAAATGATAACGCAGCGCCCGGGGATTCATATGAAGTGAATGTTGAACTAATGTTACTCCAACAATAAATAATTGTGATCGATCACTCTTCCACTGTGAGTTCAAAATCATGCCAAAGAAACACTGACGAATTTCACCTCTGTCAACACAGCGGTAAGCATTCCACCGGTGTCATACATTTTCAATTCATATTTCTTAAACCTTCTTCGATCTTCATTTTTGATACCGCAAAATTTCTATTCTTCATTTGCCTAGAGACTAAAAAAATATTATCTGATGCATTAATACAACCAAAACAATCATGATTGATTTGGAGGAGGAATATTAGAAAATTATAATATATTAATTGGGTAGAGAAATATTAGATATTGGGTAGAGATTGATTATTGAGCACTGAACTATGGCAGAGTTCGGAAGTAGTCATGTACCAGGTATGCATCAACAAAGTGGAACTTTTCTATCTTCTATTATCAATTTTTTGTAATATTGGCACTATTCAAGTCTTAATTGATATCAGAAAATACCAAATAGTATCTTAATATTGTGGTTTAGTTAGAACTGATACCAACCAGATTCTATCAAATGTACCAGATCTTTGAAAATTGAAAAATTCACAAAATATACCGTGAATAAAAAAACAGTCAATACTATTCATGGGATGTGTGCAAGATAATCAATGGGAACAGAACATTGCAAATTTTATTTGGTTTAAAGAATAAACTTTGTGTTATATCCTTCGAAGTAGAAGTGCTCACATTTTGATGAGAAACCGTAAATTCATCCCAGTCAGTCCAAATCTAAACACTATACAGATTTTTTTCATCTGCTTGATAATTTCACGCTCATTCCCTGAGCGGATTACGCCTACAGATATAAGGCTCAACAAAATAAGTTCTAATTTGATGTTGGGATGTTTAGAGCCCTTAAGCAAAAATCGTTAATATTTGGTTCAATATTATCATTAAATTTTCATAAAATAATAAATAATTAAATTCAAATTGTTAAACTATTGAATTAAAAACATGATAAATCAATCCTTCATTTAATTTCTTCTCATTCCTTTCTCGTTCCTGCCCACAGGCATTTGCCAATATAGCCACCAACAGGCATAAGCCTTCTTAAAATTATTTATGTATTTTTGCTTTAGACTATGTACGAAGATAGATAGATATTATTTCAATTGCAATAAGTTCCTATTACAAATCATCATTTGAATTTCCATCATCGACTGATTACCGTACATAATAAGATGCAATATTGAAAATCTGTACAACATTGTACCTGTTTAATATCGGAGTTTTCATTTATTCATACTTCAATATTCACAAATTATCATTCATCACTGTTACATGGTAAGGCTACAAGTGCTTGGAAAGGATTGTCCACATTTTCAAGAGATTTACTTTTTCTACAAGTCTTATCTAACGCTCATTAAACCTACTCAGTATAGAACACATTCTCAACCACACACATTCAAATAAAAGCATTCGAAGTGATCATTCAATCATTTGCTAAGAGACTGAGAACACATCTAGTTTCATTATTGAGGTGAATTAGTAGTATCTTCTATTATCTGACAGTTATTCAGTATCTCCTATATAGTTTTTAGTAACATCAAGACATCAAAATATTCAAGATACATTCCAAGTGAATCTTTGTGTATATTAATTGAGTGAATAAAGTATTTTGATTTTGATTTGATTTGATTTAAGTTAAATCAAACATTCAAATACAATCTAAGTCACTTCAAGAACGAAATCCGTGGCGAACGTGGTATACAATAATATATTTTCTATAATATGAGCCACTAACAATTTATTTTTTCGACTAGGCCTATTACTTGAAATCAACACACTGTAAGAATGATAATTCAATTGTGATCTTTTCTATCATTTACTGTAACATCTGCATCACATAATTTGTATAAGAGACTAACTAAGATGTATAACCTCTATAAAGATGTCAATGGAGGTTTTAGTAGTCACTTTTAGGCAGTAATTCACGGTTGCTTATGAAGAATCGATTGTCATTGCATCAATGTGTGCTCATAAGCAACTATGTGAATCACTGTGACTAAACGGCTAATCTCGTCTTGTCTTGTCGTCTTGACAACTGATGCACCAGCCTTAGGACCAAGTTCAAATTTGATGTTGGGCATGTATTTAAAATAAGTACCACGCTTCGCCACTAATTGAGATTTATTTCTTCAACTAGGCCTATTACTTGAAATCAACACACTGTAAGAATGATAATTCAATTGTGATCTTTTCCATCATTTACTGTAACATCTGCATCACATAATTTGTATACGAGACTAACTAAGGCTCTATAAAGATGTTAATGGAGGTTTTAAAAATAAAGATGGGCATTTATACATATTTTCATAGTTATTGACTTAATTTTTGTTGCAATGAGTTTCAGCTACCCGTGGCGAAGCGTGGTATACTTATTTGGTCATCCCCGGGTATATTTCCTATAGGAAGTATACCACGCTTCGCCACTATCAGCTACGCATTATCAACATTTTTAGAGAAATAAAAGTTCAAACCTAACTAATTTTTAAATTCATGTACTACGTGACCTCAGTTACCTGCACTGATTAGGCCAAATTCACATCCAGTTGAGAGCTACTTAGCCGAGCGAATAAACAAAGGCTAATAGATGGGGCGGTGATGATACAATTAGATGTTTGGCTAGGGATGAAGGGTGTGCGACCGCGGTGAAATCAGTGTGTATGCTCAAGAGAGCTGTTATTTATTATTCAGCCCCTCGCCGTCATGAACGTCAATAATCGGTCGAGTGAAGAGCAAGGCAAGGCGGGCTGCAAAAAGAGGGTTGCGCGTTTATAAGGGCAGAACACCGGACTCAATGTGAACAATAATTAAGGGCCGGGTCCACTGGGACAGGCTCCGAAGTCCCGCGTTATAAATCCCAATACTTCGCCTGTTTTAACGGACCACTGTAAGTACTGTACCCTAGGAAGAGTCGCAGTCGAACACGGATCACAACATCCCCATTGCCATCATCTTCCCCTGCTGCTGCTGCTGCTTCTGTATGTTTCCTCACCCAAGAGATTCCAACTGTGGTCGAGTCAAGCAGAGCTTTTAAGCGTCCTAAAAACATTGCATGCATTGAAAAAACCCCCTTCCTGGAATAATAAAAAACTATGAACATGTGATAAGGTTTTGATGGAGGATCATTATTGACACCATGGGCTTTTTTATATGTTTTTTTTTCTCTGTGCGGACTTCCTTACAATATGGCGTGTTGACTTATGTTTTGTACTAGTGCTTATTATTTTCAATTGAGTTTTTTTTCAAACTAATTAACTCTTTATAAGTTTAACTTGTTTCGCGGAAAAAAACATCTTCATACTGGGGACGACGCATGAGACGATGAGTAGCTTCAGTAGCGTTTTACTGATAACTTGATACGGCTCAAGGTTGACTGAGTTTGTTAATTGCTTTCAATTACAATAATGCCACCACTTCTAATGTACTTACTTACTTACTCACTCCCAGGGTCATGTATATCTAAGTTGATATTTGGCCGCACCAACAACCGCCTCGATCTTCAGCTTTCAGCATCTTCTTCCGTCGCCCAAGCCTCTCGATGCCAGTTGCCACCATCTCTGGCTGGGTCTTCCACGGGGTCGCTTTCTAACTACTGTTTTCAATTTTATAATTCGTATAATTAATGTATTTTCTGGAAATGGCATGTAAATAAATGGAAGAACAGTCAAATGTAATCAAATGTAATTGCTTCACAATAATTCAATTCCTATATTTGAATGGATAAATTGATTCGAAAAATGCTTCTGGGAAGGAATACTCATCTCTTTTTGTATTTTTTGTAGATAGAATGAGCTCTGAATTTAATTAAATGGAAATTATGAGTTACTGGAATAATATAATCAATTGAAAATTCTTGTACAAAGTTGAATAACAGTGAATTCGAATACATGGAGTAAAGATATCTAGAATTATTTTCATTTAAATTATTAAAACTTTTTGAGCGTTTCTCGAACAATAATACATCATTGGAAGTATGCTATAGTTATATTATACTGTCGTGTTTTTCATATATCAAAAACGAATTACACCAAAGAATATTGAACAATACTAAGTGCATTATCATTGTTAAATTTTTACGGCCCTATTCTCTTTTATCCATTGTTCGCCTTTTGAATAATCATTTTTTACTATAAGTTATTTGAATATTTAAATCTTCGATTTATCCTTTTTCTCGTAATAAAAGTTTCACATCATTTCTTATTATTTCATTCACCTATTAATTGTTTATTTTTGCACTGCCATGTTTGTTTCAATGAAAAATTTCAGCATATAGAAAGGCAAGTAAAATACTTAATTGCAGTGAGCACTTGAGCACATTCACAAAATTGGCTACAGGTGTAGTATCATATAAATGATTGAGTTTCAAAATAGTGACTCTATCCTCTCCATTCCATTCATTTCTTTAATGTGGGGTTTATATTATATGAAACGCTTTTCAACAAAATTAATCTGGGAGTTTCAGCTCCACAGCTAGCTTTTCATCAAAGAAAGGAATGAGATAAAATAAAATGATTCCTTTTATACTGTGAAACTCGCTCAGTTCCTTATAATACGACTCTCATAAAAAGCAGGATAAGGACCATCTCAACTGGGTTGTAGAGTGTTTCTATTCGGCTTGGAAAGTTCTCAGCCCTCGAGAATTGTCGGTGGTTGCCATTGTAATAAAAGACGCCCCTGCGTCGTCGGCCCAGAACAAATCAAGAAGGCATTGGGCGGGGGTGTTCAGAAGGGATGACAATCATTAAAAAGACAATTATTTCATGGAGCATTGTTTCTAGAAGTAGGATGAAGGCGATCGTAGCCGGCTGCTATAATTAAGGCCGCCGCCGCTGAGTTCTTTGGGGGTTGGGAGGGGGCAGGAAGGCCGTTATAAATTCCAATATTTTGCAGGACTATTCTGATAGGACGGAGTAAAAAGCGCTGTACAGGGCGCTGATTTTGTCCTATTAGTGCGACGCCCCCGCCCCTTCTCGGCACCTTTTGCAAATACAAATACACATCCATTTTTATTCTCTTCATGCACCCCTCACCGCCCCATTCAGCCGCGCCGCACAAGATATTACACTCTTTATTACCTTTGATAGAGGGAGCTTCGCTTTTCCCTGCCTTTTTTCTCCTCGCGTTTTGTTTCGCCTCGGTTTTTTTATCAACAAAATGGAGGAGAAATGTTTTATGGCGAAGTTTAAAGCTCTGCCTGGCTGTTCCTGAATCGGGAAAAGGCTACCAAATGTTTTTTTATTTTTTGCCTATATTCGTCCCCGGTAATATAAAGCGCGCATAGCATCGGCAACAACTGTCTAAGGCTTGAATGATCGGTTCGGACCCCGCGGAAAAACTTTTTAAAAAATGGAAACAAATGTCCGTTTCAACAGTTTTTTTCAGCTCCTCTCCCCCTCCCCCTCCTCACAGTTGTCGATTTATTTTCGCTACTGCAACTCTTTGCCAACAGGAATATCTAGATCTAGGTAGTAATCGCAATAAAACGTCGGATCATGACGGTTTATAGCAACTACAGTATGTTGTAAATTTGAAATTCTTTCAACATTTTTCATAGCGGTGAATGATTCAGATACCACAAAGCAAAAAGCTCGTTGCGGTTTTGGAGTGCATCAGCTATTCCAAACTGACTCTGCTTCACAATACTTTAAAATATTACACATCTGTAGACGTTTGGATAGAGAAGGGGATAATTACAAATGAAACTATTAATACTGACAATAGGTCAACCTGCAATTATTAGAACTTAGATGATAATAGATTATTGTAATTTATAATAACAGAAAGATAATTTCCATTAAAGATCAATATTGTCCATTTATTTCGCAAATAAATTCTTCCTACATTTTATACAAAGTGATCCACTCATGTCACGGTTATGTCTAGATATGGCTCTGGTGTTGGGGTGTAGGTTGACAACCAAGTTGTGAACAAATCTTGGATGCAATCACTGTCAGTAGTTATCTCGATTTGGAATTGGTGAATCGAAAATCGAATAATAGTTGAATTCCGATTTTAATTATCCCCATTTCTCAATTTTTTTAAACCTGTTCTATTCGAATCTCTTGTTAACACCCACAAATTCAAATTTGCATGACTACGGTATATACATAAAAACGTTAATAAATTATCTATTTATTCTTTTGTCGGTATTCGTAGTTGTGAAATTCAAGAGGGTATTTGATACGAAAATTTGGATTTTCTTTCAGTCAATTCTTGTGTATCATTTCATCCTTGAGTTGTGAGTTGCTTGGAAATGTAATAAATATCCATTTGAACTGTTAATGAAAATTTGAGAAAGAACCTTTCTCTCTAGACTATAATGAGAAAACATAAAATAGTAAATTGTAAAATTGCTGTTTGTAGATGAGAATACATAAATAAATTATCCTCTCCAATAAAAAATCCAATTATTGAAAGCTCAATCTCATGTTGAACCCTATGGTCAGCAATATCGTAGCCATCATCATCAATAACTCACATTCTGATACTGATCAGAAATGATACTTATCATACTACTCAGAATTATCTTGATAAACTACCTCCCCGAGCTTCTCAATGCAGACGATTTGTCGCTCTTGTTAAGTTGATTGTATCATTTTATACCCCATAAATATCATCTGATGGTTGAGGACTTGATCGACTAACAAGCATGTTAACTTGTAGCTGAGATGGAGCGTAGATGTGATGAAAGGAGATTGCTGGAGGGTGACGGGCCAAATCTAGCTAAACCTGGAAGGAAGGACAACGTTGAATAGGACCCGGGAGATCCTGAGCGGATAGTTTGGGTTTTGGATTTTAATTGACTCCTGGTCTAATGAAGCGATCACTGTCAGTTCAGCCGGCCGTCTGATTAAACGAGCGATTAAACTTGACACGCCATCTGGCAGATCTTTGACACTGCATCTGGCTGCTCCAGGACCCGTCATGCGGACCTATTATCTTTTCCACACAACATCAACTTTCTGGCTCAATCAACCAACACAGCATCGCATATCACCATCGTGTAACTAGTCAAAAACCAACTAAAATAAAACCAACTATAGATTCTACTACCCAGGGTCCGGTGATGGACGCTACGACTAGCAATAAAGAAACACAAAATACTTCCATAAACGTCAAGCACATATGAACCCAATTGACGCACATCTGTTTAAAACAACTGCTGAAACTATACAGTCCACATGCCACCAAAAACCGTAAATTAAATAAAATTTAACGATCTAGATGCTGTCATGCACATTTTTAGCTGTATGGGTCTACGTTTTTACTCGAGGACTGTTGTAGTTATCTTTCTTAACAAGAAGTTACAAATCAAACTGAGCGAGCCGCTGTGAGTACTTCTTTATAGCCTGCAAATTCAAAGAGTTATAGATGATGAGAGTTATTGATCATGAGATCAATTCCTATTTCTCTATTTCGACTGACATTAATGAACCCTTTACAAAATGTACGCTTTACAAAATAATGTGAGTATAATGAGCAGAGAATTAATAATACTGTTCCATTCAATTAATATAAATCATTCTATTCTGATAAACACAAATACAATGCATATAATAATTCCCACCATTTGTGGAAAAGGTGTAGAATAAAAAATAGAGATTTAAAGAAAAATAATATATACTAGAATGATACTATTGAGAAGAGAGGATACTAGAGGCAAGAATGGGAGCAAGAACAAGAGTAAATTTTTGAGAAAGTTAAACAAGTGGAAGATCAATTATATAAATAAAGTGGAAATCACGATAAAGTAGAAACTTTTTAAATTAAGCATAATAATATTCACATATTCAAGAGAAAAGATAAGCACAGTCTTCGAGTACCCATACAGCTACAAAAGTGCATGACAGCATCAACATCGTTAAATGTTTATTTAATTTACGGCTTTTGGTGGCATGTGGACTGCATGGTTTGAAAGACATTGCATGCATGCTGCACTCACCAGCAGGAACATTGATAAAAATATTATTGCAAAAAATGAAAAATTATAACATCGAAGGGCAACTAACGACGTTTTCTGCAAATTGCGAACGAACAAAAGACTTAAATTTAGGAGACTATGGAATGGAGGTTCGTTATTTGAGAGAAGGATGTTGTAGTAGGTGATAATTGATATTTTCCAATCAAGGGTAGTATTCCTGGTGATTCAGGAAGGTCGATCGTCCGTTTCTCGTTCAAGCCGAAAGCTGCCTACGACTGGAAAGCAACAAAGTCGAGCAATATTCATCGTATGTTTTGGAAAATTGCGCTGATGAACGGTGAGTATTCTGTTTCATTTTGTTATTAAGGCCGGTGTAGTAAAGGAGAGCGCCAGCAGAGGAGCGGTCATCGTTAAAATAAGAGCGAGGCTTAGGAAAAAGTGGAAGTACTTAATGAGATATAGACTTACTAGTTAGTTTAATTGAGTTCTTGAGAAGAAAAGGAGGGTGGGGGTGAGGATGGTCAAGCAGAGTATCTGGCCTAATGGCTTGTAACATGAGAGGGCGTGGTGGAGAAAGCCGGGCGAGCTGGAAAGAACTTTTATTAACACACGTGAACGAGACGTCGGAAGAGTGTTGCTTTCACCTTTGTTGTTTTCCCCGTCCCCGTTCTCATCAGCGACTAATGGCCCGCCGACGGCCCGCCAACGGCCAATCGACCGACGCCTGCTTCTTCGCGCCCGCACAAAACAACAATACCTATTGTCGCTTGACGTCTGCAAACAAATACATTTCGACGCTTACCCCGTTCTTCCACCAACAAAGAAAAGAGCATCCACCCGCTCCATAAAACTTTACTACTTGCCACCTAAGAAACCATAACCTAATGGATTGGATTTCTGGTGAGTGATACCACCAGCATGCAATCGTGTCAATGAGTGTGTGCTTCCACTATTCTTATTATTCATTTCCTATCAATGTGGGCAGGCCATCAACTGTATTATAATTTCTTGCTTTCCCCATTTCATCACCACACATTTCCCTTACCACCTTGGACTCTTCCACCATTTCCATTCTCTATTCACAACTCTTTGTTGAGGAATTTCTTATTGTTAAAGGATATCTTTGATTTCGAGTGTATCAATAATAATGCATTTCTGGTATTCCTGGTATTATTATTTTATATCCTCATGAACCGCATCAGAATTTTCCTATTAGTATTCAATATGAATAGTTGAATTTCGTTTTTTTAATTGAATAGGATTCAGACAGTATTAAATTTCCTGATAATTATGGGAGGAACTATAGAGATAAATCTACCAGGTGATGGAAATGAAATGGTCACTTTTAACTATATCATTTGTCTCTAACTAATTTAGCGATATAATTCTAGTCGTGACGTCTAAGCAATTCACAGTTCTAAATAAAAATCAATACTTAGCCTTCTGTCCAAAGCTTATTGAAATTCCCTTGCAGGCTGATAAGCTATTAAACTATAACACCTTTAGATTTATTTAACAGATTTAACAGATTTATTTAACTTTCATTTCTAGATTTATTTAACTTCTATATTACTTTGAACGATAATCAATCTCTCAATAATTCTTCGTATTGTAACGCTCTCTACTGCATGTCTTCTTAGCTATGTGATTTGTTACAGACTTACACGGCGTGATCCAAAAACTTTCACCATTCATCTCAAGTAAAGTTTCCTTGCCTATTCGACAATCCCACATGTTTCGTAGGAGGCTTACCAGCAGCAGTGGGGGTGTGGTGTAAATATTCGCCGAATGATACCGTACATCAAGAAAACAGATGTTTCTCCACCATAAAGTAGGAAAGGGAAGGATGGTGATAAATTCGAATAAAAGTGAAAAGGGAATCATCATAAATCGCCGGCTTGGATGACGGAGGAGTGGTGGGGGAAAGGGGGGCAGGGGAGAGGAAGGTGCAGAAGAAAGAGTGGAAAAGTGTAGAAAACAGTAATAAAAATCAATTGCACGAATCGGGAGCAGAGCGGCTGGACAAAGAGCACCCGCAGGACTTATAAATTAATTCGTCGGTACTCGATGGCCGAGCTTAAATCCAGATGGATCACCGTCGTTGCCTCGCCGTCGCTAACCTTGAAATATTGAAACCCTTTTCTGCTGGCTGCCTGCAAGCAAAATACTTCTCTGGATCGGTTCCACTGTCATCTAATTACACCTGCTGTTGCGCAAAATAAAGGCTGCAATAAATACTGCACAACACTGTCTGGAACACACAACACTTCGAGGTACCAAAAACTGTTGATCCATCAACAATACAAGCCTGAATTTTGCTAATAAATACTGCATAGAAGTCCACGCTTCGTCACGGATAAAAGTGTCCGAAATGTACATTTCGAGGTACTGTGAATTACCGAATATAAGCTATCGACCCATCATCAATACAAGCCTGAGTTGATTTTGCTAATAAGTACTGTACTAAACTGTCTGAAGTATCCCTTCGAGATACAGTTACCAAAAACAAGCTATCGATCCATCAACAATTTAAGCCTGAGTTTATTTTGCTAATAAATACTGCATAAAAGTGTCCGAAATGTACACTTCGAGGTACAGAGAATTACCGAATATAAGCTATCGACCCATCAACAAAACTATATAATCGACCGATCAAAAATACAAGCCTGAGTTGATTTTGTTGACAATAGAATATTTAAGATTTGATCTTGTTTACTGCACAAAGCGTGATTTGATCAAAATAGTAATTCTTCCTGATTTTGGTTCAAAACATCATTAGGAGCATGGGATGTATATGACTAACGGAGAGCTCAAATCAAATAACAATACTGATTATAGTAAGAAAGTTGTCTCATTTGATCATCATACAATTATTATGCCCCACAATCCAATTCTAAACTTAAGTTTCCATTAGGCTATATTATCGATGAAGTTCTTTTATGAAGTTTCCGCAGGAAAAGCATATAAGCTCATTTGAAAAATAGTTTTAATATCTTTGAATTTCTTTCTTAGATGACATATATTCCTGGGTATAGCCTAGCTGTTGAATAAAGATCATCAATACAAGCCTGAGTTGATTTCGCTAATAAATACTGCACTAAACTATCTGAAGTATAGTGGTTCTTGAAGTACATAAAGTAGTTATTGAACTACCTTCTCCACTAAATTGTGAGTTTCTTTCTTGTGAACACATATATTGGAAACACAGCGAAAAAGTTTTACTTTTCTGTTCTTGGTTGGCTAGTTCATAAAAATAGTACATAATGAAACTTTGATATAGAATTACCGGAGTCCCAGTCTCAACTGTTACTTGAAACGAATTACATCAAAGTTGTTTGATGTTATATTATTGTAACTGATGAGACAGAAAAAAAGAAGCTGAGATCATTGAGATGGTAGAATGTTTTCCATATGAATGGCACTACCGTAAATAAGAATTCGATGGGCGGTTTGACCCGATAACGTTTATATGAATTGATAGCTTCCAGAAACGTACCAAATTTGTTTGTTTTTATTGTCACCAGTTACCAACTGACACTTCAAATCGTTCTGTGACACATGAAATTTGATCCATGCTCAACATCAATCTTATAAATTGCCCGGAGGTCACTGCAGCAATACAGTTCCAGGAACAGGAATCTGCATACCACTATCAAACAATCCACTCTAGATTTCCTTGATACTTTTTTAGGAAATAAACAGATAGTCGAATGGCTTTTATTCAATTCTCAAATATTCAATTCATCAACTACACCAACCTCACAACTCTTTTTCTTATTCTCAAAGAACAACAGCATATTTTCGTTGAAAATGATGAAAGGGGGGAGGTGGATGAAATGGGAGGGGGATTACAGTATGGATGATTGGATCTCAGTATGATTACATAACACAATAGATCGAGTTCTATTCAGGATAATTGGAGGGCCACATATATTTTTCTTCTCTTTCAATTTTGCAGGAAGCTCATTTTTGTTGAAAAAGATGAAGGGGGAGGGGAAACGTTGATGTTTGAAGAAGCAACATATTTTGAAGTTTTCTCACTAGTGTTTCAATATTACATGTACTTCAAATTATAATCAACCTCTTACAACTACAACATTTTTGGACATGCTTTCTCCTCCAAAGAAAAACAACAGTATATTTATGTTGAAGAATCGTCCTGGGGAGACGTTGATGTGTAAAGAAGCGTTTGGCACGGAGCACATATACGCAGCGAGCGACGATGATTGAGAGGAGCGAGCGAGCGTTGAGCCGCGGGCGTTTGGACGTTAGAGAAGCGCGCGTTGAGTGGCTGAGCGCAATTAGCGTTATTGGGCCGTAGGCGGCTCGGCAGCTAGCTGCTAGCTACTCTACTCTCTACTTGCCGCCCCGCGCTGGGGGCAAAGGTGAGTGAGTCCGGCAATAGGTGTATGTGAGGCCGATTGTTTGGGCTGTGCTGTGGCAAAGTGGAGGAGTATTGATTGTGATGCGGCCTCTCCTGCTCCTCCTCAGGCCTCTCCTCCTCCTCCTCATTCTTGTCTAATGTCTAATCTGCCCCTCGGGGCTACTCGGCGCACGCGCTCTACCTCCTTCTTAACTTCCCCCCCTCACCCTTCCTCCTCTCTCATTCGGATTAACAGCCGACCGACTCCCCCATAAACAGACTCCGCAATGAGCCATTAGCCGCTGTGGTCCCCCTTCGCTGTCCGATACTTTGCGCTGTCATAGGTGACAACGCCCTCAGGTGGTTGTTTGCTTTCTTTTGTTGAATGAAAAACAACACATCGAAACAGTGAATTCGGGTTGGAAAATAGCTTGTTTATAATGGGAAACAAACATCGAAACATAATAAAATAAGTTACATGTACGTGCGATTGTGTATAATGAAATTTTGGATGAATTGATAAAGATATTGTAATTGTAAAAAAATATAATTGGATAAGAAAATAAGGGAGAAAAAATGAGGGGTATTGTAATTGATGGAAGAAAAGCTATTGATATTTCAATTGTAGATGAAGTAGGTAATTGAATGAAGATTGATTACCCCAATCATTCGATTTTGGCTGAAGTAGGGTGGATATAATAAAAAGAATACATGGAAGGAAAGATATTTATATTGTAATTGTAGATAAAGTACGTAATTGGATGAAGATTGATAAGACCAATTATTAAATTTTGGCTGGAGTAGGATAGCTATAATAAAATCAAATTTTGAGAGGGACAATTATTTTTTACAGAAGTCTGCAATGTAGTATGAATAGTTGTATGTTTTATTTATAGGTAAATTTTGCTTAAATATTTGAAAATAATTACTCAATTTTTCCCCAACATCGGTTTAATGGCGTCTATTCATTTAGTGTGAATAGATGAGCTCTCGAGGATAACAGAAAAACGTTCTATGAACTATGATTACAGTATGGATGATTAGAACACAGTATGATTACACAACACAATAGATCGAGATCTATTCTGGATAGTTTGAGGGCCACATCTATTTCTCCACTTTTAATTTTGCAGGAAGCTCATTAGTGAAAGCTGTCAAGACCTCACCGAAGGTACTTTACGTTCATAATAGATTCTTCACTTTCTATTTTTATTGACAAAGTGAGGTGGATTGACACCAGAAAAGAGAAAAAGAAGATAAAAAACGTTCTGGTTGGGGTTGACTTTTAAGTAATTGTCCGTCCGCCTCCCTCCTCTATAAAATAGATATAGAGCTTCTACTTGGACCCATCTGTCGCGCAGTTGGATTCGAATCGCATCGAAAGCTATCTCCATTATGGAGCGAGCCACCCCTAAACGCTTCTTTATCATCAAGTAATTAAGCCATTCGCCCACCCCTGAGTTTTTTCGCCCCATTCCCTATTCTATACACTTCTTTTCTAATGCATTGCACCCTCACATCAGGCATCAGGCATCAGGTTCAACTATAACAAACTGTGAGTGGGCGCGTGTGGATCCATCATTAAACCTCGCTAAGTGAATTGTATGGAGTGGAGTCAAAGTAATAGGTTGATGTATTTAATGTACTAACATTTCAAACCCTCAAATATCAATAGTTATAATATAGCCCGATACAAGTATCCTTAGTAATTTAGTTTGGGTTATGTGATTTTGCTTCAATCAATTTCCATAGAATGCTATTTCATATAAAAAATGATTTGAGTAAATTTAGCCAATTCTTCTTAGTCCTCAAATTGAATGTGTGAGAATACTTGCATATGTTCCACAATTCTAGTTCTCTTATTATTGTGAAATATTTAAAAGTTAATCAATATAATCTGAATATTTATACCAACCATCTCAAATATATTAAAACCTGTTTTGGCTTCCTTATATTGGTTAATCCAATAAATGGTAATTGAGAATCAGAGCTTCACATTCGCATTCAGAACAGTAATATTAATGTAAATATCTTTTTGAATTTACATTGAGTGACCGTTGTGGATGATTATTTGATGAGAGGCTTATTTACCTTATAAATCCATTAGAGATTTGAGTCCAACATCCCCACCCTCATAAATTGTTTTATGATTACTCATAATTGTTTTTTAATATTGTCTTATTCCAATTTTTGGTGTATTTTTGAGATTACTTTTAATTCGCAATCAAGAACTTCTAGACCATCAACTTTGTTGAGACAGATAATTGAGGTATATGATTGTCTGAGTGAAATACTCTAATTATTTTTGGGCTCTGAACGATTTATTCGAAATTTGTAGAAAACAGACTGAGACTATCATCACCCTAAATACTTGTGCTTGTCACACTTGGCATTATAATAATTTGTGAGAGATTCTTCATATATTACCAAATATTTACCCATATTCACGCCACACATGTCTCATATGACATCACAACGTGAGGCATATTCTCAAAAATATCGTTACAGGCTCTACTTCACACGTTGAACATAATTTTTATCATTAAAACATATTATTATATACTTACTCAGAAGAGTCCTATTAAGAATATGATTGGGGTATTCCTATCCACCCCTATTTCATATACTATTACCAGTATTCACTCAAACAGTTGCAACTCCTGAGCACAAGATGGGATGTTCTAAATCTATTGAAGTTTAGTAAAGGAAATCCTTCTATGCAACTGCTCTCTCATGCTGCATCCCTCACAATTCTGTAGTGAAAAATCAGTGACTATCATACATCGACAATATTATAAGGTTATGTTTTATATCTCTACGCACAAGTAATATCACCATAATGAAATTAAAAAAAAGCAACAAAAAAACACTTCCTTCAGATATATTGTGGAACTTCTCCAGAATGAGGTGAATTGGTAAAATGACAAATTCAGTCAATTCCACACAAATTTAGTTTAATTTAAACCATACTCGATTTTCAATGCCCAGCAAATGTGAGTGGAATTGACAATATTTTTTATTTTAACAATTCACCTAAACACCACAATCCTCACCGGTTCTAACCTTACTTACTAACGACTAACCTATGGTAGAGTGTCTGTCGATGCTGCTGTTTGTCGTTGCTAAAGTGGCCTCCCGAAAAAATCTACAATGTGGTGGCCTGAGGTGATCTCTATTTTCATAGCTAATCACCTATCATTGGTTACCAAATATTGTATCCGGGAGATTACTGTTGTTGGACTATTGTCGGGGAAAAGCAAGAGACTGGAGGGAAACGAGCATCAGCAGTTAAGGGCTGAAGCGGTAGCCGAGGCAGGAGATTGTAATGAAGCCGGTGGGAGAGAGCGCGCGCCTTTTGTTGGGCTGTCACCATTGCCGCGCGGCTCTCGAGGACGCTAAATGACTCTGGGGTTAAGAGACAAGACATCGGAGTGATTACTATGCGAGACAATAGTCCTGGCTCGGATGAAAAGTTCAAAGTACAATTTGCCCGATGAGATGAGGCGATATTAATATCTTAAAAGATCTTTCTCCTTGCTAAAAGATTGAACCCTTTGTCTCCAGACCTGAATATGCCGGGTCAAATGCTTTCGCTCAACAATGGAAACTTCCTTTGGCTGACTGTCCATTTTCAGACCATTCCTCCCCATCCCTCATGTATTGTTTGTTCACATTTCTACTCTTTTCAAGTAAATGCACAACTACTTTTCACACAGCGGACTTCAATCCAGCCTTTGAACAATATGACAAAATATTTTCCACGCCAGCAAATTCTTTTGTGAGCAGCTCCACATGAAAAGGAAGAGCGTCCTTTGTGAAGTATGTAAAGTACTGAGATCTATCACCTGACCTTTCAGTTTTATCAGAGATCTCACATTTGAAAAACCAATCTCTTTCAAACACTGAAGTATTGAATTCTCAAACAAGGGGAAAGCAAACAGCGTGGAATGATGATACTCAGCCACATAGCTTGGGAAAAAACAAAAAAATTATTATCTTAAACTCAACACCCATTATAGATAACAATGGACATTTCCATTATTGTTATTATATTATTAAATTTTTATTTGGATAGTAGTCAAAAAATTGAATTAATATATTTTATGAAACTTTTCATTCTCGAATACAGAAAACCTTTGTGATTCACCAATTTCCACTTCTAGCTCAATCGGGAAAGAATTGGCATTTCCCACAAGCTAAAGAAAGCTTTGTGATTGCATTGGTGTCCTTGTGTGAGTGCAAAAGTTCGTGTTCGATTTCGCTTCTGAACGTGTGTGCACTTCCATGAGAAGAAAGGCTAGTCGATGGCAGTATTCAATTTTGAGGAATATGATGCACGAATCCTTTGTGTTTTGGAACAGGACAAGACACGATTGAGGGGTGGAGGGTTGGTAATCCTGGTGGAAATCGGGCGATAGAGCGAGTGATTGCCAAGCGAACTGTGATTGGGCCTCCAAAAGTAATCTTTGGTCTCCTCCATCCCCTGGCGAAACGGGGGATTAGTTCGGGGGGAGGAGGGTGAGATTGCGGGGGGTGGCATGATGGAGCTTTCTGACGCTCACTACGTCATAGTTTCGCACGCACCCAACCGCCCGCTTCTCTCGACTCTTCCTCATTCAACTTATAACTCACATTTATAACTCCTTGCTTCCTCACATAGCCTATAACTACTGTTCTTTGGTCTTGTCCAATAAATAAGAGCGGTCCGACGCTGAACCCCTTTCCAATCTAGACTCTTCCTTTATAGAGAACTTTGTGGGAAATATCATGTGATACGAAAGACAAAATTGGATGACTTACAACTGCACAGTCAAGCTTCATCCACGCTCATGATTCTCAATCAATCTGCTCTTTGAATCCATCTTACTTCTTTCGACATGAATCTAAGGTAGCTTAGTATCTAACCTATAACGTAGTTGTACTTGTAACGTTATTGTTGTACAAGAGAGTTTGAGCAATACATCTTTCTGAATATCTCTGATTATACGTATTAATTGTCATCCCTCAAATGAAAAATTTCTCGGTTATAACTTTGGAATAATATCACGGTTACACAATATTATTATTTTGTCTAGCGAGCTACTGAGTTCAGTAATATATAAACGCTGCATTTCCTAAATCCCTAGGAAGGAATCTGTTGAGATAACAGACTCCTTTTTATGTTGATGGAGACTAAATACTTAATTTCCATCGCCTGTATGGATTGAAAATGGAGAATCATAATATCAAGCAGTTGAACATGTTTTGATTATATCAACAATTTACTAGAATTGGTTATTAAGAGGTCGACAGTATTAATCCTCGATCAAAAACGCATTAGAAAGATATATTGAGATACATTTCTCACTAGTTATTCAGATTATTCCGGAGATACTTGAAATTTGACAGATTGAATGGTAAAGGCTTTGTTCCTACAAGGAAATGTATTTAGAACATCTTCCACAATACTGTGAATATTATTCAGTCATGAATGAATTTGAAATCTCGATTATTCTGATACTGAATTGTCGATATTGCAATTCGACTCGCCGAAATTAAATTGCAAGTTGAAACAGTACACAACCGCAAATCACTTCATTCCAGTTTACAATGCAGAATAGTGTCTCTCATTCAGCCTGTGCAGTAAAGAATGATTCTCTGAGAAAAGATTTATATTCGAAGGAGCAAGTTGAGTGTCGTTTCCGACACATCGACAGATTTCCACTTTGTCATCGGCGATGGCGTTCAGAAGGTTTATTGAGGAGGCGAAATAAAAATGGGCTGGGAACAGGGTTGCGGGAGAAAGATGAGCAGAGCGTAAGCAGGAGAGTGTGTGAGAGGAAAGAAGAGAGAGATGTGCGGGAGGGGGGGAGGTAGAATGTAAGAGGAAATTTCTTGTAAGACGCGCTAGAATGGGTTGAGGTTATTGCGCTGAACGACACTTCGTTTAGTGTTGCCGGCCCGGGGGAGGAAGGAGGGGCGAGGGGGGTCCGTTGTAAGATGGGGGTCGAAGGAAGAGTATTCTGTCAGAAATATTAAATTTTTCCTGTCGCTTCAACCGCCTTGGCCCCATAAAGCCTTCCTTTCGACTTGAGAGTGGATGCGTTCGACTATCTATAATGCCTCCACCGACATTCAATCGCTTATACTTTCACACAACACTTGTTCGTTCGCCAAGAGAAATCTCAACATTATTGATTTTGAACATCCTGCTTGGAAAGAAGAAACGTTGAGTTACTCCTTTGATTTGTGAATTCCATCTTATGAAAATCAATGACAGATTCATGACTAATTAATTTCTGAAGTGAAGACTTGAGAAACGACAAGGAATTTATCATCCAATCGAAAGATCTCAACAAAAATATTCTCAATATCTGTGACCTAATGATAATTTACAATGTACAATGATAATAATCATAGAGTTAAGACAGAGAAACGACTAGGTATTTATCACCCAATCGAAAGATCTCAACAAGAATATTTTCAATATCTGTGACCTAATGATCATTCACAATGTACAATGATGATAATCATAGATTCATTAATACCGTTGTAGAACAAGATTTAGTATTCAGATCTGAGAAATAATGTTTCAAGAATGGCGAGAATGGCGTTTTCAAGTTTCCACATTATAGAAGATAATACTTGCTTCAATTTCTGCACAGATCTCTTTAGTTACCCAGGTTGAAAAGTTTCTCCGGCTACCGTAAGTTTTAATTCGAATAAAAAGTCTATACATTAGAGAATGTACGGATGGTTTTTGGTGGATGATTGTCGGTTGGAAGGAGAGAGAGGGGCGCTGTTTTAAGCTTTTGATAGAAAGTTCAAAGCTGGAGATGAACTGGTGCGCTTTTGCAGTAGTGTAGCAGCAGAGCTCTAATATGCCAGAGGCAAAAACTCGAATCTCTTCAGACCTTTCTTCCGCGATATGCGCCTAATTACCGCTTTCAGAACGTCCAGGGTCGTTTTTGATTAATTTTTAATCTTTTCATTCATCCGTGCCCACCATTCAATGGTTTTTAAATTCGCCATAGTAATTATCTCAGATCAAGAAGATTACCCTTCAAAGCCCTTTTTTCTCCGGCATTTCCCGGTTCCTTTATATTTTTATATGTAGAAATTAAAATTTAATACACGTCATTACTCTGCACGGATACGAACTTCTTCGCTCTCTGCGAAGCGTTACAAACTTCAAAGCGGAAACTCATTTTCCAACTTTTGCAAAAAGGCTAATCAGAAAAAATAAACTCCCCTGAAAATTATAGACGTTGAAGCGAAAGGTATTAGGCCATCTACTGCCAGTACTTTTGCTTCTCCAATATTGAAAAGTCCTGCAGATTGAGGACGTACGTGGAATTACATTCTAAAATACTGAAAAAGCGTATATTAATTTTACTCTTATTCATCTGTAGCTTTTTGTTCCATACAAAGGCATTTCTAGCAATGTAACAAAGCTACCAGAAAAACTTTCTAATTGAATATTCCAGTTTCTACCAGACATCAACGTAGCATTATACCAAACGCAGCAACGTTTCTCGTACAGCACGAGTGGAAAAAAATGACCGTTGTTTGATCTTTAACAATAAGTTTGTAGAGAGTGAAAGTTTTCTATGCAAGCATGTTCAGTTCTTGTATATTTATAAATCATTAATACATATTAGACATTCAATTAAACCTAGAGCTTGATATGAATTTATACTTAGTTTAATTGATTTATTCATTCTATCGATAATTTGGCGAACTCCTATAAATGAGTTAATCGAAAAGGAGATCCAACTTGAACTAATAAGATTCACTTCCTCCCATAAGAATGACAATTTGACAAAGTGAAATTGGAAATCTTTTATTCTCAGGAGTATATTTGAGTTATACTCAAATATGAGGAAATAATGTAGGAAAGGTAACTATGTAGGTTTTAACCATAGGCGCCGCACTGAGGGGGCATAGGGTGGCAAGTGCCCCCTCCCCCCCCAACATTTTGTAATAAAATGCTGAGGTCTAAATAAAATAAATATTTGGTAATACTAAATTTTTTCTTTTTAGGCCTACACAAAATGATTTCTGAACATTTAAAAGTACTGTTTCATAGTATGCTTCCTGCTCATATTACCCTAATTTTGATTTGTGACCTCTCAAATTCATGGCTCACGCTACTCCTATGGTTATAACGGCATATGATTAATGATGTGTATGATTACTCTTAAATAAATCAATTCAGTTTCAAAAAGGAAACTCCTACAGAAGATTGTCATATAAATAAAAGTGTTGTTTTAAAAAGTGAAGTGGAAATGTATTCTTCTATTGGAGAATACTTTCCTACAATAATGATAGTTAGACATAGACCAACATCATTTTAATAATTATTCAAATGAAGCAAGTAGATTTCAGTAGGTTGGATTTCATAGTAATTTAAGAAATAGCTTCTAGTTTTTGTTTCCCAGAATACTTCCCTAGTTCTTGACTTTTGAGAAACTTCTAAAAGTTGTAGCAGAGACTAACCAATTATGAATGGATTATTGTATCCATTATTTTTTCTACTGATGTGATGAGATAACAATCATTGACTTGACTCTGGCTGTAGGTTCTAGCGCATCGAAGTCAACACACAATTATTCAAATATCCTAACGACTTGTCTGCAGGAGATAATACTTGTCATGTAAACTGATTGCAATCTCAGATTTCTTCTCGTCCACATTTAGCAATATGGATAGAATTTTTCCCTCTATTCCCTGTGGCCTACTCCTTAATCCAGTGACTCTCTCTCCCTTCGACGCACGCACCAAATCCCTCATTCATCTGTGCGATGATAGAGTTCTCTGTGGTTGAAAGTCAGCAGATAGATTGTCGCTTTTGATCTGTGCCGCCGCCGCTTCGACTCGGCTGTGTATTAATATTGCAACCATAAAAACGGCACCGCGCATCTACTACCACTGCCTTCTTTTGCCAATGCGGCGGTGGCGATACGACGAAAGCTTGATTAATTCTTCGCTCTCGACTGCCGTCGACTCCAGTTGTCAATCACCTCTCAAATCGCTTTGAGCCACGCCACGCCACGCGGGCCCAGGGGCTTCCTCCCCCCATCCCCTCCTCGACAAGAAACTAATTAATAGCCTTTTGCTGATGCGCGTCTCGACGCTCAGCTCAGCTCAGCTACAAACGGCGTCGTTTTGAGGGTCCCAACTTTAATCATGTCGCTCTTTGCAACAAATAGTAATCCGCAAGCAGCCTGTTGCAATCAATAATTCGAAACGGAATTTTCATCTGTTCTTTGATTATAGACGAGTCTCCTTCCCAGTCCACTGTTCCCCGCAAATCCATGCTCTTTTATCATGTTCTTTTGTTCTAAAGAGTGAACGGTGAAGAATGTAATTGAGAAAATAATAAAAAAGTGAAAAATATTCAACAATAGAAGATTAGAATTATAGAAATTGAAATGGGAAATACAAAGTGCAATTTAGTGATATCCTATTTTTTCCATCTTGTCGAGTAGAAAAGTTTAGATGTAAAACTGAATAATTGAAGTCATGTGAACAACTGATACAATATGTTCGCATATTTATGGCGGGTCAATACTGCAAAAACTTATTACAGTGATATTCATTTAATTTGACGCTTGGCATTATATAGATAGATAGATATTATTTCTTTGCCATCGTACTCTACGGTCATCTATCTGATACCAAGCGTTAATATTGTGGTTTTATAAATTTAGTGATGGTAGTTTTGTGTACTCTACTTTTTCCAATATCACATTACTCAAGTATCTTCCAAGAATAATAATTCAAAACACCATCATGTTTTTTTAGAGAAATTGAACGCATCTTTATCACTTATCGAATAAAAATTCTATAAATCATTTCAAATGAATATTGAGATAAACAGGAAACGATGGTTACGTACATTACAGTACTAGCTTTTATCTTTTATTCTATCGTATTTGAATTCAATTCTCTTGATTGAATGGTTGGGGAAAGCAGACATTCAATTAACAACTATTCCAGACCAGCCCTATTACAATCAGTTAACAACTTTTATGTAACTTGAGCCAGTTCGCAATCCAATAAATTATTCGACGACGCCTCTCAATAATTTCGAATGATCTAGGGGTCATTAGTCATTGGCAAAAGCTGAAGCGGAAGAAAGCTTCAAGCGTTGGCACTTGAGAAGCGTAAATTAACTCTTTTACTATCGCTGTTCGCTTATTAATAGGCTTGTAACAAATGAGGAGTTTGTTTTTGTAGGCAGGCTACCTGGGAGCCCAGCGGGCGCTGGCTCACTTTTTCAGGCATCCTTTTTTATCCTTTTGCTAACCAAAGGAACAGCTGAGTTAGCGTAGTAATTGATTGCCAGTGAAAACTAGTGGATGATAAACGTTTCAGCGTGAACTGGCTGTTTCTTTTTCTCATTCAGTGGGTCATTTAGTAGTTTAATAAGCTCGTGCCAGGCCATTAGTCACATCACGGTAACGTGCTTACAAACTCTGACCTCATTCTGGGCACTACCTCCAATCAATTAAAAGCGCTCACAATCAATCTCAAGTAGGTACCTATCTGATACACTGTGTAGGCCTTTATGTGCCCCACATTGCTTGTTATACATTATGATAAATGATTGGAGTATCAATATATTCTATCTGATATACCCATCACATTAATCAAGATTGCTGTTTGAATATTGTTCTCTAGAATATTCAAGACCATTAAAAGAACATATAGTTGAATCTCGTTGATCTGGAGGGAATGAGAATGAATTATTTCGTCGTTGAGAGTTATTTGAACCTTCTTTAGAATTTGATAATGGTAATTGAAACTTACTTTTCAATTATTATTTATTCAAAAATGGGTAAAAATGACTCTTCAATGAGTAAAATTACTAAATAAAAGTGGCTTCAGGTAATTATTTATTAGGCGTACATTTAATCAAGACAAGACAAGATTAAGATAAGTATTCATTTGGAAGCACACACTGATGCAATGACTAATCGGTGTTTTTACAACTATTGACCAAACGTGACCAATCTGCTCTTTTCACTAATTTAAAGCCGTACGCTAATAATAAAACATGAAATTTTTTAATATTTTGAAAATTTGTCAGTCATTTTCAAAGTCTATAAGCTATTCAATTTGCAGTTCCTGAAGCTTTATCTTATCATTGATAACCATTGGAGAGTTCTTCGTTGATAGCGAATGCGTTCAGTGAAAAAAATTATAATTTTCCAAAAATTGCGATAATGTTTCATCACATTCACCGGAACATTTTCTTACAATTTGACTTTTTTCAAAGAAGACACTAGAAATCCTTTACATTTGAAAGGCGATCAGAGGTTTTCGTGAGAGGTTGTCATTTTCATTGTTTGTGAGCACGCGTCCTGGATCAACCGTCAAATAAACACCTGGTACTGTTTTGCCGTTTTCCTTGATCGTTATCATTCTTCGCGACGAGATGAGAATGCGAATCCGTATCCTTCCACTAACAACGGCATTTCTACGAATCAACATTCCCACTAACGACGTATACATGAAAAATATTCGATAATTTCTTAATTCGATGATCGAGTTAGTTCTTGTTAATGAAGCGTTTAGATCTTGTCGCAGGAGTAATGTGTACAATATTAGAGAAGCTATGAATATTGAAACCCATGAGGATTGAATGAAATATTGTGAATGGTTTTTCGACATGTGCATAGACACATTCCATCATCATATTTTATAAAAATGTTTCTTCAAACAGATCACTGTTAATAATCATCTGTTAACGCACGCATGCTCGTGCAACTTTCAACTTATAGTCTTTATCTTATCATAAGATTGACATGGGATCCTTTGTGGTCCTCTATGCTCGTGAACTTTCAACTTCCACTTTCAACTTATAGTCTTTTATTCAATTCAAATAACATATCACGGTTCATATAGCTATTGTATATTCCATATAGCTATATTCCACATAAACTTCTCTTTCTATTTCGTCCTCAAAATGCAAAATTAAAAAAAAAACCTTACATATACATCGTCGCGCAGTCTCAAAATGAACATTCCTGCCAAATCTTATTGAAATCTGTCAATCCGTTTAGCCGTAAATGCATTACAAACAAACACACAAACAAACAGACGAAAGCCAATCGACTTGAAACAAGACTTCACTTCGTTCAGACTTCGCTTCGCTCAGTCTTCTTTTCGTTCGGTCAACTAATCACAATAGCTGATTGAAATAGTGGTAGTTATGATACCAATTTTGAATGCTTGAAAAGATTTTCAAATTCAGACTTCTGGGTGAGAGTCTCGATTCTCAAATTGTAAGAATATGAATTTTGTGTACTATCAGATTTCTAAGTGTAAATTTCAAGGTCTACATATTGCTACCCTCATCGCCGTAAGGGAAACTTGATACAAAGTCTTAATATTGTTTAAGTCTCATTGTGTAAGTCTTATTTAAGTGTAAGTCTCATTGTGTAAGTCTCATTTAAGTGTAAGTCTCATTTAAGTTTAAGTCTCATTGTGGTTTCTAATGATATCAGAGACACAAAAAAACAAGAGGGAACAATACCAATGACCATCAAAATTTCCTCACATTTGTTTAAGGTTTTTTAGTTAAGCAAGCTGATCATCATTCAAAAGGTTCATGGAAAAGGTTGATTGGAAGTCCATTAGAATGTTTTGAGAGTACGTCTTCACTCATCGGACCTTCAGTACATTGACACTTGGAGTGCTAAAGGATGAGTCAGGATGATCAATTTCAATTTTTAAATGACTGTCTGGGTGATTTCTCATATTTTGAATCACTAATGAAGAATCGGTCGAAGAGCGACTGATGGTTTTTCAACTTATCAATTATATTAGTATTAGACACTTTCCATTTTGGAAAACGTAATGGAGAAGTTTCACATTCACACATCTCTCATTTTTCACCACGTAATACGTTTCCAAATTTTTCCACTTTTTCATGAAGCAGTTTCAAGCACTTTGTGTGTATCAAAGTTGATTTTAGAGAAAATCACAACATTCTTCCCATTTCTATTCGCTCTATTTCATCCATCCACTATGTTGAGTAGTCTATGTTGTCTAGGAGAAATTTTCATTTTCCAAAATTTGAGATTCAATGTTCCTCATGAAAAACCTATTCATACTCTTCACTCTGGAACTGTATTATGTTATGCTTGTCTGTGCCTTTTAGCCACGGATCATTTTCAATCATCTCATAAGTTGAAGAAGCTCTTCATCAGATATAGAACAGAACAAGATAGGAAGATAGGATTGAAATGAAATATTCATGTTAAGTAAACAGAATTTGCTCTCTCAAAGATGAAATAATATTATTTGCTAGAGATACGACTCCTTAAGCGCTTGAGGCGGTCATCTTCTTACTGCTGTATCAATTATTCATGTGATGGATGCATGTGTGTTGACCTCTTCCTATGAAATTTCATCTCTTTCTAGATTTATTGAGGAGTGCCGCTGAAATCACTCTCCTATCTCTTGTCTGAGAGCAGAAATAATTAACATCATGATTCAAATGTGAATGTAAATAAATAATATCATGATTCAAATGTGAATGTAAATAAATAACATCATGATTCAAATGTGAATGATGATGTGACTACAGTCATGATTGAACGAAAACGGGATGGTACAAAAGTGTCCCAGCGACATTCTGGTCCACCACTCCAAGGATTCCAAACGACATTTTGTCCCATTTTTACTGACGACATTCTGTCCCACATTCCTGAGATGGACCAATATGTCGGCTGCATGCACGACATTTTGGTCCAATCTATACTCCTTCACTTTCCGACAATTTGTACCAACGACATTCTGTCCCACATTCCTGAGCTGGACCAATATGTCGGCTCCATGCACTGACATTTTAACCAATTTACATTCCTTCACTTCCCGACAATGTGTACCAGCGACATTCTGTACACGTTTCATTCGCAATATCGATTTAGGCAAAATATCGACTGTTGAACTTCTAATCAATTAGGAGTGTAAGTGTGACGTCACAGATCCCAATCGGACATTACCATGTTTCCAAACATTTGACACTGACATTTGAAAGTGTATGCAGTCAGTTTTCGATTAATATGCTTTTAAAAATAAAATTGGTATAATATTTTGTCTTTTTCATAGGGTCATAACAGGTAGGTTTTAAAGCGATGAAAAAACAAGGTTAAGTGACTTTTGAAATTGTCAGTATTTGGATTTTTAATTTTCTGTATTGCTTCTTTTTCTCCACTATCAAAATTAAGAGAAAAATCATTATTTTGATGATATCCACTGGAGATAAAATTAATTAATTATATCATTGTTAAGACAGGGGAGTCAAATCAAATCAAAATCCATTTATTGCAAAAGACAAGTAATGTACATGTATAGGCCACGTCAAAACATAATTACATCGAGTTACAGTTGATTTGAAAGCAAATTGGTGAGAATTTGAAGCTAAGAAATACAGCATCCTATGAAAAAGTAAGTTGGACTATCTTCCTTTTCAAAACTCTCAATATCATGCATAACCATCTTGTACAATTCAAATTTCGAGACAGGTTTTACATTACAACCGACCAGCTCACCGAATTACAAATTTTATACCAATATATATCGATAAGTATGAATGAATCGATGAATATATCGATATTTACGCGTTCCTGTGATGGACCAAATGTCGGCTCCGTGCGACATTTTGGTCCAATCTATATTCATTTTCCGACAATTTGTACCAACGACATTCTGTCCCATATTCTGAGCTGGACCAATATCTCCATGCCACGACATTTTGGTCCAATTTCCTTCATTCCTTCACTTTCCGACAATGTGTACCAGCGACATTCTGTCCCACATTCCTGAGTTGGACCAATCCATGAAACGACATTCTGTCCCAAAAATGGGACAGAATGTCGCTGGACCAAACTGTCGTTGGGACAAAATGTCACGTTCCCACGAAAACATTAGCAGCGGAAGTTTCTCTTGAACACTTGAACTCATAACTTTTTCCAGCGACAAACATCAACAACTAATTGAAAAAATAAATAGAGGATTATGGATAACGGAGAACCAAATTTAATTTAACCAAACAAAGTAATTATCCTCACATAACTGAAACCCATATCTTACTTCTTCATTCCTTTCATATACGATTATTCTAATTCCTTAGAATAATTCCTTCATATCCTCTTATTATTCTACATATAATTCAGTATACGTGTTATTATACTTTCTTTGTTCAACTGTCATTCACGGTAAGTTATACACTTAAACTAACACTGGTTTAGTATACAGAAATACCTACAAGTAAGTATGGAGGTAGCTTCAATTATACACTTATACACTGGTTTAGTATACCTAAAATTCTGAATTCAGTATGGAGGCAGCTTCAATTACTTACATGTCTTTGTATACTTCATCTAAGATCCACTTTCTTCCACTTCTCTAAATTTATTGACTGAGCTAGTGATATCATCACTAATTAACATAATTAATCAGATTCATAAGATTAGAGATAATTGAGCCTCTCCTCTGATAAGATTTAGTCATTTTACCCAGATTTAGATTTCATATACTTGAAACTAATCTACTCCTTGGAACTATCTTGAAGTATCTATTCTATTTTCATTTTACTCATTTCTACTGCTGCTGATGCCCACATAAGTGTATGACTTGTGAGTGGGTTTTCAGATGAGGGATGATACAAAAAGTTCTAGCCTGGATAATAATCAAAACTTATTACCGGAGCAGCGAAAGCAGACCGAAGTTACGAGGCACCAGTGTTCTACGCCGGAGAAAAAAGGAATTGAACTATATTTCAGAATATTTATATATTAAAATTATTTAAAAAAGAGTCTGGTGACTGTTTAACCGTAATAGTTTATCTATAAGTTTAACGCTATCCAGGTGCAAGTTGATAGTTTACCTATTTTATTAGCATTGGGACGATGATAATAAGCTGGCAGCCGCCATTTGTTAAGTAACAGCAATACAACCACTGTAGTATTCCACTATAAGGGGGCATTAAAAGTATTCGCGTGACCGGGTGTCCCATTAGAGACATTTAACTTCATTGGCCGGGGTGCGCCTTGCGTCGACCAATGAATGAACAGAGCAATTGCGTTCTGCTGTTCAAACATTTCACCAGACTTCACTTGCTTCCCCCTCCCTTACCCCCTCCCACCCACGTGTTTCACCACATGGTGGGCAAATTCGTACGACCACACGGTGCTTGACTCGCAATCCATAATTCATCGCCTGTTTCTCCCCCGTGACACGAGCCAGTGAGTGTTGATCTCTATCATCGTCGAAATTTTCATAGAATTATCGCCGTGCCATCAGCCGCTCTTCACTCCTGAGACTTCATTATTATACTCTGCTCGTCCTCATTACCGAACACAGCACATTGAGCTTCAAGCACGTGTGCGTGCGTGTGTTTGATACTTATCGAAGCGTGGACGCGTGTTACGCCTACGCCATTTTCATTGGTCAATTGAATAAGATGGCTAACATGCTCTACTTCGGCAAGTGATCAATTATCACAAGTCTCCATTGCTATTGTCAAGGTGCAAACCCAATTTAATCATTTTCTAGGATAGAAATAAATGGAACAAGAAATTTGTAGTACTTACATGTTTAGTCTCTGTATTCCTTATACATTTTCTATTTAATTTGTTATTATATTATGTCACAATGAAATTGAGTATTCTAATCAATAATAATTGACTGTAAAAAGGTTATGCAGACGATTGTTTACTTCATAGAAAGATTATTCAGTTGAATGCCAGCCAGCCGGCATCCACTTGTTATCAGTCAGCTGTTATCTCTGTCACTCTGATTCTCGCATAATTGTTTCTTCTGTTAATTTTTATTTGAATGTATTCCTATATTTCAACCTGCTGAAAAATCTGCTCATTATAATTCCTACTTAATTTAAATTAATATTCTAATGTGTTTGTGATACACTTGATTTTTGAATCAGCGTCAACGTCCTATTGACAATTCAGATTTCCTGATCGCCTACATTGGTGAATTTTCTTTGACGTCACCTTCTTCTCCGAAAAATTGCTTCTCGATTTCCGGGAAGAAGGACGCTGAGACACTTTTTGGCTTGTTGTTTGAACCAGAGGTCCGCTCTATGCCTCTTAAGTGTTAATTGTTTTTAAATGTCTCACTAAATGTGTTGATTTAAGTAATTAAATTTCGTGAAAGTTCATATGGTTGCCATGCTTAATTATTAAATTCAATTCGTCAAAACTCGAGGTGGAAACTCATTCGCCATTCAAACCGACCACGTGAGCCGAAATTGCTGCCATCAATTCTACAGATTGTGAGTTTTTCATTATTGATTGAGTGAGAATTTAAAATTTATTACGAATTCTACGGCATATTGCTGGCATATCAGTTTGTGAAAACTTTCTGCGCCTTTACCTGAGTCAAAGCACCTTAGGCAAAGCCTATTTGCTATTTTATTCAAAATTAAATCAATCAGTTTATTCAAGAACTTTATTAAAAATTCAATTTTCTAAATTCATTTCAAATTATCAAAATTCATTGCTGTAAATTTACTTATTATTCTGATTTTTGCAATTATTTATACAATAAATCACATTTATCTTATTTTGTAGTTAGTCAATCAAACCTGATCGACTCTGGCTGTGGCCTATTGATATTTCATTTCAAGAAATTTGAGTCAATCACTTATAGATCTATGACTTATAATATTCCCCGACCTTTGTCTGGCGGAATTTGTTCAAATTATTTATAGTATATTCACCGACCGTTGTCGGCAGAATTCATTTGTTCAATCTCTCTTTAATTATATTTCATTTCCTCATCCGAACTAATCAGGAAATTTGAAATATCCTAATTGCAAAATAATATCCTGATTTGTCCGGATGAGCGTAGATCAATTGAGTTCATCTCTATCAATTTCTTAGTGTGAGTTTCGAGTTGAGTGTAGCACCAGCACTTGTGAGAAAATATTTTCACCGACTGTACGGCTGATAATTCCAGTAAAATTTATAAAAATTCCGGTGCGTACGTGCTCACACACAACCCGAATCTGACACTATGGAATGGACCTTCCACTGAAAATGTCAACGCTGATATTCGACTTGAGAACAAATTCATTAACATCTTTAGTTACGTGAAAGAAGTCAATGATAGTAGAAATAATTTTTCAGTGAGAATTAAAAACACACGATATTTAAAACAAAAAATTAAAAACACACGTGTTTTTATTAAAAACACGATATTAATACAAAAAATACGATTAGTGACGAGGCAATTTCTACGGATTGTTGAACTAAATTCCAATTGAATTTAATAATCGTTAAATGAAGATAGCAGATACAATCCCCCTTGAACATAGAGGATCTGAAATACAATGCATTCACGTATCAACTTCTCAAATTGATTTGTAACCACGGCATTGTCGTAATGTATAGACTCCTTTATTAACTGTCGGACTCTTACAGGCTGAGAGTCCGAAGTCTAGAGTTCAGAATTTACTGGATGTAGTTTCTCCTTTCAACGAATTACTTTCTCATCTGATTTAAGGCTATTTATACAGCTATTTAAGGCTTTATACAGGCTATTTAAGCCGGTATTTTTTTTCAAACACAGATTGATGAATTGTTTGGAAATTTGGAGTCTATAAAATCTTATAAAACTCACTATCACAAAATTCACTACAATTTATTATTCAAAACTTTCCCATTCCAAAAATGTAGACTAAATCCAGTCTCTTTGTGAACAGTTTTAGGCCTATCAATATTTCTAGTTGAATCTGTATTTATAACTCTGTCCAATGGACTATTATTGTACACTTGAAATTGGACACCTACAAAATTCGATCATGCAAGCAAAATATTACTCATTTAACAGCCTTTTTATCAATATTTCTACTTGAATATTGAATATTTGATTTCTAAAATAAGCAAAATACTATTCATTTAACAGCCTTTTTATCAATATTTCTACTTGAATATTAAATATTTAATTTCTACTTAAATACACTCAAGGAAGTAGTTCATAATGTTCACTGTGTATTACGGAATTTATTGTGACACATAAAATTTTATATCATCAGTCCGTAGAGAGCAGTCGATAAGACAGTAATTGTTTGCAATTAGGTAATTGTGGTTGAAGAGTTGAAATGTTATGATATCGTGACGGCAATAAATACAGACACGGGGTAATATGCTTAAGTGGTCTTGTGCGGTAGCGGTGGAAAATGATAAGTGAGGTTAGGTTGGTGAGTCTCCCTCCCCCCACCGAGCGCCCCCCTCCCCCCTAGAGGGCACCATTTGTTGACTGTGTCCGAGGAGGAAAATAAAGAGCAGCACTATTTATTGGCTGCCAGCACGATAGCACAGCAAATGGCAGTAAACGGTGCGTGTTGGCTCACGTACCCTTCAAGACCGCCCTCAAACACAACACTCATTCCTCCTCAACGAGTTTTTTCAAGTTTTTCGTATGTATTGCGATGAAATAATCATTTAATGCAATTGTGATATGAGACGTCTAAAATCATAGATTCACCGTTCACGTACACTCTAAAAGGAAAGTAACGGTGCTACTCGAATAAACGGTTTTGATAGAAAATGCCGGATTTATTAATGCGAACCAAAGTTACAATGTCAAAAGATCTTCATAGTTACAAATAGCATTGAAGACTATTATTAGAGTTTACAGTACTCCTATCTTGCAAAGATTCAACTGTTGTTATTATTGTATTTTCTGTTGGAGCGATTTATAGAATTGCCACACTGATACAATGTCGCATTTTCTTTTAATCTATAAACTGTATCATGAAGATCTAAAATGGTGCAAAATCTAAATCCAAGAATCGTGCAATAAAGACTAATTCAAAACTAGTACAGAACTAGTTTGAGTTGAATATTAGTTTACTAGTGTGAAAGAACCAGTAGCAAGATAATCCAATTGAATTCAACCACAGGTAAAATGATCTCATTTAACGGAACCAACACAATGAGAACAAATGACGAGTCGGACGTCATTGCATTATGACGTCATTTTACTGTGACGTCAAAATTGAATACAGTATACAATTGAATAAAGTATTAAATTGAATACTGAATTTTCGTGCAACTGGTCGATAGACGCTCATTAGACATATAGCAGGATTCTTTTAAATTGTCAGAAAACAGCTGATTGATGTACGCTCGTTTACTAACGTTAAATCAGCTGTTTTCTGACAAGTTGAAAGAATCCTGCTATACCAACTTTCACTATTCTTATAATTCCATTCACTTGAATGTGTTCACTTTAACCGCGTCAACTCTAATATTTCGTACAACAGGCTGAAGAAATAATCGAACGCGTCTGGTGCTAACGGGCTGCACTTTGCGTCTTATATTTGTTTTAAGCTTGTTAAGCAAGCGGCGATATTGAAAAGTAAATTGAATATAATTCGATAATAATTGCCGATTGATAGGGTAAATATATGTTTGCAGGTTGTAGTCGGGAGTAATAATTATAACCTACGATTCAGTTAGTGGTCGGTTGTTTTTTGGAATTATGAATTAACACAAATAAGGGTAGCGGAGCGGAGGTAATTGGCTTGGAAGCAGTTCATTTTTTGTGAGATCTAATCGTTGCAAAGGGTCAGCGCAGGTCGTGGAGGGGAGGATGGAGGATCCTCCTCATCCTTGGTCAACAGACTGCAGCTACCTGGATGCTCTTATCGTGTCGATGCCATCAGACACCCTCATCAGCAGCAACCCTCCCATCGTCATCAAACATAAACACACTGCACCCTTGCAGAGCACGCGCCACGGGACACAAGCATGTAACATAAATAAAAGCCTAATTGAAAAACTCGGGGTAAATTGTTTCTTAATGAATGGCTATGAGTATAAATTAGGGCCAACGATAATATTAATTACAAATATGACTTTTACTGCGCCTAATTTCGGGACTCGTTGCCTTTGGGTCGGTCCTTTGCGGCCAATGACTTTGTCAATAATTACACTGATGTCAAATTATAGGTTTCAAATTTCTCCGCGAGTCCCCAATTGAAGAAGAACTGCATCTTTTTTCATTGGAGAGCGAATTGTTTGAATAGAGATTTCGGATGTACCACATGCTTCCTATATTTTGTGTGGCCAAATTTGACCTGTACATATCAATTCAAACGGTTATGACGGTTCAGTACATATTCAAATTCAACGGTTTTCGTTGAAAAATCTTTCAGGTCCTCTCTCTTCTCCATTTTATGATTCCTTATTGGTAAGCCTTCTTGGTTTTAATATTGATTTTGTTGTTAATTGAATCAAGATCAAGAGAAGAAGTAATAAATCGATTGGATTTCTTAATAATACTACAGAAAATTGATTCACTAAATCAAAATATTGTTTTCGATTATTCACTGATAATCGAAAATAAAATACAAAAATGACAAGATAGTTTAGAAAAACTTTCGATGTGCTGAAAAATATTGTGCTCTCGCTTTCAGAAAACGCAGAAAAGCATAATATTCTTACTGTATTTTCCTGTAGCTTGAAAGTTCACGATTGTTGAAAAAACTAAGAGGAGATCAACATTGAAAACCAGCAATCTAAAAAGATAATTTAATTTGTCATGTTCGCAAAGCAACAAAGTTGCAAAGCTGATGCTTTTGAATCTCGCGTCTGATAAAGCGAATAACTTGAGATAAAGATCGATTTGAATGGCCCTTGGAAGGATAGAGCTAATCCAGTTTGATAGCTGGCAAAAAAGCGACGGCTCGTTTATAGAACATGAATGAGTTAGCAGGTTTGAGAGAAAATTGAAAAGTTTATGCTAAAAGGAAATGCCGAATTGGGCCATTTTAAGATACGCGTTGTATGTACAAAACAGACCACCTAGAGCGAAACAACTTCCATTTGAGCTTTTATTGCTTGACAAAAATTGTTTTTCATGTATAATGCATTCTTAGGCAAGCTGCCTAATGTTGGCGTGGAGCTATTATAGAGGAACCAGCCATTACTCTGGCAACCAACTAAGTTGCGCTTCGGACATCCAATGGAGATTATGGGATAAATTATGGAGCTTGTATCATTTCCTCATTCAAGCAAATTGAATGATGAATATAAAAATTCTGTTTATGTGTCTGTGAGTGAAAAGACAGAGAGCTAAAGCTTGCTCGATTATTTGAGGGAGTCTATTGCTGAAGAAATTAATGAGCTTAGAGCTATTATTCAATGTAATAGGTTTGGATGCGTCCTAGAATACTCAACAAATAAAGAATAAATTAATGAATAGATAAATAAAGCTAAACAAAAAGTCTTCATGACCTGTTCATAGCTCTTATTTAAATCAACATTATTCGAATTATTTATTCGTCCAGTTGGATGTTTCATTAAGTTATGAGGTTTTGGATGTTTCTTTTATACTTTTGTTTGTATCACTCATCTCAATAATTATAACAACAGGAAAATGTGTTTCATCTAAATATTAATTTGTTTCAAGAAAATAAATTTATAACAACAACAGAAGAATGTGTTTTATCTTAATATTATTTTGTTTTTAAAAAAATCCAGCTATCAAGACTCTCGAAATACTCTCATTTAAATTTAATACTCTATGCAGCATCACATAATTCTTTCAGAAGAAGTATTTATGTATTTTTCAAGAAAATGTACTTTATAACAATACTACTAGAATAGCCGCATTGTCCCGATAATGTGAAATTTATCCATTGAGGAGGCTGTGAAGATTTCGTAGTCAAGAGCACTCTAGAATCTAGCGTTGGGGATCAATACTGCTTCATTGAATTTTTTTTCAAAGTCAACAACCCCATTACGACTACCTATCAGCGACTACCTGAAGTACTTTTCATAATTTCTATAATTGCTTCTTGATTATGAAATAATTATGAGCTTTGTAAATATAATAATGTCTCAAGTGTGGTGGAAGTAATCACACCTCGCCAGCTGTGCAAAACAAAATCAAGTTTAGATTGCTTTCGAAATTATTGGAAGGGATTGCGAACAATGAAAAGCGAGTGAATGATTGCTGTGGTTGTGAGTAATTGGCTGGATTCGTGCTGGGAAGAAAAGTGAAGACAATAATCGTAACCAAACAGGAAGAAGGAAATCGGAGATCGGGCTACAGCAGAGAATAACTGGAGACTCAAGGTGGAGGAGCGAGCACAATGGGAACACTTTGCCCGTAATAATTCGACTGCCCTTTTTCAGGACGTTTGTGAGTTGTGTTTGTATTTTGGTTTGGAAAAACGTTGCACGATTTGGTGGCGCTCGTCCGGCTGTGTATGTGCGTGATTTTTTCCATCAAAAACCAATTACATCCGCGCCTGTACCCGCCTCCCTCCACCCTCCAAACATCCGTCAGAGCATAGAAAAGCGAACTGAAAGAGCGCTTCCCCCCTTCCACCCCACCCACTGCAGCACAGTTCTTTCAAACGGTCCTCATTGAAATTAAACGCCGATGTCGCTCTGAAAAGAGTTCTCCAATTCGTCTTCACAAAACCCAGCGCTCTTGTGCATTATGCAGCAGCCCATCCTCGCATGCCCTCCACTCCCCAAGCCACGTGTTGATTGGTACCCAAGTCCATTACGCTTAAATCGAAACGCGTCGAGGATGAAGAGGGGAAACGTAAGAGAAAGAGAGAATGATGAGAAGAAGCGAGGGTGGGTACAAACAACTGGCAAACAAATACAACCAACTCCCGTTTCAGAGTTCCGTTTTTTTCAATCTGCGGTGTCCTCTGTCCGGAACACAAAAATCAGTCAATGAGTCCTAAATAGGCGTCAGAGCTCTCTCTCACGCTGTCTGCCTGCAAAGATTCGAGGAGAATAAAGGGTCTATCGAACAATCGGCCTCTCTCGGTCAATAGCGCACAAACATCTCATATTCACCTGAAGCTGCTCGAATGCTGATAAAAAACATCGCTTTCACAGCCAACAATCAATCGCAAGCTAAAGGCTTTCTTTATTAATTGAATCTTCGTTTTTATCGATATTTCAGAATAATCTACTTTGTTGACTTTTGATTGAGTTCTTCTGAATACACCAATACATTGAATAGAGAGTAGTATACAATATTATAATACAACATCACCAGAGTGCTTTAACATTGTATACTATATTAATTTTAAAAAGTATACCATTCTCACTCTGCTGAATTGTCAAATAAGATCACATCATGAGAAAATTGATCATGATTTAGCAGGGGCGAACCCATGGAGGGATTAAGGGGATATATCCCCCCCCGAAATTATAGAACAAAATGGAATAATATACCCATATAGGCCTATATATTATATTTTGATTTAAAGAGGGGGGATATCCCCCTCCGAAAATTCTTTTCTTGGTTCGACCCTGTGATTTGGGCTATGGAGATGATAATTATGTGGATTGTTTAAAACAAATTTTCTCTACGAAAGCTCTACTCATCAAGTGCAAATAATTGTTGCTTGTTGTATCCTATTTGAATAATCAAATTCATCCATTTTGTACAGAAGACTCAATTCTTAATAATATCAACTGTGATAGAATCGAATTCTTATACGTGATGAAGAATAGATACTGGAACCTGATTGGTTTTTTAGCTATCGCTATGGCATACATGATTGTGTTTATAACATTATTTATTACATAATATAGGTCTATAGGCTAAAGAATATATTTGTACAAACTTTATACGCTATGTTTGGGCTGCTAGTATATTATGCGTTAGGTAGTTTAGTTAATTCAAAACTCAAAATATAGTGCATTGTGTTGTAATTATTATGCAGTACATGTTATCAACGGTTCAATGAAAATTAAAAAAAAAAAAATGATGAGAAACTTCGATGAAAATTCATTGAGAAATTTGCATTGTAACACATTTTTTTGACCGTACCAGTTTCTCATTATGTCAATGACCCAACTCTTGGAAAAATCTTAACGGCTCCTGATGAGTACACCTGTCAACCAGTGGCAAACCAGGTAGAAAAACTGCACCCGAAACTGTTTAGTGACCAGGCTTGGAGCAATTTTCGTCATCTGTTCGCTCTACTGATAATCTAATTAGATGGACCTGACGCACAAACCTTATCCTCTTTTCTAAATTGGCATTTAATTCGGGATAAGGACACAAATAACTCGTAGTACTGACATGAATGGTGAATGATAAGATATAAAAAATTAAGATAAAAAATCAATGGGGAAGTTGGACTATCAACATTCTTTGAAGTATTTAAAAAGTTTCATTCCGGTTTTAATTAATAAAAACGTAGGAAACGAACTGGTGATGTCTTTCTTAACCGAATCCTTCCATTGCAACTTCTCCTTGCAACTCAAATGTGAATGGAAATAATAATATTCAAATCAATTAACTCTGTACTACGATTTCAATTGTTTACATTGATAGGACATGATATCGTTGGTAATACGGTCCATCCAAGATTATTCAAGCTCAGCTCTCTACTATTCGCTTTGAGGCGTCTTACTGAATTTCTAAATCCCTTGAGTTGGCATAGGCTACCAATTTTTCATGATGTTTTGTGGACAGGAAATGAAGAGAATTTTGTATTGTCTGTGGTTTTGGTCAATGAATATTGATTACTAAAGGAGGAATCAATATTTTGAAAATGTTATGACTGAAAATTATATTTCAGTCCATAACATTTTCATCTTTGAAAGTTCATATCATCTTTCAAATATAGCTTTTCCACAAAAGCTGGATGTCTTCATTGCAGACATTATACAGTAATATTATTCTTTATGGATGATTGACACATATATGCTGGTTATGCGTGAAAACAAATTAAAACACGGAAATCGCTAACTCAAATTCTTTTACATGTTCTGTCTCACGGAAATCAACCACTCCAACACCTAACTTGTTTTATAAAGAGTGTTTTAACCAAACACTTTGAGGAATTTGGAAACTTGCGAGATTTGAATAATGAGTTTTGATCAGGGTAGTATGCAGGGAGGTGATTGCAAATGAGGTGGAATCGGCGTGAGGCATGCCACATCTGTCGCTGCTACGGAAAGTTTTCAGTTTGGGGTAGTAGGCCTAGGCGTAAGCGTGAGCCTGCAGCTCTCGAGGCACCATGTGTGCTTTAGAAATTAAAGCGGCTCTGCGCCCCCTTCCCTTATTGCTCAACTCTGAACGCCGCCTCAAACTCTAGCCTCGCGGGTCCGCCCCGAAAAACAACAACAGAACATGAAAAGCCCTCCAGACGACCGCTCTCAGTCATTAACAACTCAATTTCAATAAGCCGAAAATTAGTTGACATTTGAAGCCTTTTAAAAAGTCCCAGGAAGAGCACAGCTCACACACATGAGCAACGCAACGGCTTGGGTTACAAAGGACGAGAGAAACGATTTTGTTGGTTTGCAAAGGGTAATGGGGCGGAGTCGGTGCAGGCCCTCTGTTCAACCCCTCATCCCTCAGACGATCGTCTTTTCATCGCCCTATCCAAATTATCCCACATTGTTAACGTAATTAAAGCTCAATCTGCTTGTTTAACGTCTCCGCTTACCTGCTTCTGATCGTCCTCAATTCAAGCAGCCCACGCACACACCAACACGCACACATCAAACATCACTCTTCATATTTCGCTGCGATTAGGAGGCTTGAGTAACAACGACGCATTGTGAAGACAACAATCGTTTATGTTTTGTATGAACAAGTTGAGAATATGATATTCACTGACTAAAACATTTTCACAAATTATGAGTAATTATAAGTCTTTCGAAATTAATTAGTGTTTTGTCAAGTAAGGAGGAGGAGAAATTAAATTTCCTATCCAACTAGTTATTGAGGAGGTGTGAGAACTATCATCAATTGAGATCCGAAAAGGTGGGAGATGAAAATTTTCTACTTGAGATCCTATAGAGACGAGAGAAATAGAATTCATCGAAAATAAATTTTCTAGTTACTCATGATATAAATATCAATTTGTTAATATAATTGTTATTTATAATCAATGTTATAGAATTCACAATCAATATTGTTTCCTCATTTATGATAATTATTTCAAACAACGACAGTACTCATTGATAGAGCACGATGTTCATGTTTCTTTAATGAGGGCTGTTGAATATTGGGCTAGGCGTACACCGCTTAGTCAAGACAAGACAAGACGACATTAGTCACGTTTAGTCACAGTAATTCACATAGCTGCTTATGAAGCAGCACACACCGATACAATGACTAATCGGTGTGTGTTGCTTCATAAGCAACTATGTGAAGTACTGTGACTAAACGTGACTGATCTTGTCTTGTCTTGACTAACCGGTGTACGCCTAGCCTAAAATATTTTATTGCTCATTCACTCTATCCTCCAATCAACTGTAATGTGCGGTTCAGTAATTTTTCTTACAAATCGATAATATTGTAATAGTCGGTAAGAGTCTCATGAGTTCGAATAGTCACTTGTATGATTTAAACATCCCAATGAGTTCTGATCTAGAGCTAGATCTAGGTGTGGCTAGCCTTCTGTTGTAGATCTGAACTATCCAATTTATCTATTTATTGGCATTTATTGTTCCGGTTAAGCAGTTGGTGATGCCTAGTCAAGGTATGACTGAGTAACTCAGAATCGAGTAGAAAATGTGCTGTACCTGAGTGCCCCACAAATGAGTCGACTCGCTGGTACTTCCATGTCCCAGGTGGCGGCTATAACAAAGACCTATAAAGAAGCACTAAATCAATGACGTAATTAGTCTATGCTGCCGTCTGCCGCGTTCCAGCCGCGAGCTCTTCTTTCTCTTTCTTCTTTTTCCTTCTCTTATTTTCTTCTTCCTCTTCCCTCATTCTTCTTCTTCCACGCTTCTAATTGCCTCTTCACTCACAGCTATAAAAAATAATTTGTTCGCTCACAGACACTTTTCGGCTTGTCAGTTCATCAACGTAGTTTTGAACATAAATTTTACACTGTTTTCAGTGTCTATCATTTTGTGCACGTTTGCTACAGCAAATTTGAAAAAAGGAATTGCTTTGAAATTACTGTAATTGGTACTCGAAAAGAAAATTTACGGCTTGTAAAACTTAATTATTGATGTGTGAGCTTGTGTTTGTTGTGCAGGCAATGTGTGGCTTTTAAAACACATTTTTCAGATTGATATGAGGATTGAATACAAATTGTTTAGTGGCGAAGCGTAGTATACTTATTTGGTCATCGACGGGTATATTTCCTACGGTGATGACCAAATAAGTATTCCACGCTTCGCCACGGGAATTGTTCTCTAGTATACAAATACGAACGTATTCATCTTGCATCCCTCCCCATTTTCCCAATCTACAAAATGTATCAAAGAACATCATGGGCCGGTTTCGGAGCTCGGGATTCAGCCAATCTCTAGTCTCAAACGGGTGGCCACCGTAGCATCGACATACGTCAACCTTGATACTATGTACTAAGGAGGTGGCACGGGCTTTCTATGCTGCTAACCCACTAGCGAGGTTAGCTACCAAGAAAGGTTAGAACAGGTGAGAACCTAGAGAGCTAACCTGTCGAGACGATGCTAAGAGAGCTAACGTTTGTCGATGCTACGGTAGCCACCCGTTTCAGCCAAGAACTCGGCTCAATCCCGAGCTCGGAAACCGGCCCTAAGTCTCTTTACTTCAGGTAGCCCTAGACTGCCAGAAAAATGGTAAGGCATGTAGAGAGTAATAAACAGTTATCGGAGATCGGGTGAATTAATATTAATCAGCGACAGCGATCCAAGGATCCAAACAATTATTTTTCAAATAATCCTCAATGTTGTTCCGCTGTGAGAAAACATAAAACTGGATCTCAATTCAAAAGTAAAATCCACAATGTTGCTCTTCGAGAAAACCTGAAACTAATGCTCAATGCAACAAAATTCTGAAATTTGTAGACAAAGCAGGTTGTGGTGACAGATTCCTATACAAGTATAATATTATCTTTCTCATAGTATTACTCATAATATTATTCGTTTAAAACTTGTTTTCATTTTCATCTGTTGCAATTACACCTTAAAACATCAAGAGAATACAGGAGAGAAACCGAAATTCAATTCCAAATTGACCATTTGAATTAATTGGCATGTCCAATCAATCCAATTTATTGGCCAATTTGACAATCTATTGGAATTTACAGCAGAGAGATGACAAGAATTGGATAAAGAGTGATAATAGACATGTCCACAAGTGGATGTGTTGCAGGTACCTTGTTATTTTATCCGTGTCTCGTTAAGATTCGCGCCAGTTTCGATATTTTCCCTGTTCGTTTACTGTAATCCGATAGTTGATTATTGAACAAGCCGATTAGTGAAAACACTTCTCACCTGCTGTCCACCGTTATTAGGGGGGCTTTTGCAAGTTAATTTGCAATTTTTAATTGAGTTGCAAAGCGATTTCAGGTTATCGACTTCTTTTACTAGGATGGCAAACATACTATTCGCAAAAGCGGTGATTATCCACCTATTATCGATAACTAGAATAAATTTTCGACTTCGATATCCTAACTGATAAACATTTTGGAACAACTATTTTGACTCAATTTTTCCTCCTCTAGGTGCTATCTTACAACAATTTCATTGTAAAATGGCCTTCCTCCTCGTTTCAAGTCTTGATAACTTGATGAATGGCTTAATTTTGCATGAACTATCTTGTTTGAACCACCTTTGGTATCTATAAATTCTGTGAGCTTGATAATTATAGGGAATTCGACTGGAGTTTGGATACTTCCAAGGTTTACCCAAACGGGGAATGATTATTATTATTTCGATATGATGATATCAAAGCACATAAAAATATATGGATTAAAAGGTGATTCTTATTAGCGATGAGAAAAGTTACTCAATAATTTTCACTTCTTGATGAAACATACCATCATTTTTGATGTCGATTCATAACACAAGCAAATGTTTCACAGAACTCCTCTTATTGACTTCAAGCTGTTCACGCACATTGGAAGCAATGCATTACACGGCTTTTCAAGGATGTTCAATTCTTTTCAAAAATAGTTTCATGGAACATTTCACGGTGTAACATCAATCACAGTTTGTTTATGAGTGAGCCTTCGTCGAAACATGAACTGCTCAAAGACTGCTCTTGGATGGGTGACCGACACAAAAAAAATTGTGCAATTAGGCGAGGTGGAACCTAAGCACCGATAAAAACACGAACACTTCTGTAATACCGATAAAAGCCATACGATAACAAAAAAACACGAACACTTCTTTCAATAGAATACAAATGTCATACCTGCTAAATTCATCATCACAGTATTACTGTACAAGCCAAGAGCAAAAATATAGCAAATAAATGGAAAGTGGACTAAACATTTCAAACATTATTGATCGAACCTAGACAAGAGACGGATGTCATGAAATTTAGTTCTTGAATTTAGAATTTATTTTTGAATGTTCAGTATAATGTTTTATTTATAATATTAATAATGTGTAGAACTGAGGAATTATTGATACTACACTTCACCATTCGAATCATGTCCTGGAAAAGCTATCAAACACTCAGTTCCAAAAGATTTTGAATCAAAGCTAATTGATTCGTCCAATCATACTTGCCCAACTTGCCCTCTTTTAAACTCAATTATTCATGATAATAATCATTCTATCGCCATTATTTTCGAAGTAAATCGAATAAATACGTCTGTCGAACTTTAATCGTTACAATTTATGGTTTGAAAAATGTGGCTTTAATGGCTGAGCATAAAACTATAGATGAAAACAAGATACGAGCTTCTTTCCGATAATTAATTCAAAACGTTTTAAGAGGAGCGCTAAACGGCGTTTCCTGAAATCACGAGCAGGTGTTGCCTACCGACCTGAGTTTGAAATTAATTATCGATGAATGAGCTTTGGATCAATGCCTGCTTGCCACTCCTGCCACCTGCCCCCCACCCCTCTCCCTGCCATTCCAGAAGGAAGAAAAAGAAGTTCTAGCTCACTCAGCGACCACAACAACTCAGCTTTCTGATCATTCCAGCGTCCACACATCCTCTCAGAGTTGTAACTTTACTGGTTCTATTAACCCATTCGCTCTTCCTTTTTCACCCCAGGCTATAGAGACAGCTGATTTCTATTGGAGAAAAATATATCCGAACAATATTCATGCTTGATGAATTGGAAGAATATTAAAAGCTGCACACCTACATACTTTCTAGAACACACAGAACAAAACCAGTTGTATTTGAATCATAAATAATTTGTGAGTAGGTCATACTGTTGCTGTCACTGTTAGTATTCTTTTGAAAAATGGTTGAAATAGGTTTTATTATTCGTTTTGTATCGAAGTGAAAATCAATGGGATCTAGAAACCACTAATGTTGGATTGCACCAACCGGGATCAACTGTTGTGAATCAGCTGATTCCATCTAATTAGCATTGTACTGATCCCGGATCAGAATTGATCTTGCTTGGTGCATCCCAACATAAGAGGATTCTAATATTATTTGTGCAATATAGTTCAGTCATGTCTGGCGCTTCTATTCTTGGACGTTTAATAATTTTGAATAGATTGTTAGGGATTAAAACTATAGAGTACTCGACATTGTTCCTTTATGAAGCCTTTCAACACCACTGTTTCATTTCTCAATTACGTAGGCCATGAATTTGGGGGGGGCACAAATCAAATCGGGGTAATATGAGCCAGAAAGCATACCACAAAACGGTACTTTCAAATGTTAGTATATTCAATAAAATGCTCAGAAATCATTTTGTGTAGGCCTAAACAGAAACAATCGAGTATTACCAAATATTTATTTTATTTAGCAGATTCCAGCATTTTTTACAAAATGTTCGGGAGGCACTGCGCCCCCCGGCGCAAAGCCTATGATTACAGCTAACATCAATTTTATTTTTCTTCCTGTGAAAAATGGAATTGAACATGTTACGAAAGCTGTAGCCTCAATTTCAATTTTCCCGTTGAAGGCTGGAGAACCATAAATCAGGCTGATCTTCAGACTGACCTGTTCAAAGAGTATCAATTTTTAAGGGATTCGCAATGCTTTTCCTCAAAATTAATAACGATTGAGCAACCAGGAGTCAAAATTAAAATAATATTGTTTGTTGTGTGATATCAGGTTGTATAATATCAATTTCATTTAGACGAACTTTGTGAGCGAGCTCAATAATCAAGATTCAACATCCAATTATTTTTTTAATGAATTTCCTTGCTGAAATCGCACATTGGAGGATAACTGTGGATGTAGATCTAGATTTATGAACAGGCAGTATTTTGTGTTTGTTGCAAGGAAAGTTCTCGGCGGAAAAGACGGCAACATTGTTGATAATTACTGTTGTTATCAAGGGGCGGCGATCTACCAATCTAGACAGAGATGGGAGTAACGTGACTCGTCGGCGATATTCGGCAAAGCTATAATGTTACCGGACTCAGTCAGGAGTACAGACGCTTCAGGCAACATGCGTCTATAATAATCGGCGCGTGGCATCTTTTAGAACTGGTCAGCCACTGGTATGTCAGGACCCCCGACCGACCCACAACCGCAAACTATCATTTGGCTGGTTCAGATATAATCAGACAGGCCGCACATTATATTACCCTTGTTTTAATTACAATACGCAGACACAAACCACACATTCATGTGCATGTATTCGCCCCGAACAATTTCGATATTTCAATTCGCTTGTTTGATTATCGTTCCGCTCGTTTGATTCCACAGTTAATGGATTGCGAAATTCGTTCCACCTCTGTCTCTACATCATTCATCTGCTGGCTCAGTTATTAGGGCATACGTTTAACCATTTGATAAATAGCTAACAATCAATTATCAGTTTTGTACTCTATAATCGCTGGCATCAATAACATTTTTTCTTCAAGCACTCTCTCCTCACTTTCATTTCAATTATTCTCTCCTTTCAATTGCTATTTCTATTCAAATTTTGCATCAAGTTAATCGCTTACATCAATAACATTTCTCGTAGAAGGACTCTCATGCCAATTATTATTTTATCCTTTTAATTAATTGTTGCTATTTTTCCCTCTCTTGTTGTCTCTCATTTCCTTACATTTAGTATCAGGTTCATTTCTCATCTTCACGTCTAATCTCTCATCTTTTCCAACTCTTTTCAAAGCTTACTCCTATCAAGAGTAGAGATTTCTGCAAAAAAGTTGCTTCCATCATTCCCATTGCTTTCGGCCCTTTGTTCCTATTGGAATCCGTTTACTTATATTAGTAAACAATCAATGGTATTAATTAATTAACGACTGATTATGATCTAGTATTTCACACCGTGAAGTGCAATGTTGACGACATTGGAATTTACTAGTTAGCTTGCTGCTATTCTTTAATATCAAGCACAGAAACTTCTTATTCGTATGACAACTTTTTAGCTCTATTCTTTCTATCGGAGAAATCGCTGCTCTCAATTTGTTCCACGTTGAAGAAGTTGGATGTTATCATTTTTGGAATTAATTTCATATGTCTAGAAACCATCTTGAAGGGTCAATGAAGAGATGAATGATGTGTGATTTTTCTATTTATTTTGAATAAAACTGTCTCATTTATTCCATTGGATATCTCCCCATTCATGTAAGTGCGTGGTTGCGCCTTCATTCGAAAAGAAATCCCATTCTCAGGAACAGCTATTCTCCTATTTCAGAGCACCCACACACATTTCTTACAATTTCGCGCGGTAGAAAAGTAGAACGGAGTCATTTGCCGGAATCTTTTCTTCGAGAATAAAAAGGAGTGTACGACACAGTTTCTAACTGAGATGCCAAGCACTGAAATGAACTTCCGTTGAAACGAACAGCTGAGAAATAAATAATTTCTCGTCGTAAACGTTTATTGTCATCTGGATAAGAGGAGAAAACATTTCCTAGTCGAAAACCACTCATTCTTCGTGCTGCTTGTGTTCTGTAACGAACGAACAACAAGAGCTCTGAAAAAGAGATGCGGCTGATAATTTCTGTTGAGCGTCAGTAGAGCAATGATGGTGAGGGAGGGGGGTTGAAGAATGGGGATGACAGCGGTAGAAGCAGCGATTACTTGCCTGTTGAAGTTCGTCGTTGCTGTTTGTTGTTAGACAAAACACTAAGAAGAAATTTTCGATAAGTTGGAGAAAGCTTTAGAGCCCCAGGGAACAAGGGGATTGATTAAGGGATTAGAAATGGCAGCGGAAAGAGGAGAGGGGATGGAGAGGAGAGGAGAGGTGTAGCAGTAAAAGAAGAAAAGCAGAAAACTCGTAGAGAGTATGGTATGCTATAACAGTTGGTTGTCTCAAAACACGGTTTAATCAGGCTACCGCGCTCCCAGCGAATCGCTCGGCTAATTACAACTTCTCTCAACTGAACCCCCCCCCTCCGCACGCCCCACTCCTCTCTCATCTCCCTGAGGGATGACCTGAGCGACGAGAGAGTGCAATAAACCACCGCACTAAAACCCCCTTACTTGTCACAATCCGTCTGAAACGACTGCGTTTTACAAGCTGCTCCTTTTTGAAAACATGCATTTATTCTCATCTTCAGATCATAGGTCGCTTGCTGTAACGCATGCTTTTATTGCAATTAGTGTGTGCGGATGTGTTTAAAACAAGGGGATGACACATGGAGCTTACTTGCAATGAAGAGAGTTTTTGATGCTCTTCGTAATTGAAAAAAGTGCGGTAGCTTCTCCTATCAGAATTGGGAAGTGTTGAATGAATAATGCGAATGTCAATAAGATTGATATTCAATAGTATATTTCTGATATCAATATTTATGAGTGTCATTGTGATTTTTATTATTTTTGCTGGAAAATTTATTGTATTTGTAATGTTATGGAGGAATAAATAAATAAAACTCTTGTACACTGAAGTCGGCACAATGATGCAAGAGTTTAGATACAAGATACTTGTTTGTGACTTATTATTAAATGGGTTTATTATAAAATAGGTGATGTTTGACTATATTATTAGTGTTTTCATTTAGTATCAAAATTATTTATTTGCCTTTAAAAATGAACTTCAATGACATGGCAATCAAATCATTTCCTCATAGATAAAGTACCATACTATAATATTATTTATGAGTACGAATATTTTACAAACACTGAGAAAACTTCCAGAACTTCATTAGGAACTAAATTTCATGGATTATAGTATTGTACTGCGATGGCGAGCCCAGACATTTTTCTTGTAAGTAGGGTATCATAAATCGTAGAATATACATAATATATGTCCATAGGTTTCATGAGTTGATACTATCATTATGCTCTAAAATTTCGGGGAAGGGGATATTATTTATTTGAAGTATAATACAGGTTTGAAATTTTATACATTCTGAAATCATCATTCTGAGATCTTCCCCTAGGTTCACCCCTTTTCTGCTGTGTATGATAGAATTGATTCAACTCAAGGAAATAGATTCCCTTGGACAAGGAAATTCTTGTCCCCCCTCCTCACGAAGTTCAGTTAATATAAGTGATTCTATGCATACAATTCTTCGTAGATTCTGTCAATTCTACTGTTTAATTTCTGTGGTTACGAAACCATGGTCCTTGAACCAAAAATTAAACAGTAGAATTGAGAAAATCTGTGTTTTTTCATTTTAAATAATTATGGAACGGCTCTACAATCTCAATAGTGACTCTTTAGAATTTTTGAAATATCAATGTAAGTTTCCAGTGATTCAACATTAGATGATGATGATGATGATGATGATGATGATGATGATGATGATGATGATGATGATGACATGGTTCTAGGAATAGTCAATCATAATACTTCTGCGTCTTTGTCACTTTTCTTATTATTTTTATCGAATACAGACAAATACAATAAACATGAACTGTACATTCGCAAGCTACTAGATATATAATACTGTGTATATGATAAGACATTTGGTAACTTTTACAAATTTATCAATTTAATTATTATAGGACATACTTATTTTTCTATTACATACAATGAAGAGATTCGAACAAAAATTCACACATTTACTTCAAGTTTAATACAAGTCTCATTTTATACATTCTGAAATCGTTATTCTGAGATCCCTTAAGTCTGTCCGTAACTATTACAAATGTTTGTACAATATATGCTTTTCCAAATTCAGAAATTTTCCAATAGGCTTGATCTCACATTGATGAGTGGAAAAATAATTGAAATAGAGATAAGAACATTCTAACTCAGCTTGTGTTTGTTTTTATGGTACTGCGTAAAAGTATCATGAACTGATAATGATAAAGTATGAAATGAAAATGATTTTGAGCAGCTATGATCTTAGTCGTTGGAGATTGAATATTGAAATAAAAAAAGATTGAATTAAAAAATATTGAACTAAAATCCACATTCCTCCTTAATATTTTCTGTTTCTTGAGTCACCTTTAGTTGTGCTTCAGAGGATACAAATACGTTGTGAAATAATACTGATAGCATTGGAGTAGGCATAGGCATAATTTTTGATCAAAATTATATTTTTAAAGGATAAATCATTCTGATGAATGGAATGAAGTTATTTCTATTTGTGTTCTTATGCAAATATCAAGACTTCGTTCTCATGAGCTTGAGATTGCACTTTGAGCTAAGGACCTGAAATTTTAGAAGTGCTGTACCAAATAACTACGGAAAATTAAGAGGTTCTTCCAACATTACTTCAACCATATGAGATCCTTCCAGTTGAATGAGATATAATAATCATGTGAAGGAAATAATTGATTGCTGTTTCTCAAAAGATACTGTAGTTTAAATTTTTAATTTGTGCAGTGATACCAAGAACAAAACATAATTATTAACTTGAACATTATTATTTGCTTCGCCATCCAGGCTATTGTTGAAGCTGCAGATGCAGACTATTCTATAATTATTATACTAAATTGTATTAATTCGCAAACGAACTCAAATTAATTATGAGTTGCATAAGGTTTTATTGATCGAGAAAAATGGAAGGAAATGGGAAAATTGTAGTTTTATTTGTTGATTTCGCAGTGTTAATTTCATCAATGATTGAGGTCACAATTATTGACAAGGCTTCTTGGAAAAATTTCAGTTTCATGTTCAATAAAACGTTCTAAGTCAAATAATGATACAATTCAAAGTCGGGAGAATTTTTGTACACTCAACCTGTTCAATTCAGTCTGACTAGAATACATTTCTTTGAGTTTATATCACTAATAATTTACACTTTTTGAACTGAATAAAATAGAACAGATTACATTTTAGCAATCAATAACTAGTTTCATCGAAATGAATAGTATATAATGTACAACAGCTTCCGCGGAAATTTTACCCTTGGATTCGAAGGTACACTTATTGGGAATTATAAGGTACACTTATTTGAATATTATTAACCGATTTCACATACTTAGTGAAACTCGGTGAAACTCGTTATCACTTCTTTCTATCTGATGATACGATGAAATTTCTCGAACAGTTTTCAGAGTAGTGAGCGAAAAGTATCAACACTTGAAAACCACAAGTTCGCTTCCGATGGACACTGATACCATTCCACTTGAAATGGAAAAATTAGTTTTGTCATAAGAAGAACAGATTTCTAAGTCCCCATCACTCCAACACTTTCAGCAAAGGAACTCGAGAATATTCGATTCGATTACTAGAGTCGAAATTCAAATGATCGATTCGAGATTTAAAAGTCTTGATTCGAGGTAGCCAAAGAGCCATCAGCAAGCAATCAATACAGACTTGTAACTAAAATTCAGCAACATTATTGAATATCACAAGATTTGAAACCCAGCTCAGGTTGTGAGGTTGGTTGATTTGTTCAATTAATCTTTGTCGTCATGAAGATAATTTTTCTCATTCGAATCGTTCTTCTGTTGCTGGAAGACTCGGTTCCGTCTGATATTCATTTCGATAACAAAATTTCAATTTCCTTCAGACTCCGGTTGAACTAGCTTCAGCCGAAATAATTTCAGACGATAGTTGGTAGAGGAGCCCTGGTGGCTACCGGACTGGGTGGCAAGGTGGCTGCTCCCGAGGTGGGCGTTGAGTGATGATGATGGTGATGATGATAGTAGAGCGAAGGATAGGCAGCAGCTGCAGCGGCTGCAGTCGATGCAGTGGAAGGAGGCGGATGGTGAGCGGGAGAGCCTTCGTGATAGAGAATCGGAACCCGCACCAAGCGCTGCGCAGCGTGAGCCATATTAGCTGCTTCCAGCTCGGCAGCCAGCTGCCGTTTCCACTTGTTTCTTCGATTCTGGAACCAGATTTTCACCTGAGTTTCGGTCAGGTGCAGACTGGCCGCCAGGCCTGCTCTCTCGGAGCTTGAGAGGTATCGCTTCATGTCGAACGTTGACTCCAACTGAAACACTTGGCTACGACTGAACACCGTTCGCGTTTTCTTCTTTCGCTTGCTGTTGTTGTTCGAGCCGCCACCGTTCATGTGGTCGTCCTTCTTGCTGTCATCTTTCGAGTCGAAGTCTTCCTCCGTTTCCTCCACTACGTCATCGTCTCCTATCTGGAACATTTGAAATCAGCAAGATGAAATTGGATCAATGAAAAATCTATATGTTTAATATTTCTGTATTTTTGGGGCGAATGTCTGTTGTTAAATTACTCGATAATTGAAAAGTGATAAAAGAATAAAGAGTGAAAAAGTGATAAGTAGATTTAGGTGAAGCGTACACCAGGCTAAGTGGTGATGATAAGACATGACGACTGGTTTTAGTCAGTTGGGACCGACATAGTCATTGAATCGGTGTGGCCGATTCTGTCAAAAATACGGCAACTGTATTCGATCTTGGAACCTTTGAATTATCAGACGGGTGTTACGCCCCTGACTAGTACCACTCAAAGATGTAGATATGAATAGGAGTAACCTCAATAATGCTAATCTGATGATTCTGCTTTTCAATTTTCAGCCGGACTACAATAGGACTACTCCACTAGAGATGACTGTGCTTATTATAGATGGCACTATAATTTCCGCACTACCAATACAAAGTAATCAATTTGGATTGTAATATGATGTGAATTTGTGCTTCCTTAGTAGCTAAAGCTCAAACGAATAATCGAATTGTTGATACGTTAATGAGACTAACACATTGCCTGAAAATTATGTGTTACAGTTTTAAAGATCTTGTTGAATTTGAAATTTGGTCCAAGTCACTAGCTGAAGCTTATAATTGAATTATTATACATTATAGTGATATCGTAATAAAATTATTAAGTAATATTGAATATCATTAAATATCTATTATAATATTAAATATTAATAATTTCATTAGAATCAAGGTGAGTAATAGTAATAATTACTATTGAAATAATAATTATTATTATTAAGCATTATTATCATAATTCAAATTATCTTCATCTTTATCTTCATTCTGTATTTTACAAAGAGGATTTCTTTATTGTATAAACAAAGTACAAACAGGAACGAGAGAAGGCAGTCGCCCAAATCTTCTTCAATTCCTAAATTCAGTTACTTAGCCTAAATGTTAAGGTCGTGCCCAAATTATTACTGTTTCCATCAAAGATTCACATTTAAAGAAAATACACATACTTCTTTCACATTATATTTTATTTCACATTATTATTATTAAGAGAATGAGGAATAATGATGTATTCGTACCGTATCGTCATCATGACTGCGATGCGACGAGTAGATGTGCTTCTGGTTTTGCACGTGGAGGAGGCCCGAGGAGAGGAGTGCGTCGTTGTGCATGAATGCGGGTGCGAGCAGCGATCCGATGGAGTGCGATCCGCGGTAGGGCGGCTCGTCGCCGTTGCTGGAGGCGGGGCTTGGCGGCCGGCGGTCGGGGGCGGCGGAGGCGGCGTCCGCTTGGCTGGCCGGGGCGGCCGCCCCCCCTCCACCGCCTCCTCCGCTGTGCGGCGTGCTAGGGCGACTTGTCTCCTCGTTCGTTGTCGTCGAGCCACCTGCAATCAACAGAAGTTAAGGAAGTTGTGGTAAATAATAATGAATAGAATAGAAATGGAATAGAATAGAATAGAATGGAATAGAATGGAATAGAATGGAATAGAATGGAATAGAATGGAATAGAGAATAGAATAGATTTTATTCCTTTAAGTACACAAATATACAATATTGGAAACGTCAATACATCTACAATACAACAGTCATAATAATCGTTCAATAAAACATATCCTTTACATCCTACTAGAAGTACTTGCAAATCATTTCACTACACGTATTAAAAAATTCCGATGGTGAATATAAAGGATTATTCATCAATAGATTCCTCAGTTTAAGTTTGAACTGCAGCATAGACATTGCTCTCACAGAAATCGGAAACGTATTAGATACTTTCAAAGGAATTACGTTTGATGAATAATTTAAATTATAATTAAATTTATTGCCACAAGTTATGTACAAGAAAATGTTCAGGTTAGTATAAAATTAACTAACAATAATTTTTTAAAGTCTAAAATTACAATACCATAAAAAAAGTTATCTAACGAGAGAAAGAAAAAAAATATTATTTAGGCACAAGCATCAAAACAACAATATTTGATAATGGTAATGATGAATGAACAAATGCTAGAAACATTATTATACAAACATAACCATACACTTTAACCCTTTACGTAGTTAAGTAAAGGTTCGTAGGTTCGTAGTTAAAAGTGGTAAAGTGGACATCATTGTCCAAACTTCGCCACGTCAGTAAAATAAAGAAGTCATTCTATTCTATTCTATTATATTCTATACTTTCAGAAATAATGATTGAGATCGAAAAGCTATGATGTATTATAAAGGATTGACTATTAGCTCACATTATTTTAGTAGCTCTAAAAAATCTGTGAACGATCTCAAAAAATAAAAATAAAAAATATTGAATAAGGTATAGACTTTCATGTCACATCTGATGGAATTTTTTTGCCCTCTCATTGAGAAGAAGTTTTCTATTAGAATATGAAAGTTTCTCGCACAAGTGACTTATTTCTTCATGGAAGAATTGCAATTACCTAAACCTATTGCAAGCTGTACAAAGTACCTATCTATGCTCAGTTTTCAGTGATAGGCACGCTTTGAAAGTAGGAATTGGATCAGTAGGAATAGGACAGTGAAATAATAGGATTATTTTGTTACATTTAACTGCCCACGTTTGAAGCAAGCGCTTCAGAGTTATTATTGAAGTTTTTGTAAGAGTGTTGTGAGTGAGTGGATGTAGGCAACTGGCGAAAGGGCTTCTCAGGTGCCCTGCCGTGAAGTGACTGCCAAAACAGCCTCTGATGGCTTCCGACTTATCGGGGCTTCTTCCACTTTCCCTATATCGCACTCATAAACGTTGTTCGTTATTAAAATATTATGAGTTGGGCTCCTTTCGATCGAAACGAGGAATCAGACACTTGTTGACTTAGGCTAGGCGTACACCGGTTAGTCAAAACAAGACAAGACAGATTAATCATGTTTAGTCACAATAATTCACATAGTTGCTTATGAAGCAGCACACACCGATGCAATGACTAATCAGTGTGTGTCAGCAATACACACCGATTAGTCATTGCATCGGTGCTCTCATAAGCAACTATGAATGGCTGCTGTGACTAAACGTGACTAATCTCGTCTTGTCTTGACTAACTGTGTACGCTCAGCTACCTAAAGCTATTGAGAAATGCCAAATTGACATAATGACAACATTATTGAACTCTGGAAATTCATTGATTTCAGTTGATCATGATTACATGCTCAGAATAGAGGAGGATTTAGTGGCGAAGCGTGGTATACTTATTTGGTCATCGCCGGGTATATTTCCTACCCGGTGATGAACAAATAAGTATACCACGCTTCGCCACGGGTAGGATTGGTCAGGTAGGAACAAGCCTAGGGTTTAACTGGGCTGTTAATTAAGGGGAGGGGACTAGCTTGGGAGATAATACATCACTATTATAAAACATCTTTCTCTTTCTTATCTTCAGCAGTATTCCTATTAATTGTAAACAAGTGTCATATTTATTGTAATATGAATTTACCTGGAATACGTTTTTTGGAGTACATAAATGATGATCCTGGAGATACCATCTTACTACATACAATACTAGTGGATCTTTGTGTTTAGTTCTAAAAAGATGCGCCAAACTGTTGACCTGTGCAAGCTGAGTTGTCGTCTTTGCGAACAACTAGAGGTGCACCAGGCTTTTGTGGTAAACAATGGGCAATTTACCATGTCACCCATGACTTAGTACAATTTGTTGCTAAGCGGAAATTATTTTCCTATTTCAAGTGGGAAAGCTATTTGTTCTATTTCTGGTATAACTCTTGTTATCCACTTCTCATCAATTCTTACTCATGGTCTCATTTCAGTATAGAACTACAGAAAATTATTATAACATGGTTGTGTCATCAAATGAGAATTATGTTTAAGCGATTGAAATTCTCTAATCTGAATCCTACCAAATGATATAATCAATATGATATTCATTCTGTATTATACTAGAACCAGCTAGTTATGCATGGATAAATAGATCGATACATATCTTTTTAAAATTGATGTCAAGTATTGCAGGTTTCCTCTAGTTAAAAAAACATTTATATCATCTTTTAGATGTCTCGAACGTCTTTTGTACGATTCTCAAAGCAAGTAATTATTTTGAAGTGTGAGTTCAACTATCTTAGCGAGGTTCTAATACTAACTTTGGTTTAGTTCAGTTGTCACGATACAAATTCTGGCAACCAAATAAAGCCTCAATAAAATATTGTCAATGACCACTAAGTGCTGGTATTATAATAGATAGCACAATTAACGGTAAGCTGACCTAATTTAGCAGTACTCAATATTGATAAAATAATGATAACAAGGAAGCGAGCTCCGACTCACCACCAAAAATCTCTGACTCATATCACATTGTATATTTATTTGTATTTTTTGATGTTAATTTATGTAATTGAAAAATCCAAATCTTGAAGATGGCCATAACCTTCATCCAAAAATATCAAAACACACCACTGCCTATATGGATCATCTACTGAAAGATGTCAATGCCAATAAAATCATTGGAAAAATTATGATTCATCAATTATTTATAAAATATATAAATACTTAATCCTCATATGTTAACTTGCTATTAAATAATGCATATTATTATTTGTACTCACCAAAAATATCATCCCAAGCCGGTGAAATAATGTATATACAGGTCTCATATCTTCGGTGGTTTCTAATGAACATAGCAATATATTTTGGAAATATTTGTTGTATATGAGATTATACTATTTTAGGAGTCAGTTATTTTTATAGCATAAATATTTGGATGTATATTAATTTAGCAATAAACTTTCAGTTCACCTTTTGAATTTGGCAGTGGAGTTGAAAAGTAAAGAATATTTTTAAAGGCATCTTCCAAAAATAAAAATAAAAATTGAAAAGATTTTAATGTCCTATATGTTATCTTGTATTATATATAATATATCGCATATTATTTAAATGGTTATTGTAACTAAATGTTGGAACTACTTTGTGCATTGTACTGACGTCAAAAAACACGATATTAAATTGACCAATCACAGCCCAGCATTTCATTAAAAATTCTAGAATGTTCTATTGAAAAGTCTGTTTCCTTGAATTTTAGCAAGGGTAATTCTCTTCCGTTTGAGACTCCTTAGAGAGCAGTTGCCTTTGAGCACATACGTGCAGTTTAACTGTTTTAAAATGTAATCAGTTTCATTTTCAATTTTAATGTTTTCAAGCTGTGATATATCAAGCTGTGGCAATATATAATTGATTAAATTCATGTAAAGTCGCGGAAATGTTATAAACCATGGTCCAGAGCCAAGCTGTATCGTGAGACGACACACGAAATCAATCTACCCCTGAGATGGCTGCCTAAACCAGGATACGGTAACCAACGTCGAAGCATCGCCAATACTGTGAGTGATCCGTTTTATTAATCCTTTGGCCAAAGGCGCGAAAAGCCTCTTTTAAAGTGAAATAGTGGGGAAAAATTATCATACTGCGTGAAGCATAGAAACATGAGCTCATGGTCTAGTATTTAAGACATTCATAATTTTAGAGATTTTGTACAATCTTATTTGCCAGGCAAAATACCCACACCTACGCTCTACCGAAAATATAAATTTTGTAACAAGCTATTTATTGTTATTAACAATTATTAACGAAACTTGTAAAATTCATTTAATTGTTCAAGTTGTGTGTTCTAAAGGAACAGGAGAATATACTCCAAGTTTTTCACCTAATTACTGGGTTTTCTAGTCGTTCTTGCACCTGTCTTGGCAATCCCAATTGATACATTAAATTTATTTAATTTATGAAAATATCAGTATCCTGGATGAGCCCTTGCAAGGCCAAATTTTGACATGCCCAGTCACGTAAGTATGTAGCCAAGTGTGTTACGTAAGTGGATTGAGACCTTGTCTTTGATGCGTGACTATATTCCATCACATAGCTCTCCCTTATCTTGTGACAGATTTGACTATATTTGCTTGATCCTGACGTCACGGGACATACAACATAAAAATAATAGCGTTACACATGACACAACGTAGTAATGTTACATACATGACCACAACATAGTAATGTTACACATGGACCCAACATGGCGGCCTGACGGAGATGTACAAAGTTTCCTTATTAAGAAAGCCAAAAAATTTGAACTCAGAATTCACAGAGTTGATGGTTGAGAACTTTTTGAAATTGAAAATATACCTTATGGAATTGCCAAGCTTTAATGTAGCAAATAATGAATTTGAATATTGATTTCATTATTAAATTATTCCTGAGGAGACATCGAGGAGGAGTATACTCAGAAATATCGCCAATGATTTAAAGAGATATATGCACTTATTGCTTCGAATCACATTCCGTGATCATTCAAATAATTATTTTAGGTAGCCTATTAAGAAAGCTAGCTTATTTAACCTTGAAATTAAAGCTTTAAAGGTACCAAAATATTATTAGTTTACCAAGAGCATTAAGGTCTTGGGGGCTTATTAATTTGTTAATTAATCTATTAATTTAAGCAAAATCCCCAGAATTGATCTCATAGGCAAGATATTAGGAGTATTAATTGTTTATTTATTGTTTATCTGTGATAGTGTGAAAATCGCCAGATTATTAATGAGCATTGAATATAGGGCTATTTATTAATAGTTACCATATATAAAAATTTATTGACTAGTTTTGACCATATATCTATTGATTTAACTATCATTGCCTGTTTATTTTGTGCATGTTTATTTGTAATAAGTCTTGGAAAATTTATTGTCTCACTGTATATATCACTTGTCACTTAATCCTTTTGGTCAACATTTCACTGCACTTGAGTCACTATCGCACTCACGCCGCGCATTCATTTCCACGCCAGCGCATACACCCTTCGCGCCAGCATCTATTTCACGCCGCGCCTACACCCTTCACGCCGCGTTCACACCATCGGACCGCGACATCCTTGGATTTCACCACTAGCCCAGCTGTCCAAATCCTAATTCACCACCATGGAGAACCTTTCAGCCAACTCATCTGTGTCCTACATGGAGCTGGGAGACAACAACACTCTGCGACCACACCTAACACCGAGGCAACAAACAACACTGATGAGACAGCGCCCAGGGAGCGAGACGCAGGAAGTATCACTAGCGCCAACTTCGACCCTGAAAATCTTCGTCAGCTGTCTTCCACCCGCCTGGAACCAGATGTCAGCCCGACAGAAGTGCCTCCACGTACGCCGTCACCTACCACTGTCAATCCTACTACACAACTCACGCAAAATGAACTGAGTCCACAGACCTCCAGATTATTGGCCACCCTCCTACTTAAACTAAGTAGTGACATCAAAGATTCCTACGAGAAGCTAGGTAATCGACTGGTTAGTCAAATGGAGAAGATGGATAGTCGAATGGAGAAGTGGGATAAGGAATTGAAAGAGGACATGAAACAAATGAATAATCAAATAGAAAAAACGGATGGAGGATTGAGAGAAGAGACCAGAGACGTCAAGGGAGAAATGAAGGAAAAGAGAAAGCAGTTAGATGACACTATTGTATGCCCCAACCAAGGAGTGGATGATATGCAGATGAATTTGAGGAAGGAACCTGAAAATCTTGAAAAACAAACCAAAACCGACATACAACAGGCAGTAGAGAAACCGAAGACAGAGTGTGTCACCACCTGCAAGAATTTGGAAAAGCAAATTAGAGATTCCACCCAACCATTAGAAAAATCTGTACAGGAAGTTAACACTCAACTAAGTCTAACAGACACATCACCGAATACCGCTTCTAATACTGATAAAGATAATAATCCACCACCTTCTACTAATATACCATCAAAAACAAATGGAAAATCAAATAATCCATCAGGGAAAAATTCCAGCGGTGACCATCACGCAAGACTAGGAGGGGAGAAAACTTATAAGACTCTGACGGTTCAAATTCCGGCAGCCCAGAGCAAAGCTAAACGGCAGTCCAGCAAAATAAACAGTAAAGTGTATCACAACTCAGGCTTTCATCGGAAGCATGCTCGATATAAAAAGCCGACAGCTTTTGAGCATTATGCATGTTTTCATCGGCGGCACACTCGCTTCAAGCCCGCCCTAAAGCCAAGAGATTGTAAAAAACATGCTCAATATAAAAAGTCGACAGCTTTCGAACATTATGCATGTTTTCATCGGCGGCATATTCGCTTTAAGCCCGCCATAAAGTCAAGAGATTGTAAAATTTGGACACCAAAACCTAACCTCTCTCAAGACGTTGATCAACTACCCACAACAAACCGGCCTACATAACCTAAATCGCCTACATCTGGTATACGAAAGGTTAATAAAAGCAGCTTCAGGACCCTGGAAACATTTCGTCTATTTGGTACGAGAACTTCGCCAACATTAAACCCTACTATAGAGAATGAACAATATCATTCCTAAGAACCACATGCTTCCGGTTTGGAGATAAACGAAAAAAGTGATTTTTCTACAACAGGATTCAAACTAACATGAGCCAGAAATCGTCCCAAGGATGTACTACGACGCCTGACCGTATTAATTACGCAAAATAAGTGATATTGAACTTTTTGAGAAAAAAATACACAGTTCTGTTAATAAAATAATTGATGGCCATGATCGCCATATTTTCTAATCAAACCAAACGGAATCCTAACGGTAAATTATTACCAACTTCAAATATTAGTAAGAAATTACCTTCTTTTCCAAGACTTACTATGTTATTATATCATATATTTGTTAGTATTAGTAAATATCTGAATTTTTTGTTAGCTTCTATGAAGTCATACGTTATGCACATAACCAAAAAACATATGTTATGATGTCTACTTGTGTGCGTAGACGATATATTGTACACATCGATAGGCCAAGGCCACACAAATCAAACAGCATGTATATATTCCATACTTCACAGCTGTGAAAGTTTATAATCAAATTGTTATAATGTAGCCAGTATTATTAAGTAAATTTTGTTAAAACTAAGATTAACACATATTTTGATATTATTATTGAATGTTTATTTATTTGTAACCATAAGTGTTTGCATGGCAGTGAACATTGAGTCAAGTGGTGAAACCACAGATTACGATTGTGAGCCCTAGGCTAATAACTTTGTCAATCGATAAAACAAGTCGGCACCCATTTAAGTTACCTGCTATTTCCTCCAGATCAGTTACCAGAGTTATTGTGAATCTATCCATGTAAATTGTTTGAGAGCTTTATTTATGTCATTTATTGTCTAGCAGAACTTATGAGTTTGAATTGTATTGTACTTTCGAGTGTCATCTGAGATAACCTCACATACCTTTTGTGCATCAGCGCTTGTAGAGATTCCTTCGGCACCTGGCATACTCTTTGGTTTGACATGTCGTCATCATAGTATTGTTTAGCCGCCAACTTTTGAATTCTCATATTGCTCTTTTAGATGTATTATCCTTGCTCTATTTTTCTCAGCTAAATGCTTGGTTTTTATTGTAAATCTCAGCCATGATTAGATGTTACTCTTCTGTAAATCTTATGAGTAGGTAGCGTGGAATGTTTCCGTACCGAATTCGAGTCGGGAGGTAAGCTAACATGAGACAGTTGTGTTCACATATTTTTTAGAGCCTTCTTTATGTTATGTGAGATCTTAGAAAATTTGCCTCGTTTTCTTTGTATAGTTATACAAACTCGCTCTATCTGCAGCTTATTAAAAGCTTATTTATTCGCTCATTTATATAACTATAGGGGGCTTCTGTCACGATACAAATTCTGGCAACCAAATAAAGCCTCAATAAAATATTGTCAATGACCACTAAGTACTGGTATTATAATAGATAGCACAATTAACGGTAAGCTGACCTAATTTAGCAGTACTCAATATTGATAAAATAATGATAACAAGGAAGCGAGCTCCGACTCACCACCAAAAATCTCTGACTCATATCACATTGTATATTTATTTGTATTCTTTGATGTTAATTTATGTAATTGAAAAATCCAAATCTTGAAGATGGCCATAACCTTCATCCAAAAATATCAAAACACACCACTGCCTATATGGATCATCTACTGAAAGATGTCAATGCCAATAAAATCATTGGAAAAATTATGATTCATCAATTATTTATAAAATATATAAATACTTAATCCTCATATGTTAACTTGCTATTAAATAATGCATATTATTATTTGTACTCACCAAAAATATCATCCCAAGCCGGTGAAATAATGTATATACAGGTCTCATATCTTCGGTGGTTTCACGAACATAGCAATATATTTTGGAAATATTTGTTGTATATGAGATTATACTATTTTAGGAGTCAGTTATTTTATAGCATAAAATATTTGGATGTATATTAATTTAGCAATAAACTTTCAGTTCACCTTTTGAATTTGGCAGTGGAGTTGAAAAGTAAAGAATATTTTTAAAGGCATCTTCCAAAAATAAAAATAAAAATTGAAAGGATTTTAATGTCCTATATGTTATTTTGTATTATATATAATATATCGCATATTATTTAAATGGTTATTGTAGCTAAATGTTGAACTACTTTGTGCATTGTACTGACGTCAAAAAACACGGTATTAAATTGACCAATCACAGCCCAGCATTTCATTAAAAATTCTAGAATGTTCTATTGAAAATTCTGTTTCCTTGAATTTTAGCAAGGGTAATTCTCTTCCGTTTGAGACTCCTTAGAGAGCAGTTGCTTTTGAGCACATACGTGCAGTTTAACTGTTTTAAAATGTAATCAGTTTCATTTTCAATTTTAATGTTTTCAAGCTGTGATATATTAAGCTGTGGCAATATATAATTGATTAAATTCATGTAAAGTCGCGGAAATGTTATAAACCATGGTCCAGAGCCAAGCTGTATCGTGAGACGACACACGAAATCCAATCTACCCCTGAGATGGCTGCCTAAACCAGGATACGGTAACCAACGTCGAAGCATCGCCAATACTGTGAGTGATCCGTTTATTAATCCTTTGGCCAAAGGCGCGAAAAGCCTCTTTTAAAGTGAAATAGTGGGGAAAAATTATCATACTGCGTGAAGCATAGAAACATGAGCTCATGGTCTAGTATTTAAGACATTCATAATTTTAGAGATTTTGTACAATCTTATTTGCCAGGCAAAATACCCACAATCCTACGCTCTACTGAAAATATAAATTTTGTAACAAGCTATTTATTGTTATTAACAATTATTAACGAAACTCGTAAAATTCATTTAATTGTTCAAGTTGTGTGTTCTAAAGGAACAGGAGAATATACTCAAGTTTTTCACCTAATTACTGGGTTTTCTAGTCGTTCTTGCACCTGTCTTGGCAATCCCAATTGATACATTAAATTTATTTAATTTATGAAAATATCAGTATCCTGGATGAGCCCTTGCAAGGGCTAATTTTGACATGCCCAGTCACGTAAGGAGTATGCTTAGCCAAGTGTGTTACGTAAGTGGATTGAGATCTTGTCTTTGATGCGTGACTATATTTCATCACATAGCTCTCCCTTATCTTGTGACACATTTGACTATATTTGTGATCCTGACGTCACGGGACTATACAACATAAAATAATAGCGTTACACACATGACACCATAACGTGGGGCTGTTACATACATGACCCACAACATAGTAATGTTACAAAGTTCAAACTACTACAGTATTAACAAAATGTGTTTCTTTGATTTCTCACTGAGTTATCAATAGATAAAATCAGCCTACTGCCATTTATTGCTGCTTGAACTGCAGCGGAAGAGAGTCTTGCTTTGTGATATTGAAAAGAGGGTTTGCATTATTATGCAATTGTAAGTTTAAGTGTAAAGCAGCAAGTAGAAAGGCAATTGAAATTTGTTCTCTAAAGTCGAGTGAAATGACTGTTGTTTTTCGCTAAGCGGATGAATGAGTTGTTTGAAGGCTTGGACATTCACACAGAAGCCTTGCAAGTGCAGCGCACCCCCTTATCGTCTTACCGATGCCAGTCACCCATCACGTAAGCCAATTGTGTAAAAAGCACATCTAGCTGCTCGTTTCTCCTTAGTCAGATCACCAAATTAAGTGATACCCGATAAATTTAATGTCATTCAACTCCTCTGTGGGCAAAGAGGCCTTACAGAGTTGAGCATACGTAAGCCAAGCCCTGCGTTCTTGTTTTTGTCGTTGAATTCCTCTATTCAGCAAATCCGCTATCGATTGCCGGCTTGATCGCTATGTAATCATAAAATACCCTCGAGGTGTCAACTATAAGGGCTCTTATCCTCAGTCATGCAGAATTTCATCATCACTGTGTAATTTAGTTACCGAGGGTGGATTTTGTATCCATTTCAGAGTTGATCATTCTTTTTAAAAATGTGTTGAGATAAGTGAATAGGTGAAGAATCAAGACAGAAAGATATATTAAAGATGACAAGATTGATGAGATATATCGTTTGAATACAATATTATGAAGCAACACACACCGATTAGCTCATTGCATCAGTGTGTGCTGCTTCATAATTATTACTTTTTGTCTTTCAGCATTCTGGTTGACATCCCTTTCAACGCTCAATCTATGTATTTTGAACCGGTGATGATGAGATTAAAAGATGAGCTTCAATTTATGTATTTTACAATAAATTATTCTATATCTTGTGTCCAACAAAGTTAGAGCATCCCTTTCAAGGGGAAATTGGCATTGTATTATGTCATTGAGCCAGTGATGATGAGTGACCACTGGATTGATTTTGCGTGTATACTATGCATAGGGATATAATGCGCCCTATGAAGTAACTCTTTTAAATTATCAAATTTGAACGGAATATTGAGGAAAAGAGACTCGATAAAATCATTAATTTCAGCTGAATAGAAGTATCGAGTTGAACGTATTGTAAAATTGGAATTTCGATCTCTTGATATTTCAAGGAATGGTAATGAAAATTGAGAGTTTGTTTGAAGTTTTATGAAATCGTATAATATCTACCTCAACTCATTCTACTTACGTTCTTCATACTTCAATTCAATTGACTGATATTCTTCACAGAATCTTATATTCAATGATTATGTATTTTATAACACAATAATTATTCAATTCATGGGAGAAAATTGAAGAAGAGGATTCGTGGAGTAATTCAAGGAGATTTCCTTCAAAAATGAGCATGTTTTGGAACTGGAATTCAGTTACACAATTATTTAATCAAAGAAAAGAAATTGAAATTACCTTAAAAAATGTCAAGTTTGAGATTATGTTGGTTAAATTGATAGTTTAATGGAAATAAGTGAGTTTTTATTCATAATTATCGTTCTCTTAAAAATTACTGAAGAACTGAATTTCCATAACCTACCATTAGGACTGGAAGTGCGTTGAGGATGAAGTCTCGTCCACGCTGCATACCACGGCTTTTCAACGGCTGGAGGATAGACGAGAAATGGAGACCTGCCACTGGCTGCTGCAGCCAGGGCGTTGAAATGAGACATCAATCCTAATCTGAAAACAAAATACATTTTTACACACAAATACATTACATACGAATCTATTTATTACTGGTATCCATTATTATTCAAGATTATTATTATTATTAATCAAATTTTATTGTTCACATCAGTGTAACATAAATTCACATTACATTTACAAAAATCATCATATCAGATAAGCCCTAACAAACCCTTAGAATTGAAGTCACACTAAGGAAAGCGGATAGTTTAATGTGTGGGAATCAGAATCAATTGGATCAAAGTATTATTTCTTCAATAAAAAAGCTATTAACTTTAAATTTTCTCAACTTTCACAATATGTTTTCCTATTCATTACAAATGAAGCCGATTAAAAAAATACATTAATCTCTGGATTGAGCAGGGGATATTACGTTAAAAGTTCAAAGACAATAAAGATGCGTATTGATTAGCTTGTTAGGAATCACTTACAGTAGTTCCAGGGCAATATTCGAAAATTGATATATTACGTTAAAAAGTTCAAGAGACAATAAAGATGCGTATTAATTGATTAACTTGTTAGGAATCACTTACAGTAGTTCCAAGGGCAATATTCGAAAATTTATAAAATTTTCAAATTTTTTGTAACGTGTAGCATTTACAACGTGTAGTATAGTAACTATTGATAACTGAGACGCCACTATCTAATTTTACTACTCAATCTTATTCAACAAGATCATTTTCAATCGTATAACCTCATTAACTCCTCTACTCCTCGTCTTTGAAATTCATGGAAAATCTTTTCACTTATAAATTCCAGTTCATTCACTTTACTTCATTCTAAAAATTCAGTTTATAAGGAAGGAATTGAAGAATGAAAGGCGATATTCAGTTAATGATAGAGGAATTGAAGAATTAGAGACGTTTCATGTTTTTATTTCACTCTATCTCTCAATTCAGTTGTCATTATCAATAGGTGCTGAATAAAAAGTATAAGTCGCGGCAGAAACAACAGTGAAAATAAAGGTAGAGGTCGTTTCATATTTATTCTACAAAAATCTCGATATTAGCTCTTATTCTAATCATTATTATTGTTTTCAATTCAGTAGAGCACAACATCCACAAAATCTGAAGCCTCATCATTAACTGTTTTTGTTTTCATGCAAACCATCGCTATAACTAACAGTGAGTGGCCCGATAGTATTGAGAGAATTTTTCACGGGCTTGTCGGGGCCCATTGGGGATTTGTCGACGTTTTCAACAGATTTTTAACGTGATTAGCTCTTGCAATTACGCTTGGCTGGAAGAGATTCCAAGTAATTTAGAGCTTTCTACTCTCTATAGGATCGACACTTTACCCTTCAATTACAGTATTAGCTTCGATAGCTTTTCACCCGCTTAGAGTTTTTTCCATACCCAATAACCATCATAATAAGCATTTTATTTTTGTAGAGCAGTAAAACAGGTTGTGATTCCCTGCCGCATCGCATTTGAAAAAATAATTTTCTCATTCATCGATTCAGTCCCCGTTTTACACGCTTCCATGATTATCACACTCGTTCACCAAAAATTATAAATCGCTAATGGCTTATTGGCTTTTCAAGCAACAGATTGGAAAACGCAAGTCTTTCAGTTTCATAGTTTATTCCAATTATTATGATCAGATTGATACGATATTCCTGCAAATTCATTTTGTACTTCTTTATTTCTATTATTTTGATGATGGAAATACATTAATACTTTTCGAATAATTTTTTTATTCTATTTGACAGAAATGATTAGCCAGCTTCTTCTGAATCATGGAGCCACATAATTCACATAACTTACAGGTATTGCTTAGAATACATGCAGTAGGAGAACATTTTTTTATGAATTTTCAGAGAGAAAATTCAGATCATCAAAATTCAAAATATCATGGATTTCCTAGTAAAACATGAAAATCAATGTTCATTTGTCATATTGTGAAAAATATTATATTGAGTCAATATACCTTGACTTTATTAGTTTGTTATATTTTTCTAAATATTATACTCCTAGAATTATCATATATCGAAATTAAACGCATATCGCATTCCTTAATTCAAATCGAATCTCTTTACATTTGATTCTTTGCCATCTTAAACTGTATTGTCTCAGAAATGGCGATGTTCAAATTCAAGAAGCAAGGTACCAGCGATCATCGTTTGGAACCTACAATCCAAGCTTTCCATTTTTTCGGAAGCTTCATATCATCGATGTATCGAAGTTTCATATCATCGATTGATGTAGAATGTTTTCCGTTACACTGAAGAGCATTTATCGAATGTTGTGAAGTACGGGCAACAGGGGAGTCGTTTTTTGGCTGATGTAGGGTAAGTTTAAACACGGCATGCAAAGTGGTTTCGAACGCTGAGCGTCCTTCTAGTTCAAGTGGCGTTTTGTTTACCTTACTCTCTCATATACTATCTCTCTCTCACGCACTCTCTTTCTCTCTGCAGAAGCGCATAAACACGAGACCATTCATTCTGTTATGGGCTGGTTGCTTGTAGTTTAGGCCGCTAAGCCTCCTTCAGTTTTGGCCCAAGGGCCCGGTAACTAGCAATCATAATAGATCTACACTCTGCTCGCCCTTGTCGAACGCCTCTCTAAAAATGTCTCACTCACTCCTCACCATAACTCAATCCCTTCTCAACAGAAGAAGCACTACAACGCACTCAATTTACATCACAATATTGTCGAGCACTCCAAGTTAGCTCAGCTTGTTGTTTCATTACATGTTTTCGTACTATTTCCCATGAAAGATTTTGCGTAATGTTTCAATATAAGCAAGTCGATTGTTTGTTCAAGCGAAGAAACTTTTTTGTCTATGAAGCCTTATAAGAAGCAATAGTTGAGGAAGGCAATTCTGAAATTTGTTATTGAAAACTTCTATGTGTCTGGTGAGATGATGTGATATTTAAACAGTTTCTAGTACACTGAAGATGAAGCTGAAACATGCTTGTTATTTCCATTAATAAATCCAGTGATATTTGACAACATCTTAGTGTTTACATTATCATTTTGTTATTGAAAAGATTATGTTAAAGGAAGATTGTCGAAGATAACTAGGAACGAGAAAAAGTACTAGTTTTTGAGCAAATTTTACAAGGTTAATTAAAAATTCACGTAATAAAACTTTGAATGGAGTCTTTCAATATTTAGTAGCTCATAAGAAGAGGCTCAACCATTTACATTCCCACATTTCAAGGGACTACTATTTGGATTTTGAAATTTCTGCACAAGTTGTACTCTCTAGTTACAACTAAAACCTAGGTACTAAACCCTAGGTACTCACTAATAATTTTCAATTTTCAATTTCATCTCTGTTTCACTCTTGATGTTTATTGCGTAATCCATAGACATAATAAAAAGCTTACGCAGTAACGTTTCTGCATTTTACATGAGACTACTAATTGATTTATAAATATAATTAGGAAGGTACTATTCATAATGTAAATAATCTCTCAAATATCTGTGAATACTTCAATGTCATTAAACTGTTTCTCTGTTTATGAATTGATACTTCAATTAGAAATTAATTACATACTTCAAACGTTGAGGAAAACATTGAAAACTTAGATTAAACGAACTCACGGTTTCTTTTCAGAGTAGGCCTAGTCGTGTCTGACAATAATCTGAGTACTTGCAATGCTACTGTATCGTATTTTATTTCTTTTTAATTTACTTCCAGATATTAATCTATCGTCTATCTGTTATCTGTTCTCATAGTTAAGAATATCAATTTTTCCATATTAAGTTATATTTCTTTATCTATATTTCTTTATTTATTTAGTTTATTATTTTCTTTATTTAGTTTGCTTCCGCATCAAAAAGCTGTTCGATTTTGGACTCACTGCTGGCGAACAAGAGTCTCTTATGCCAGTAGTGCCATAGATCGGAATGCACTAATATCTTATTCTATAAAGTGTATATTTTGTACTGTTTTGTTTATGGCAAATAAAATTTATTCTTATTCTTATTCTTAAACGTTTTCTGGGCACTCTAGGAAAAGTTCCTATATTCCCAACATAAAAGAATAGAATGATTGTTATGTTGTTAGACAGTTCACCAATAGCCAAGAGCTTCAAATTTTAACAGAATATTGTAAAACTTTTAATAAGTAGTTGAGAAGTTTGAAGCCCCGCTTTACTGTGAAAGCGGTTGACTGATCCATTAAGCATCTATCTCAACCTCCTAGTTTTGGAAGCTGCTTAATACAATTTTCAGGTGTCTCCCAGGATGACTTTAACACAATATAGTGGATGATAAAAGTGAAAGCGATTTATACGACGTGGTTATAAGCTGTTTAATGGCTCAAAAGTGGCGAAGTTAGCGTGAGTTGAGTTGAGCAGCAAGGTGCCCTATAGGCGCACGCATTAGTTCAACTAGGGCGGTTTCCTAAGCCTAACTGCCAGATAACTTCCTTTCACTTAGCGAGAGAATCGGCTTAGACGCGTTTACCATGCAATTACAAATCGTTAAGAGCCTTTTGATCCCCCTCACCATCCTTCCTTCTCCCACTTCACCTTCCTTGCCGTCTCAATCTTAGCTTTGTCTTCCATCTTGAATCTTTCCTTCTTGTCGCTTTTGTCGAACTTTCCTCATTATTTTGAAGTATTTCAATCAAAAACAATCAATGATTCATCATTTACCTTGGATGACTCATATTACTCCATATCCATCATTTATTCCATATTCCATATACATATTCCAATTCCATATTCCATGTTCCATATTCCATATTCTATATTCATCATTCACCTTTTTTTAGATGATTTATGTCTGTTTTCTAAGAGAAAACAAACTTTTACCATGTTTCCTATCAAGGGATAATTATTGGTTAAGTTGGTGAAGTGGAACAACCCTACTCGGGTCTCCCCACTATTAAAAGCCATACGCTATATAAATAAATACCTTGGATGACTTATATTATTCCATATTATTCTATGCTCTTCAAGGATCAAAGAAACAACAGATTTCCTTCATAAATTGAAAGGCTAAGCTAGCTATTCGGCTAAGGCTAAGGCTATTTTCTCTCGATTGTAAAATGTACTGAATAAATAAATAAATTTTATTTTACCAAAAATGAAGACAATATAGACAAAAGAATTGCACTGTATAAGAACAAACAAAAACTTAAAATAAGATTCATGCTTAATAACTAATGAGTCTCAAGATAACTCTAGGTGATTTTATGTAAATGTAAGAAAATAGGCCTACTTCATTACAACAAAAGTAACAAAATACATTGCCCTGCGAGTTGACTAAAATAATAGTTTCCAACTTTCTTTGTCAGTTCATCTACGGAAGTTTTGATAAAATCATAAAAGCAGAAGAGTGCATTTAATTGTGCAATTATTAGAAAGCTTAGCTCAAGCAAATAAAAATGGAAGTTTCTTCTAGAGTCTTCATCTTGCATAGCTGTGTGTACATTACAAATGTTAAAGTTCATTTCATTCAAACCTTGTTATTATATAAAATTACAAACTTAAACAGAACAGGAATGTGATTCATGAAAATTAAGAAGTTCTGAATAAAAAGCGGTTGACTGATCCATTTTTTTTACTGATCCATTAAGCATCTATCTCAACCTCGTAATTTTGGAAGCTCCTTAATACAATTAAGCAGCTTAATACAATTAAGTCCAGGTGTCTCCCAGGATGACTTTAACACAATAATTATAGTGGATGATAAAAAAGTGGAAGCTATTTATACGACGTGGTTATAAGCTGTTCAATGGCTCAAGTTTATAAAGCGGGCCCTAGATCTATTCAACAGCAGTTTTTTTTTATTTTTGCTTAATATAAACACAAGAAATATATTTTAAAAGAAGCAAATGTTTTAGAAATCATAGATTTAAGACAGTCTGAAGGTGTATATTTTATAAGAGGGGGAACTTGAGATACGAATTGAGAGCAAGCAGTTGTCGAAGATGAAGAGAAATGAGTTAGTTGCAAGGCAGTTGAGCTGTTTCAACATGCTTTCCACCGCAGACGTGTTCTCTTGTCTGAGCATTGAAACTTGGCGGTTGGTGCGGAGTCTTGGAAGCTCTTCTCCGGATCGGTTTCGAGCGCGGAAGATGGGAGAGAGATAGATTGTTGACCGTTGAGGGAGAGGAGGTTTAGCGGAGGGCCACCACCAGGGAAAAGTGGAAGCGCTTTCCGATGTTCCGCACCACCAACTCAGCTAAAGTGGCGCCGTCAAGTCACACATCAGCCTTCGGAGAAGACCAGCCAACTCGACACTCTTCGCAAACTTCCGCTTCCCGCCGCTACAACTACTCGTATGAGAGCACCACTCTGCTCTGCAAGCTACGCCAAACTTCACCGCACATAACCTTTCATGAACCTCTCAAGGCAATAATATATCCAATAAAACTTTCCTTCCCTTAAACGTTCTGCGCCACCGAGCTTGATATATGAGCAACTTTTGTCTCTCGCTTCTTTTCTGATTCCCAACCATTTTCGAAGATTGTGTAATGGTGAAATAATATTGTTGTTTGCTTTTATCATGAGCGTAGTTTCATTATTATTTCCATGAGATCAAATTCATATTATCTCATGATATTGTATTCATGTAATCTCGTAGATACTGTATAACATGAATATAATCTTATGCTTTATATTGCATGATATTCATATCATACGTCATAATCATATGATATTCATATTTTTCGTTTGCTTTTATCATGAGTTATGATAAAAGTTCATTATTAGTTTCATTATTATTCTCACTAGTTTCACTACATTATTAGGCTANACACACACTGAGCTACGGCCAGAACATAATGGTCCATACCGAGCGCGGATAGTTAAAATTTTTGGCTATTCGATGAAACCAGCATTAGCATAAAATTCAATTTTACAATTTCTTTCATAATTAATGCATACAATGTTACAGTACTTGCAAGCAAGATATGGCAAGAAAGCGTACCGTTAGTCCTTCAAGTTCAAACAAAGACCGTTGTTGTTACTGCAATAACCACAATAGTTCTCGATTCTCTTTGTATCTCTCTCTTATCAATTTACTCTCTCATTCGCATAGACAGGCGCATCCATAATATTGTTATCTTCATATTTCTCATTGTCATTCAATAATAGAAGTCTCGATTTATCTTCTCATAATACGTCCATCAATAATCCGCAAAAATGTCGAGTTTACAAACTCTTGAAGCAAAGAAAAATCATTTATTTTCTAGAATGCAAATTCTTTACGATTTGACTCTGAAAATTTTTGATACTGAAATTCAAAAAAATTTATTGAAAAAGCAAGATTTTGTAAAGAAATCCATGATGAATTTTCTATTACATTTGATGCAATTACATTTGGAAGCGAATAACGTTAGGCGTTGATTTATGTACCATGTTAGGGTTATGCAAATTTCTTCTGCATTTCGAGGATAAGTATGATATGCAAAGTCACGTTTTTCTATTTAGAAGAAAGACGCATACGGCTTCTGGAAATTCAAAAGAGATCTGAAGCCTCAATCTCCAGTTATTTCTGCTGATTCAAAAATAAAATACCACCAATTAGGTCAATTCAAAATTTTAATGGAAATCAAGCTGATTGGCCAAAGTATTCTATCAATTGTTTAAGTCATGTGGCATGAGAACAGCTTACACTTTTCGGAAATTAGAGAAGAAGCATTTTTAATATCTAGTTTCCAGTTTGCCAGTTTGGCTCAGCTAGGCTATTTGTGCCTGGAGTAATTCCAGTAGCAAAGAAAACCTTATGATTCATTATTCCCAGTCATTAATTGATCGATATGAAGATAAGCGCATGCTTTGCTGCTACCTGGCCTAGATAGAATATTCATCAATGAAACTCATCATCCAAGAATCTGAGGAAAGATCTGAATACATTTTTTGGTTAATTTTGTTGAGTCGATACACACTTAAACAATGCAAAATCACTAATCCTGTCGATTATATATTTCATACATATTGCATTGAAAAACTTGATAATAATACAGTAAAACTGTTTGAAATGTCTTGCAGATCAAAAGAAATTCCATCTTTTGATGAATTGTCCAATTTGTTAAGGAGCAAGCTAAAATTCTTGGGCGAACTCAAAGTAATACCGCTGTTATAAACAAGCAGTCACCTTCAGGAAAATTGAAAAGTTCGCATAGTTTCATTGTTCAGAATCGACTCAAAGATGATAGTTTATCAAAATCAAATAGATGTTTGTTATGCTCAGAATTAATCATCCACTTTATTTGTGCAATGTTTTCATTAAAGCAACAATAAATGAGCGATGGAAATGTAGTCAAACAGCAAAATGCATGCTTCAATTGTTTATCCCTCAATAGTCATACAAGTCGGAATTGCAAATCGAAATGACATGTAAAAAATGTAATAAACAGCATCACACACTCCTTGATCAGGAAAATAGGTTTCAAATGAAACAATTGCAAACGGAAGTTACGGAACAACCTATTCCTGCTATCTCACACGCATCGCAAAACAATAAAACTTCAAGATAAAGTCATAGATTGTTCAAATAGAGAGATAAGTACCTCTTCAACGCATCATACAGCATCTCGCAACGCATATAGTCCTATAAGTGTACATCATGTCCAAGCACAAACAGTGCTGCTTGCAACGGCGAAAGTTTTAGTAGAAGATGTATCGGGTAATGTACACAGTTTGAAAGCTCTTTTAGATCCTGGGAGTCAATCTAATTTTATAACCAAGAAGCGCTGTTCAGAATTAGGTTTTCCTATGGAGAAAACAGAGTGGAAAATCAAAGGTATTGGTGCACTCATTGAATGCAGATCAAGTTACCACGTTCACATTCAAATCAAAAGTACCGCCAAATCTTTCCTATAAAATCGACGCATTCGTGATTGAAAACTTGACTGATAAGTTACCACTTGAGAAAATTGATGTAATGAATTATCACACATCAAGTCACTATTACTCGCCGATGATGAATTTCATGAACCGTCAAATATAGACATACTATTAGGGGCACAACTCTGGCCTCTAACTATAGGAAAAGAAAGGTGTTTGGGCCTCATCGACTCAGTAGCTATGGAATCATCCCTTGGTTACTTACTATGGGAAACGCACCTGTTGAATCAATCACTATGCAATGCTCTAATTTTTGTTCGTATGTAGACAAAGGTTTAGGAGAAACAATGGAAAATTCTGGAAATTGAGGAGGTCCTCAAAGTCACATATGACTGAAGAAGAACAAGAATGTGAAAATTTGTTTTGTGACACATACAAGCGTCAAGATGATGGGAGATTTTGTGTATCGCTTCCATTTCAAGAGTTCACCTACATTATTAGGTTCATCTAAAGAGAGTTGTACTGCTAAATTCGATCACAAGAAATGAGATTGTTGAAAAATACTTTCACATATGAGCAATACAATGACGTTTTGAAACATCACTCGGACAAGGGTCATATAGAGCCACTTACAGTAATTTCAGCTGAAGACAATGATAATTACTATATACCACATCATGGTGTACATAGACCAGACCACCCTAGTACTCCGCTGAGAGTAGTTTATAATGCGAGTGCTGTCACCAGCTCTGGTTGGTCATTGAATGAATTGCCCATGTGGGTCCGAAACTTCAATCTGAAATTTTGATGTCTTGTTAAATTTTCGATTATTTCAATTTATTTTGACTGCTGATGTGAAGAAAATGCATTTACAAATTTGGATTAATCCTGAGCACCGTAAATATCAACGCATACTATGGAGGTTTTCTCAGAAGGAGGAAATCAAAACATATGAAATGAATACAGTCATTTTCGAAATTGAGAGCTCACCTTATTTAGCTCAACGTGTACTTCAGGAATTATGCAATTTGGAGAAAATCAAATATCTGCATGCTGCACAGGTGGGTGTGAGAGATATTTATGTTGATGACATAATTACGTCAACAAAAAAAGAACAACATGCAATGAAGTTATTTAACGAATTAACAATTATTCAAGGCAGGAGGCTTCACTCTTACAAAGTGGAGTACTAATGCTAAAAATTTGAAAGTAAGATGTTAGAAGCTAATAATCAAGAATTGAAGTTTGATGATGCCGACAGAAAAATTTTGGGGATGTCATGGTCACCATCCCGCGATACTTTCCAATTTGAAGCTGCTGAACCTGGACCAGGCTATACGAAACGCATAATTTTGTCAGTACCGTAAGGGTTTTTGACCCACTACCAAAATCCAGCAGACTGTTTATCACGAGGTCTAACGCCGTCTGAACTAGTAAACAATAAACTATGGTTTCAAGGTCCCAATTGGCTGCTACACAGCAACATTCATGGTCACATCAATCAATTGAATCGATGCGTATGGATACGAAGATTCCGAGGTTACGCAGCGAGTACAGCTGTGCACTTCGGTGTAATAAAGTTACAAGTAAGGAAACAGTTTGGGATGAAATGTTGCAAAAATAATTCTTCATTGAATTTTCAAGCGAATTTCTTTCTCAAGATATATTTCTTCGCTCTGAAGCGAGAATAGGAAGCTTCCGCCCTAGTACTTTAGACATTTTTTTTCGCAAAACAACATTTTATGAGGTGGGTGGAGAGACTCAGAAAATTGAGATTCATCTATGCTTGGAGAATGTTCCCGGATTCTACTCCCAAAAGAAGCGAAAGAATTTGTTCAGCTGTTAATAGAGGATTATCATGTTCGCAAATGCACATGGCAGGTATATATTTTGATTCATCATCTTCATTCATAACACATGTTTTGGTTCCTTATCAGCTAGAAAAAGTCATTCGAGAGTTATTGCAAAAGTAAATGCAATCATTTATTTACAAAACAAAATCCAAAAGCATGCTTTCCAAAAATGGCTCCACTACCAGAGCTGCGCATACAGGCAGTTGAGGCCTTCCTTGAGAACAGATGTTGATTACATGGACCTTTTACTATCACCATGTCGAGAAGAAGAGGTTCTGTAACGCAAAAAGCTTACATATTATGCTCACATTTACTTTGTCTGATTAGCAGTAAAGAGCTATTCACTTGGAATTTCAAGTATCTGACGGAAGTCATCATGCCGCATGGACCCATATTCAAATGATTTCTGAAGACATTCAATCAGATTTTTGGCAGCAAAGGTTGTGGGTGCTAACAAAGAACTGAAAGAATTATACTAATCTTATGAGTACTCGATAATCATAATGACGTTATTGGGAGAAAACCGTCGCAATATCAACGCACAGAGTGGAAATTTAATCCGCCATCCGCGCCTCATGTCAGGAGGAATATGGGAGGCTAACGTGAAAAGTGTGAAAACGCAATGAAAGTCATTAACTTTGATGTACAGTTTTTTGAGGAAGATAAAAGTTCATTATTTAGCATTAGTGAAAAGATACAGCATTTTAGGTACAACTATACTTCATAATGTAATGTTGTAATCCTGGTTCATTTCCAATTTATTTGTACCGTTCATCCATGGGCCTCCAAGTAGTACCTTTCTAAAGTCTCACAGTGGTCGCCCTCTCCAGAGTGGAAGAGTACCCATCGTCCATCCATTGCTTACATTTGTCATTTATCATTATGTTCCGAAATCCGGCGCCTGTGGGCGGGAGGTAAGTGGATCAAGATGCCAGTAGTAAGACAATAGTGGTTTATGAGCCATTTATCAGATTCAAAAGCGCGACACAAAGTGGCAGCTATCCCCACCTTTATAGTAGTAAATGGCATAGAAACGGTCGGTTGCGCCGCGAAATGAACAGTGCTCAAGTGTAACAATGCATAGCATCGCATAATTATGTTTCCATATTTTCTATATTTATACAGTCCTGTTTGTATTGAGGCTAAACTTTTCCGTTAATTAGTGTGTGTAGTGCATAAAGTAGGTTTTGAAACATACGTGGCCTACCATTGACAGGTTTGGGTAACCCTTCCTTTGTATCCCTTTCCTCTCTCTACCCCAAGCTGACGCATCATGAAATGCTAACCTGTGAAGCAGAAAGGTAATGGGCAGTTTATTTATTTTTATTATTTGCACCTACACACACACACTGAGCTACGGCCAGAACAGTGTCGCTGAAATCACTCTCCTATCTCTTGTCTGAGAGCAGAAATAATTAACACCACGAGCATCATGATTCAATAATGTGAATGATGATGTGACTACATGATTGGACGAAATAGTTAGCAGCAGAAGTTTCTCTTGAACTCATAACATTTTCTAGCGACAAACATTCATAGCAACATCAGCAACTGATTAAAAAAATAGAGGATTATGATACACAAAGAACCAAATTTAATTTTAACAAACAAAATAATTATCCTCACATAATTGAAACCCATATCTTACTTCTTCATAGTCACATACGATTGGCTTACACCCTGTTTTTGTACATCCCCTGCAACTTTCCAGTATCCTTTCATATGCCTTTGTATACCTTATATCTGTAGAATTGAGTATTATTTGATTTTTCATCGTCCAACTGTCATTAACGGTAAGTAAGTTATACACTTACACTAACACTGGTTTAGTATACAGAAATACCTACAAGTCAGTATGGAGGCAGCTTCAATTACTTACTTGCCTTTGTATACTTCATCTAAGATCCACTTTCTTCCACTTCTCTAAATTTATTGACTGAGCTAGTGATATCATCACTAATTAACATAATTAATCAGCTTCGATTAAGAATGGTCAGGGCGTGAATTGAACCTCTCCTCTTCGGTGATAAGATTTAGTCATTTTACCCGGATTTAGTTCTCATATACTTGAAACTAATCTACTCCTTGGAACTATCTTGAAGTATCCATTCTATTTTCATTTTACTCATTTCTACTGCTGCTGATGCCCACATAAGAGTATGACTTGTGAGTGGGTTTTCAGATGAGGAATGATACAAAAAGTCCTAGCCTGGATAATAATGAGAACTTATTACCGGAGCAGCGATGGCAGACCGAAGTTACGAGGCACCAGTGCGTTCTACGCCGGAGAAAAACCGAATTGATTTATATTTCAGAATATTTATATATTAAAGGTATTTGGCAAAAAAGTGAGTCTGGTGACTGTTCCACCATACGACTCGCAGTAGTTTCATCTATAAGTTTAACGATATCCAGGTGCAAGTTGATAGTGTCACCTATTTAATCAGCATTGGGACGATGATAATAAGCTGGGCAGCCGCCATTTTGTTGGGCGTAACAGCAATACAACCCACTCGGTAGTGGGTATTCCACTATAAGGGGCATTAAAGGCTATTCACGTGACCAGGGTGTCCCATTATGAGACATTTAACTTCATTGGCCGGGGTGCAGCCTTGCCGTCGACCGTGTAAATGAACAGAGAGGAGGAAGTATTGCGGGAAGTTCTACTGTTCAAACACTTCACCAAGCTTCTACTTGCTTCCCTACCTTACCCCCTCACACCACGTGTTTCTACCACATGGTGGGCAGAATTCCGTGATGACCACACGGAAATTGCTTGACTCCGGCAAATCCATAATTCATCGCCTGCCTGTTTCTCCCCGTGACACGGAGCCAGTGGAGGTATTGATCTCTTAATCATCGTCGAAATTTTCATGGTGAATTATACGCCAATGTGCCATCAGCCGCTCTCCACTCCTGAGACTTCATTATTATACTCACTCTGCTCGTCCTCATTACCGAACACAGCACATTGAGCTTCAAGCACGTGTGCGTGCGTGTGTTTGATACTTATCGAAGCGTGGAAGCGTGTCACGCCTACGCCATTTTCATTGGTCAATTGAATAAGATGGCCAACATGCTCTACTTCGGCAAGTGATCAATTATCACAAGTCTCCATTGCGATGGAATGGACTCTTTGACGCTTTCCACTGAAAATGTCAACGCTGATATTCGACTTGAGAACAAATTCATTATTATCTTTAGTTATTTGAAGGAAGTCAATGATAATAGAAGTAGTTTTTTCTTTTTTAGTGTGCGTTTGATACTTATCGATACTAATCGACGAATTACTTTCTCATCTGATTTATTTCATGTGGGTTATGCTCAAACGTCCTCAAAATAAACGTTTCTCTGACTTTGCCATAAACGTCACTCTATTCATGAACAGATTAGTTACTTGAAGGAAGTCAATGATAATAGAAATAATTTTTTCTTTTTTAGTGGGAATTATTAAAACACGATATTAATAGAAAAAAATACGATTAGGGTTGAGACAATTTCTGCGGATTGTTGAACTGAAATCCAATTGAATTTAATAATCGTTAAATGAAGATAGCGGATACAATCCCGCTTGAACATAGAGGATCTGAAATACAATGCATTTACGCATCAACTTCTCAAATTGATTAGTAACCATGGTGTTGTCGTAATGTATAGACTCCTTTATTAACTGTCGGACTCTTACAGGCTGAGAGTTCGAAGTCTAGAGCTCAGAATTTACTGGATGTAGTTTCTCCTTTCAACGAATTACTTTCTCATCTAATTTACTTCATGTGGGTTATCCTCAAACGCCAAAAACGTTTGCATTTTGCTGACAGGTAATTTGATTACTTGTGTGAGTGCAGTGGCGGTCCTAGGCTTTGCGGGGCCCTGACAATTGACTTTGGCGGGGCCCCACTTATCGAGAGAGAGAGGGGTGGGGGTCTGGGGTCCGGTCAGCTTCATCAATAATGAAATAGCGGTGGCTTACGATGCAGTTTTTAGAAAGTATTCTATACTACAGTAAGAGTTGAGTTGATTAGCTAAAAGATACTGATTCCAATCCACTCAATATTTTGAAACTGAAGAATCCTTTGAAACATTTCTTTTGAAATCATCATGACATAATAGTAGTTTATGCAATTGTTGTATTATGAGAATATTGTTGTATATGAAAACTTTAATTATGTAAATATTTTTCAAGGTTACAGCGGGCCCCGAATTAAAGTCTTGCCAAATATAAATAATTAATAATACATAATAAATAAATAATTTATTTCTCAGAATTTCAATGAATAATTATAATTATTGAACAAAACCCTGAATTTTAAATTTACACAAAATAAATGAAATATTCTAAGAACTTATGTACTCCTGAGATATTCCTTTATGGGAGTTACCATTAATAATAAATTTATACACAGCGTTTAAAATAGTTTACGCCAGAAAAGTTAATATTTGGAAAACCAAGCAAACGACATTTAATCAGTTTGATGAGTCATAGACATTTTTTTTTTAAATCGAGTCAGGCACAGACCTTATCTTATACTAAATTCAACATGAATTCGGAAACTATTTAAAACCTAGAAATGATCAGTGCGGTATTATTACGTTAATCCTACAATCGTTTGTGTGAGAACAAAACTTATATGAATGAATCAAACTAACAAAAATATTGAACAAAACATTTATACAAAAGAGTATCACCAACCTATTTATTATTATCATTGCTTTGAACTATGTATTCATGCCGTATAGTCCAGCTGCCTCACACATCCTCTATCTTATATTTTCCTTTAAAAGCTATTTCTACATCATCCTGCTCCAAATCAAACTACTTTTCAAGATAGTTTCTATATTCAGCGTTAATATCTTTTCCCGTTTCAATCCCTGTCACGATGACAAACCTGGGCAAACCAAATAAAAGCCTCAATAAAATATTAAACAACATTCACTAAAATGCCGGTATTATATTAGATATACTGGCCTGGTTGCTGACCCACCTTAGCAGTACTGAATACTGAGGAAAACAATGAGGCCAAGGCGGCCAGGTCTGACTCACTACCAAAAGTCTCTGACTCATGCATTACTAGTATTTATTTATATTCCTGATATTAACTTATGTAATTGAAAAATCCAAATATTGAAGATAAATTATAATTTTTCATTCATAGGTGGAAGATCAAAATATTACCCACTGTTTATTTGAATCATCTACTGATTGATGTCAATGCCAACGCCTGGGTTGTAAAAATCATTGAAAAAAATGATTCAGCATCCAATAATATTATAAAATGTATGTATTATTTTTATCCCTGAGATGTTACCCTGTTATTACAACAATGCATATACATGATTTGTACTCACTAGTGCATTATCTTAGGTTTTGGTGAAATAATGGCGTTACAGGTCTCTTTATATCTTCGGTGCTTTCACATTGAATATATAATAGATTTTGGAAACATCTGTTGTATATGAGATTATACTATTTTAGGAGTCAGTTATTTTACAGCATGTTTATTTGGATGCATATTAACTCAGCAACAAACTTTCAGTTCACCTTTTGAATTTACAAGGAGTTGGAAAGCAAAGAATATTTTAAAGGCATCTTCCAAAAATAAAACAAAATTGAAAGGATTTTAACGTCCTATATGTTATTTTGTATTATATATAGTTATATCCACATTATTTAAATGCATATTGTAGCTAAATGTTGGAACTACTTTGTGCATTGTACTGACGTCAAAAACACGATATTAAATTGACCAATCACAGCCCAGCATTTCATTAAAATTCTAGAATGTTCTATTGAAAATTCTCAAGCCTTGAATTTTAGCAAGGGCAACTCTTCCGCCTGAGACTCCTCAGAGAGCAGTTGCTTTGATACATGTGCAGTTTAACTGTTTTAAATGTAATCAGTTTCATTTTCAATCTTAATGTTTTCAAGCTGTGATATATTGAGCTGTGGCAATATATAATTGATTAAATTCATGGAAAGTCGCGGAAATGTTATAAACTATGGTCCAGAGCCAAACAGTATCAGAGATGACACACGGAATCCAATCTACCCTGAGATGGCTGCTCAAACCAGGATACGGTAACCAACCTCAAAGCATCGCCAATACTGTGAGTGATCCGTTTTATTAATCCTTTGGCCAAAGGCGCGAAAAGCCTTTAAAGTGAAATAGTGGGGAGAAATGATCATACTGCGTGAAACATAGAAACATGAGCTCATGGTCTAGTATTTAAGGTATTCATAATTTTAGAGAGTTTGTACTATCTTATTTGCCAGGCAAAATACCCAATTCCACGCTCTACCGAAAATATAAATTTTGTAACAAGCTATTTATTGTTATTAACAATTATTTACGAAACTTGTAAAATTCATTTAATTGTTCAAGTTGTGTGTTCTAAAGGAACAGAGAATATACCCAAGTTTTTCACCCAATTATTGGGTTTTCTAGTCGTTCTTGCACCTGTCTTGGCAATCCCAATTGATACATTAAATTTATTTAATTTATGAAAATATCAGTATCCTGATGAGCCCTTGCAAGGCCACATTTTGACATGCCCAGTCACGTAAGGAGTATGCTTAGTCAAGTGTGTTACGTAGCAGGATTGAGATCTTGTTTGATGCGTGACTATAGTCCATCACATAGTTTCCTTTATCTTGTGACACATTTGACTATATTTGTTGATCCTGACGTCACGGGACATACAACATAAAAATAATAGCGTTACACACATGACCCACAACATAGTAATGTTACACATGGCACCCAACATGGCGGCCTGACGGAGATGTACAAGATTTCTTTATTAAGAAAGCCAAAATTTGAACTCAGAAATCACAGAGTTGATGGTTGAAAACTTTTGAAATTGAAAATATACCTTATGGAATTGCCAAGCTTTAATAAAGTAATTAATTAATTTGAATATTGATTTCATTATTAAATTATTCCTGAGGAGACGTCGAGGAAGAGTATACTCAGACATATCGCCAACAATTTAAAGAGATATACGCACCTATTGCTATGAATCACACTCTGTGATCATTTGAATAATTATTTTAGGTAGCCTATTAAGAAAGTTAGCTTATTTAACCTTGAAATTAAAGTTTAAAGGTACCAAAATATTATTAGTTTACCAAGAGCATTAAGGTCTTGGGGGCTTATTAATTTGTTAATTAATCTATTAATTTAAGCAAAATCCTCAAAAAGCGATATCATAGGCAAGATATTAGAGTATTAATTGTTTATTTATTGTTTATCTGTGATAGTGTGAAAATCGCCAGATTATTAATGAGCATTGAATATAGGGCTATTTATTAATAGTTACCATATATAAAATTTATTTACTGGTAATTACCAGATATCTATTGATTTAACTATCATTGCCTGTTTATTTTGTGCATGTTTATTTGTAATAAGTCTTGGAAAATTTATTGTCTCACTGTATATATCACTTGTCACTTAATCCTTTTGGTCAACATTTCACTGCACTTGAGTCACTACCGCACTCACGCCGCGCATACACCCTTCGCGCCGCGCATCTATTTCCACGCCGCGCCTACACCCCTTCACGCCGCGTTCACACCATTGGACCACGACATCCTTGGATTTCACCACTAGCCCAGCTGTCCAAATCCTAATTCACCATCATGGGAGAACCTTTCAGCCAACTCATCTGTGTCCTACATGGAGCTGGGAGACAACAACATTTCAAGTAGAAGCGACCACACCCAACCCCGAGGCAATAAACAACACTGATGAGACAGCGCCCAGGGAGCGAGACGCAGGAAGTATAACTAGCGCCAACTTCGACCCTGAAAATCTTCGTCAGCTGTCTTCCACCCGCCTGGAACCAGAGGTCGTCCCGACAGAAGTGCCTCCACGTACACCGTCACATACCACTGTCAATCCCACTACACAACTCTCGCCAGATGAACTGAGTCCACTGACTTCCAGATTGATGAATGACACTCCAACCGATTTGGTCACCCTCATGCTCAAAATAAGTAATGACATCAAAGATTCCTACGAGAAGCTAGGTAGTCGAATGGATAGTCGAATGGAGAAGATGGATAACCGAATGGAAGGGATGGATAGTCGAATCAAGGATCAAATAGAAAAAATGGATGGAGGATTGAGAGTAGAGATCAGAGACATCAGGGAAGAGATGAAGGATATGAGAAAGCAGTTAGATGACACTACTGTATGCCTCAACAAAAGAATGGATGACATGCAGGTGAATTTGAGGAAGGAACTGAGTGAAGATTGGAGCAAGCATGCGATTGAACTGGAAAACAAGGTCATGCAAAACGTAAGTGAACACACTGATGGATTAAACAAAAAACTAGAAAATCTTGAAAAACAAACCAAAACCGACATACAACAGGCAGTAGAGAAACAGAAGACAGAGTGTGTCATCACCTACCAGAATTTGGAAAAGCTGATTAGAGATTCCACCCAGCCACTAGAAAAATCTGTACAGGAAGTTAACACTCAACTAAGTCTAACAGACACATCACCGAATACCACTTCTAATACTGATAAAGATAATAATCCACCACCTTCTACTAATATACCATCAAAAACAAATGGAAAATCAAACAATCCATCAGGGAAAAATTCCAGCGGTGACCATCATGCAAGACTAGGAGGAGAGAAAACTTATAAGACTCTGACGGTTCAAATTCCGGCAGCCCAGAGCAAAGCTAAACGGCAGTCCAGCAAAATAAACAGTAAAGTGTATCACAACTCAGGCTTTCATCGGAAGCATGCTCGATATGAGAAGCCGACAGCTTTTGAGCATTATGCATGTTTTCATCGGCGGCACACTCGCTTCAAGCCCGCCCTAAAGCGAAGAGATTGTAAAAACATGCTCAATATAAAAGTCGACAGTTTCGAGCATTCTGCATGTTTTCATCTGGCGGCATACTCGCTTCAAGCCCGCCATAAAGTCAAGAGATTGTAAAATTTTGGACACCAAACCTCACCCTCTCGGAGACGTTGATCAACTACCCACAACAAACAGGCACAACATAACCTAAATCGCCCACATCTGGTATGGGCCGAAAGGTTAATAAGAGCAGCTTCAGGACCCTGGAAATATTTCGTCTATTTGGTACGAGAACCTCGGCCAACATTAAACTCCTACTATAGAGAATGAACAATATCATTCCTAAGAACCACATGCTTCCGGTTTGGAGATAAACGAAAAAGTGATTTTTCTCGTACAACAGGATTCAAATCTAACATGAGCCAGAAATCGTCCCAAGGATGTACTACGACTTGGACTGTGACACTATGCAAAATAAGTGGATATTGAACTTTTGGAAAAATACACAGTTCTGTTAATAAAATAATTGACACAACGATCGCCATATTTTCTAATCAAACCAAACGGAATCTTAACGGGTAAATTATTACCAACTTCAAACATTAGTAAGAAATTACCTTCTTTCCAAGACTTACTATGCTATTATAATTATATATTTGTTAGTATTTAGCAAATATCTTAATTTTATAGTTTCTACTTAAGTCATATCGTTATGCACATAACCAAAAAACACATATGTTATGATGTTCACCTGTATGCGTAGATTTATATATTGTACATATTACACGATAGGCCAAGGGCCACACAAATCAAACAACAGCATGTATATATCCCATACTTCACAGCTGTGAAAGTGTATAATCAAATTGTTATAACGTAGCCTGTATCATTAAGGCAAATTTTGTTAAAACTAAGATTAACACATATTTTGGATATTATTATTGGAATGTTTATTTATTTGTAAACTATAAGTGTTTGCATGGCAGTGAATATTGAGTCAAGTGTGGTGAAACCACAGATTACTTATTGTGAGCCCTAGGCTAATAACTTTGTCAATCGATAAAACAAGTCGGCACCCAGAATACTTAAGTTACTTCCGTTATTTCCTTCAGATCAGTTACCGGAGTTATTGTGAATCTATCTATGTAAATTGTTTGAGAGCCTTATTTATGTCATTTATTGTCTAGCAGAACTTATGAGTTTGAATTGTATTGTATTTTCAGTGTCATCTGAGATAACCTCACATACCTTTTGTGCATCAGCGCTTGTAGAGATTCCTTGACACCTGGCATACTCTTCGGTTTGACATGTAGTCATCATAGTATTGTTTTAGCCGCCAACTTTTGACTCCTCATATTGCTCTTTTAGATGTATTCTCTTTGCTCTCTTTTTCCTCAGCTAAATGCTTGATTTTTGTGTAAATCACTGCCATGATTAGATGTTACGCTTCTGTAAATCTTATGAGTAGGTAGCGTAGAATGTTTCCGTACCGAATTCGAGTCGGGAGGTAAGCTGAGACAGTTGTGTTCACATATTTTTAGAGCATTCTTTATGTTACGTGCGAACTTAGAAAATTTGCCTCGTTTTCTTTGTATAGTTATCCAAACTCGCTCTATCCCCAGCTTATTAAAAGCTTATCTATTCGCCCATTTATCTAACTATAGGCGGCCTCTGTCACGATACAAATTCTGGCAACCAAATAAAGCCTCAATAAAATATTGTCAATGACCACTAAGTGCTGGTATTATAATAGATAGCATAATTAACGGTAAGCTGACCTAATTTAGCAGTACTCAATATTGATAAAATAATGATAACAAGGAAGCAAGCTCCGACTCACCACCAAAAGTCTCTGACTCATATCACATTGTATATTTATTTATTCCTTGATGTTAATTTATGTAATTGAAAAATCCAAATCTTGAAGATGGCCATAACCTTCATCCAAAAATATCAAAACACACCACTGCCTATATGGATCATCTACTGAAAGATGTCAATGCCAATAAAATCATTGGAAAAATTATGATTCATCAATTATTTATAAAATGTATAAATACTTAATCCACATATGTTAACTTGCTATTAAATAATGCATATTATTATTTGTACTCACCAAAAGTATCATCCCAAGCCGGTGAAATAATGTATACAGGTCTCATATCTTCGGTGGTTTCACGAACATAGCAATATATTTTGGAAATATTTGTTGTATATGAGATTATACTATTTTAGGAGTCAGTTATTTTATAGCATAAAATATTTGGATGTATATTAATTTAGCAATAAACTTTCAGTTCACCTTTTGAATTTGGCAGTGGAGTTGAAAAGTAAAGAATATTTTTAAAGGCATCTTCCAAAAATAAAAATAAAAATTGAAAGGATTTTAACGTCCTATATGTTATTTTGTATTATATATAATATATCATATTATTTAAATGGTTATTGTAGCTAAATGTTGGAACTACTTTGTGCATTGTACTGACGTCAAAAACACGATATTAAATTGACCAATCACAGCCCAGCATTTCATTAAAAATTCTAGAATGTTCTATTGAAAATTCTGTTTCCTTGAATTTTAGCAAGGGTAACTCTCTTCCGTTTGAGACTCCTTAGAGAGCAGTTCACTTTTGAGCACATACGTGCAGTTTAACTGTTTTAAAATGTAATCAGTTTCATTTTCAATCTTAATGTTTTCAAGCTGTGATATATCAAGCTGTGGCAATATATAATTGATTGAATTCATGTAAAGTCGCGGAAATGTTATAAACCATGGTCCAGAGCCAAGCAGTATCGTGAGATGACACACGGAATCAATCTACCCCTGAGATGGCTGCCTAAACCAGGATACGGTAACCGACGTCAAAGCATCGCCAATACTGTGAGTGATCCGTTTAATGAATCCTTTGGCCAAAGGCGCGGAAAGCCTCTTTTTAAGTGAAATAGTGGGGAGAAATGATCATACTGCGTGAAACATAGAAACAACGAGCTCATGTAGTACAGTAGTTAAGGCATTCATATTTTTAGAGAGAGTTTTGTACTATCTTATTTGCCAGGCAAAATACCCACACCCACGCTCTACCGAAAATATAAATTTTGTAACAAGCTATTTATTGTTATTAACAATTATTTGAAACTTGTAAAATTCATTTAATTGTTCAAGTTGTGTGTTCTAAAGGAACAGGAGAATATACTCCAAGTTTTTCACCTAATTACTGGGTTTTCTAGTCGTTCTTGCACCTGTCTTGGCAATCCCAATTGATACATTGAATTTATTTAATTTATGAAAATATCAGTATCCTGGATGAGCCCTTGCAAGGCCAAATTTTGACATGCCCAGTCACATCAGGAGTATGCTTAGCCAAGTGTGTTACGTAAGTGGATTGAGATCTTGTCTTTTGATGCGTGACTATAGTCCATCACATAGCTCTCCCTTATCTTGTGACTTTGGTGACTATATTTTACTTGATCCTGACGTCTGCAGGACCTTAACTTATAAAAATAATAGCGTTACACACATGACCCACAACATGAAATAATGTTACAAATTTCTACTGGGATTTTGTTAAAGCGTGGGTGCTATAAACGAATAAAATATACGGTATATTCCTTTGTTGGGTTTTGGTGGAAGCATATATTACCTGCGGATATTGAACAAGATTTGAAACTCTTTTACTTTTGTTTATTTTATTGTAAGAAAAATTTGATTGCTTATACATTTGCCATCACCGTGGTGCCCCGCTTTTATTATATAGGAAACTTTAATTGTGGCTAAAAGCTATGCTTTAAAGGTTACTGCGGGGCGCCGATTTAATATCTTGTCAAATATTGAACAAGATTTGAAAGCTATTTTACTCTTTTTATTTTATTTTTATTGTAAGAAAAATTTGATTGTTTACATTTGCCATCGCTACGGGGCCCAAGGCTTTTATTATATATGAAAACTTTAATTGTGTAATAATATGCTTTTAGGTTGCTGCTGGGCCTGATTTGAAGTCTTGCCAAATATTGAACAAGATTTGAATCTATTTTACTTTTTTATTTTATTTTATTGTAAGAAAAAGTTTATTGTTTACATTTGCCATCGCCGCGGGGCCCCGCTTTTATTATATGAAAACTTTAATTGTGTAATAATATGCTTTTAGGTTGCTGCGGGGCCCCGATTTAAAGTCTTGCCAAATATTGAACAAGATTTGAAGCTCTTTTAATTTTTATTTTATTGTATGAATAATTTGATTGTTTTAATTTGTTGCCGTCGTCATGAGGGCCTTCTAAGTGGGGCCCCGGACAAATGTCCGATTTGTCCATACGTAGGACCGCCCCTGTGTGAGTGGGATGGAAATTTCAAATAAAATCTTCTATAGTCGATATTTATCGATAGTCGATACAGGCTTGAGTAGCCTGTAGCCGATGTTTTTCATTGAGTTAAGGTCTTTTCAAGAATAATGTAGCTGTAGCTGATACTATTGAAACAAATATTATACTGTTGGTTCCAGTATCGCTTTTAACCACCCTCGTTGGTTCAGGAATCTAAGCCCTGTCGTCCACTGCAACCGCTTTCGACCGAAATTGTCCGAACTTCCAAAATGCTAACATTGAATCACACGCCCGGATGATCGAACGTTGGATGTTTTCGGACGAAAACGGTTCTAGTGGACGACAAGGCTGAGCCCCCTGACTGGTCGGCTATGAAGAGCGGAGTGAGTGGCTGTATACGGTTCATTCACAGGGCAACCTGAAACTATTCACACAGATTGATGAATCGTTTGGAAATTTGAAGTCTAAGGAATCTATCTTATAAAACTCACAATACCATCAAAATTAATGGTGATAATTTTCTCAAACGATGTTTAATAGGCCAACAGCTCTTTTCATCAAGTCCAAACTCCGAACAAAAATAATTCTTGAATATTAAACGGACTACAATTTATTATTCAAAACTTTCCCATTTCAAAAATGTAGACTAAATCCAGTCTCTTTATGAACAGTTTTAGGTTCATTCCCTATCAATCTGAATCTATCAATATTTCTAATTGAATCTGCATTTATAACTCAGTCCAATAGACTATTATCGTAAACTTGTAATTGGACATCTACAAAATTCGATCATGCAAGCAAAATATTACTCATTCAATAGCCTCATTATCAATATTTCTACTTGAATATTGAATATTCAATTTCTGAAATAAGCGAAATACTTTTCATTTAACAGCCTTTTTATCAATATTTCTACTTGAATATCAAATAATATTCAATTTCTACTTAAATACACTCATAGTAGTCTATAATGTTCATCAGTCAGTATTATTTTGGAATGTATTGTGACATATTAAAATTTTATATCATCAGTCCGTAGAGAGCAGTCGATAAGACAGTAATTGTTTGCAATTAGGTAATTGTGGTTGAAGAGTTGAAATGTTATGTATATCGTGACGGCAATAAACACAGACACGGGGTAATATGCTTAAGTGGTTCTGTGCGGTAGTGGTGCAAAATGATAAGTGAGGTTAGGTTGCGAGTCTCCCTCCCCCACCGAGCACCCCTCCCCAGAGGGCACCCATTTGTTGACTGTGTCCGAGGAGGAAAATAAAGAGCAGCAGCATCTATTTATTGGCTGCCAGCACGATAGCACAGCAATGGCAGTAAATGGTAGTGTGTTGGCTCACGTACCCTTCAAGACTGCCCTCCTCAAACATAAATACTCATTCCTTCTCAATGAGTTTTTCAAGTTTTTCGTATATATTGCGACGAAAATCTCATTTAATGCACCATTGTGATACAGACGTCTAAAATCATAGATTCACTGTTCACGTACATGTACATACTCTAAAAGCGGAAAAAAAAAGCAACGGTGCTACTTCGAATAAACGGTTTTGATAGAAAATGTCGGATTTATTAATGCGAAACAAAGTTACAAATGTCAAAAAGATCTTCGAATAGTTACGAATAGCATTGGAAACTATTATTTATAGTTTCTAAAGTAGTCCTATCTTTTATGATTGAAAAGGAATTCAACAGATTTGATTTTTTATTCTCTGTTGGAGCGATTTGTAGTGAATTGCCATACTGACAATAGTCTAATGTCGCATTTTCTTTTAATCTATAAACTGTATCATAAAGATCTAAAATGGTGCAAAATCTAAATCCAAGAATCGTGCAATAAAGACTAATTCAAAACAAATAGAGCTAGCTTGAGTAGGATTTCAGTTTGAAAGAACCAGTAGCAAGATAATCCAATAATTGAGTTCAACCACAGGTAAAATGATCTCATTTAACGGAACCAACACAATGAGAAAAAATGACGAGTCGGACGTCATTGCATTATGACGACATTTGAAAAAAATTTGTGCAATTAGTATACAATTGAATAAAGTATTAAATTGAATACTGAATTTTCGTGCAACTGGTCGATAGACGCTTATTAGACATATAGCAGGATTCTTTTAAATTGTCAGAAAACAGCTGATTGATGTACGCTTGTTTACTAACGTTAAATCAGCTGTTTTCTGACAAGTTAAAAGAATCCTGCTATACCAACTTTCACTATTCTTATAATTCCATTCACTTGAATGTGTTCACTTTAACCGCGTCAACTCTAATATTTCGTACAACAGGCTGAAGAAATAATCGAACGCGTCTGGTGCTAACGGGCTGCACTTTGTGTCTCAGGCCTATATTTGTTTTATCAGCGTTGAGCTTGTTAAGCAAGCGGCAATATTGAAAAGTAAATTGAATATAATTCGATAATAATTGCCGATTGATAGGGTAAATATATGTTTGCAGGTTGTAGTCGGGAGTAATAATTATAACCTACGATTCAGTTAGTGGTCGGTTGTTTTTTGGAATTATGAATTAACACAAATAAGGGTAGCGGAGCGGAGGTAATTGGCTTGGAGGCAGTTCATTTTTTGTGAGATCTAATCGTTGCAAAGGGTCAGCGCAGGTCGTGGACTCTGGAGGGGGGGGATCCTCCTCATCCTTGGTCAACAGACTGCAGCTACCTGGATGCTCTTATCGTGTCGATGCCATCAGACACCCTCATCAGCAGCAACCCTCCCATCGTCATCAAACATAAACACACTGCACCCTTGCAGAGCACGCGCCACGGGACACAAGCATGTAACATAAATAAAAGCCTAATTGAAAAACTCGGGGTAAATTGTTTCTTAATGAATGGCTATGAGTATAAATTAGGGCCAACGATAATATTAATTACAAATATGACTTTTACTGCGCCTAATTTCGGGACTCGTTGCCTTTGGGTCGGTCCTTTGCGGCCAATGACTTAGACGCATGTCCGGAATTACATTTGTCAATAATTACACTGATGTCAAATTATAGGCTTCAAATTTCTCCGCGAGTCCCCAATTGAAGAAGAACTGCATCTTTTTTCATTGAAGAGCGAATTGTTCAAATAGAGATTTTGGAAGTACCGCACGCTTCCTATATTTTGTGTGGACAAATTTGAATACCTGTACATATCAATTCAAACGGTTATGATCGTTGAAACATCTTTCAGGTCCTCTCTTTTCTCCACTTTACAATTCCTTATTGGTAAGCCTTCTTGGTTTTAATATTGATTTTGGTGTTAATTGAATCAAGATCAAGAGAGGAAGTAGTGAATCGATTGGATTTCTTAATAATACTACAGAAAATTGATTCACTGATAATCGAAAATAAAATACAAAAATGACAAGATAGTTTAGAAAAACTTTCGATGTGCTGAAAAATATTGTGCTCTCGCTTTCAGAAAACGCAGAAAAGCATAATATTTTTACTGTATTTTCCTGTAGCTTGAAAGTTCATGATTGTTGAAAAAACTAAGAGGAGATCGACATTAAAAACCAGCAATCTACAAAGATAATTTAATTTGTCATGTTCGCAAAGCAACAAAGTTGCAAAGCTGATGCTTTTGAATCTCGCGTCTGATAAAGCGAATAACTTGAGATAAAGATCGATTTGAATGGCCCTTGGAAGGATAGAGCTAATCCAGTTTGATAGCTGGCAAAAAAGCGACGGCTCTTTTATAGAACATGAATGAGTTAGCAGGTTTGAGAGAAAATTGAAAAGTTTATGCTAAAAGGAAATGCCGAATTGGGCCATTAAGATACGCGATGTATGTACAAAACAGACCACCTAGAGCGAAACAACTTCCATTTGAGCTTTTATTGCTTGACAAAAATTGTTTTTCATGTATAATGCATTCTTAGGCAAGCTGCCTAATGTTGGCGTGGAGCTATTATAGAGGAACCAGCCATTACTTTGGCAACCAACTAAGTTGCGCTTCGGACATCCAATGGAGATTATGGGATAAATTATGGAGCTTGTATCATTTCCTCATTCAAGCAAATTGAATGATGAATATAAAACTTCTGTTCATGTGTCTGTGAGTGAAAAGACAGAGAGCTAAAGCTTGCTCGATTATTTGAGGGAGTCTATTTCTGAAGAAATAAATGTGCTTAGAGCTATTATTCAATGTAATAGGTTTGGATGCGTCCTAGAATACTCAACAAATAAAGAATAAATTAATAAATAGATAAATAACACATAATCTAAACAAAAAGTCTTGATAATCTGTTCATAGATCTTATTGAAATCAAGGTTATTCGAATTATTATTTATTCGTCCAGTTGGATGTTTCTTTTATACTTTTGTTTGTATCACTCATCTCAATTATAACAACAGTAAAATGTGTCATTATCTAAGTATTATTTTGTTTCAAGAAAATCAATTAATTACAACAACAGAAAATGTGTTTTATCTTACTATTATTTTGTTAAAAAAAATCTATCTATCAAGACTCTCATTTAAATACTCTATGCAGCATCACATAATTCCTTTAGAAGAAGTATTTATGTATTTTTGAAGAAAATGTACCCTATAACAATACTACTGGAATAGCTGCAGTTTTCCGATAATGTGAAATTTATTGATTGAGGAGGCTGTGAAGATGTCGTAGTCCAGAGCACTCTAGAATCTAGCGTTGGGGATCAATTTACTACTGCTTAATTAAATTTTTTTCCACAGTCAACAACCCCATTTCTTCAGCGACTACCTGAAGTACTTTTCAAAATTTCTATAATTGCTTCTTGATTATGAAAGAATTATGAGCTATGTAAATATAATAATGTCTCAAGTGTGGTGGAAGTAATCACACCTCGCCAGCTGTGCAAAACAAAATCAAGTTTAGATTGCTTTCGAAATTATTGGAAGGGATTGCGAACAATGAAAAGCGAGTGAATGATTGCTGTGGTTGTGAGTAATTGGCTGGATTCGTGCTGGGAAGAAAAGTGAAGACAATAATCGTAACCAAACAGGAAGAAGGAAATCGGAGATCGGGCTACAGCAGAGAATAACTGGAGACTCAAGGTGGAGGAGCGAGCACAATGGGAACACTTTGCCCGTAATAATTCGACTGCCCTTTTTCAGGACGTTTGTGAGTTGTGTTTGTATTTTGGTTTGGAAAAACGTTGCACGATTTGATGTCGCTCGTCCGGCTGTGTATGTGTGCGTGATTTTTTTTCATCAAAAACCAATTACATCCGCGCCTGTACCCGCCTCCCTCCACCCTCCAAACATCCGTCAGAGCATAGAAAAGCGAACTGAAAGAGCGCTTCCCCCCTTCCACCCCACCCACTGCAGCACAGTTCTTTCAAACGGTCCTCATTGAAATTAAACGCCGATGTCGCTCTGAAAAGAGTTCTCCAATTCGTCTTCACAAAACCCAGCGCTCTTGTGCATTATGCAGCAGCCCATCCTCGCATGCCCTCCCACCCCCCAAGCCACGTGTTGATTGGTACCCAAGTCCATTACGCTTAAATCGAAACGCGTCGAGGACGAAGAGGGAAAAGTAAGAGAAAGAGAGAAGGATAAAGAAGAAGCGAGGGTGGGTACAAACAACTGGCAAACAAATACAACCAACTCCCGTTTCAGAGTTCCGTTTTTTTCAATCTGCGGTGTCCTCTGTCCGGAACACAAAAATCAGTCAATGAGTCCTAAATAGGCGTCAGAGCTCTCTCTCACGCTGTCTGCCTGCAAAGATTCGAGGAGAATAAAGGGTCTATCGAACAATCGGCCTCTCTCGGTCAATAGCGCACAAACATCTCATATTCACCTGAAGCTGCTCGAATGCTGATAAAAAACATCGCTTTCACAGCCAACAATCAATCGCAAGCTAAAGGCTTTCTTTATTAATTGAATCTTCGTTTTTATCGATATTTCAGAATAATCTACTTTGTTGACTTTTGATTGAGTTCTTCTGAATACACCAATACATTGAATAGAGAGTAGTATACAATATTATAATATAACATCACCAGAGTGCTTTAACATTGTATACTATATTAATTTTAAAAAGTATACCATTCTCACTTTGCTAAAATTGTTCGCTGATCAAATAAGATCACATAATGAGAAAATTGATCATGATTTAGCAGGGGCGAACCCAGGGGGGGGGGATTAAGGGGATATATGCGCCCCGAAATTATAGAACAAAATGGAATAATATACCTATATATTATATTTTGATTTAAAGAGGGGGGATACCCCACTCCGAAAATTTTTTTCTTGGTTCGTCCCTGTGATTTGGGCTATGAAGATGATAATTATTATGTGTTAAGTTTTCTCTACGAAAGCTCTACTCATCAAGTTAGTGCAAATAATTGTTGCTTGTTGTATCCTATTTGAATCATCAAATTCATCCATTTCGTAAAGAAAACTCAACTCTTAATAATATCAACTGTGATAGAATCGAATTCTTATACGTGATGAAGAATAGATGCTAGAACCTGATTGGTTTTTCAGCTATCGCTATGGCATACATGATTGTGCTTGAAACATTATTTCTTACATATAGGTCTATAAAGAATATATTTGAACAAACTTTATACGCTATGCTTTGGGCTGCTAGTATATTATGCGTTAGGTAGTTTATTATGTTAATTCAAAACTTAAGTGAAACTCAAAATATAGTGCATTGTGTTGTAATTATTATGCAGTACATGTTATCAACGGTTCAATGAAGTTGAAAATCTAAAAAAAATGAGGAGAAATTTCTATGAAAATTCATTGAGAAAATTGCATTGTTACACATTGTTTTGACCGTAACAGTTTCTCATTATGTCAATGACCCAACTCTTGGAAAAATCTTAACGGCTCCTGATGAGTACACCTGTCAACCAGTGGCAAACCAGGTAGAAAAACTGCACCCGAAACTGTTTAGTGACCAGGCTTGGAGCAATTTTCGTCATCTGTTCGCTCTACTGATAATCTAATTAGATGGACCTGACGCACAAACCTTATCCTCGTTTCTAAATTGGCATTTAATTTGGGATGAGGACACAAATAACTCGTGGTTCTGACATGAATGGTGAATGATAAGATATAAAAAATTAAGATAAAAAATCAATGGGGAAGTTGAACTATCAACATTCTTCGAAGTATTTAAAAAAGTTTCATTCCGGTTTTAATTAATAAAAATGTAGAAAAAGAACTGTTGATGTCTTTCTTAACCGAATCCTCAACAAATTCCATTGCAACTTCTCCTTGCAACTCAAATGTGAATGAAAATAATAATATTCAGATTAATTAACTCTGTACTACGATTTCAATTGTTTACATTGATTGGACATGATATCGTTGGTAATACGGTCCATCCAAGATTATCCAAGCTCAGCTCTCTACAATTCGCTTTGAGGCTTCTTACTGAATTTCCTAAATCTCTTGAGTTGGCATAGGCTACCAATTTTTCATAATGTTTTGTGGACAGGAAATGAAGAGAATTCTGTATTATCTGTGGCTTTGGTTAATGCATATTGATTACTCAAGAATCAATATTTTGGAAAATGTTATGACTGAAAATTATATTTCAGTCCATAACATTTTCATCTTTGAAAGTTCATAATTATCATCTTTCAAATGTGGCTCTTCTTCAAAAGCTGGATATCTTCATTACAGTCATTATAATATTATTCTTTATGGATGATTGACACATATATGCTGGTTATGTGTATAGAAAACAAATTAAAACACGGAAATCGCTATCTCAAATTCATTTACATGCTCACGGAAATCAACCATTCCAACACCTAACTTGTTTCATAAGAATGAGTTTTTTATCGAAACACTTTGAGGAATTTGAAAACTTTCGAGATTTGAATAATTATTTTCGATCAGGGTAGTACGCAGGGAGATTATTGCAAATGAGGTGGAATCGGCGTGAGGCATGCCACATCTGTCGCTGCTACGGAAAGTTTTCAGTTTGGGGTAGTAGGCCTAGGCGTAAGCGTGAGCCTGCAGCTCTCGAGGCACCATGTGTGCTTTAGAAATTAAAGCGGCTCTGCGCTCCCCCCTTATTGCTCAACTCTGAACGCCGCCTCAAACTCTAGCCTCGCGGGTCCGCCCCGAAAAACAACAACAGAACATGAAAAGCCCTCCAGACGACCGCTCTCAGTCATTAACAACTCGAATTTCAATAAGCCGAAAATTAGTTGACATTTGAAGCCTTTTAAAAAAGTCCCCGGGAAGAGCACAGCTCACACACACATGAGCAACGCAACGGCTTGGGTTACAAAGGACGAGAGAAACGATTTTCTTGGTTTGCAAAGGATAATGGGGGCGGAGTCGGTGCAGGCCCCCCTCTGTTCAACCCCCCCCCCCTCAGACGATCGTCTTTTCATCGCCCTATCCAAATTATCCCACATTGTTAACGTAATTAAAGCTCAATCTGCTTGTTTAACGTCTCCGCTTACCTGCTTCTGATCGTCCTCAATTCAAGCAGCCCACGCACGCACCAACACGCACACATCAAACATCACTCTTCATATTTCGCTGCGATTAGGAAGCTTGAGTGACGACGACGCATTGTGAAGACAACAATCGTTTGTGTTTTGTATGAACAAGTTGAGAATATGATATTCACTGACTAAAACATTTTCACAAATTATGAGTAATTATAAGTCTTTCGAAATTAATTAGCGTTTTGTCAAGTAAGGAGAAATTAAATTTCCTATCCAATTAGTTATTGAGGAGGTGTGAGAACTATCATCAATTGAGATCCGAAAAGGTGGGAGATGAAAATTTTCTACTTGAGATCCTATAGAGACGAGAGAAATAGAATTCATCGAAAATAAATTTTCTAGTTACTCATGATATAAATATCAATTTGTTAATATAATTGTTATTTATAATTAATGTTATAGAATTCACAATCAATATTGTTTTCTCATTTATGATAATCATTTCAAACAACGACAGTACTCATCGATAGAACACGATGTTCATGTTTCTTTAATGAGGGCTGTTGAATATAAAATATTTTATTGCTCATTCACTCTATCCTCCAACCAACTGTAATGTGCGGTTCAGTAATTTTTCTTACAAAACGATTATATTGTAATAGTCTCATGAGTTCGAATAGTCACTTGTATGATTTAAACATCCCAATTAGTTCTGATCTAGAGCTAGATCTAGGTGTGGCTAGCCTTCTGTTGTAGATCTGAACTATCCAATTTATCTATTTATTGGCATTTATTGTTCCGGTTAAGCAGTTGGCGATGCCTATAGTCAAGGTATGACTGAGTAACTCAGAATCGAGTAGAAAATGTACTGTACCTGAGTGCCCCACAAATGAGTCGCTGGTACTTCCATGTCCCAGGTGGCGGCTATAACAAAGACCTATAAAGAAGCACTAAATCAATGACGTAATTAGTCTATGCTGCCGTCTGCCGCGTTCCAGCCGCGAGCTCTTCTCTCTCTTTCTTCTTTTTCCTTCTCTTATTTTCTTCTTCCTCTTCCCCTATCCTTCTTCTTCCACACTTCTAATTGCCTCTTCACTCACAGCTATAAAAAATAATTTGTTCGCTCACAGACACTTTTCGGCTTGTCAGTTCATCAAATTTTCAACGTAGTTTTGAACATAAATTTTACACTGTTTTCAGTGTCTATCATTTTGTGCACGTTTGCTACAGCAAATTTGAAAAAAGGAATTGCTTTGAAATTACTGTAATTGGTACTCGAAAAGAGAATTTACGGCTTGTAAAACTTAATTATTGATGTGTGAGCTTGTGTTTGTTGTGGATGCAATGTGTGGCTTTTAAAACACATTTCAGATTGATATGAGGATTGAATACAAATTAGTTGACAAGTGGCGAAGTATACAATTTAGTATACAATTTAGTGGCGAAGCGTGGTATACTTATTTGGTCATCGCCGGGTATATTTCCTATGGCGATGACCAAATAAGTATACCACGCTTCGCCACGGAAATTGTTCTCTAGTACACAAATACGAACGTATTCATATTGAATCTCTCCCCATTCTTCCCAATTTACAAAATGTATCAAAGAACACTATGGGCCGGTTTCCGAGCTCGGGATTCAGCCAAACTCAAACGGGTGGCCACCGTAGCATCGACAAACGTTAGCCTTGAAACTATGTACTAAGGAGGTGGCACGGGCTCTCTATGCTGCTAACCCACTAGCGAGTTTAGCTACCAAGAAAGGTTAGAACAGGTGAGAACCTAGAGAGCTAACCTGTCGAGACGATGCTACTACGGTAGCCACCCGTTTCAGTCTACAACTTGGCTAAATCCCAAGCTCGGAAACCGGCCCTAAGTCTCTTTACTTCAGGTAGCCCTACACTGCCAGAAAATTTTTAAGGCATGTAAAGAGTAATAAACAGTTACGGGAGATCGGGTGAATTAATATTCCTCAGCGACAGCGATTCAACCCATTATTTTTCAAATAATCCTCAATGTTGTTCCGCTGTGAGAAAACATGAAATTGGAGCTCAATTCAACAGGATATACACAATGTTGCTCTTCGAGAAAACCTGAAACTAATGTTCAATTCAACAAAATTCTGAAATTTGTAGACCAAGCGGGTTGTGGTGACAGATTCCTTTACAAGTAGTTTAATTATCTATCTCATAGTATTACTTATCATATTATTCGTTTAAAAGTTGTTTTCATTTTCATCTGTTGCAATTTGACCTTGAAATCAAGAGAATACAGGAGAGAAACCGAAATACAATTCCAAATTGACGATTTGAATTAATTGGCATGTCCAATCAATCCAATTTATTGGCCAATTTGACAATCTATTGGAATTTACAGCAGAGAGATGACAAGAATTGGATAAAGAGTGATAATAGACATGTCCACAAGTGGATGTGTTGCAGGTACCTTGTTATTTTATCCGTGTCTCGTTAAGACTCGCGCCAGTTAACAGTTTCAATATTTTCCCTGTTCGTTTACTGTAATCCGATAGTTGATTATTGAACAAGCCGATTAGTGAAAACACTTCTCACCTGCTGACCACCGTTATTAGGGGAGCTTTTGCAACTTAATTTGCAATTTTTAATTGAGTTGCAAAGCGATTTCAGGTTATCGACTTCTTTTACTAGGATGGCAAACATACTATTCGCAAAAGCGGTGATTATCCACCTATTATCGATAACTAGAATAAATTTTCGACTTCGATATCCTAGCTGATAAACATTTTGGAACAACTATTTTGACTTAATTTTTCACACTTTTTCCTCATCTAGGTGCTATCTTACAGCAATTTCATTGTAAAATGTTCTTCCCCCTCATTTCAAGTCTTGATAACTTGATGAATGGCTTAATTTTGCTCTTGTTTAAACCACCTTTGGTATCTATAAATTCTGTGAGCTTGATAATTATAGGAATTTCGACCGGAGTTTGGATACTTCCAAGGTTTACCTAAACGGGGAATGATTATTATTATTTCGACATGATGATATCAAAGCACATAAAAATATATGGATTAAAAGGTGATTCTTATTAGCGCTGAAAAAAATTACTCAATAATTTTCACTTCTTGATGAAACATACCAGCATTTTTGACGTCGATTCATAACACAAGCAAATGTTTCACAGAACTCCTCTTATTGACTTCAAGCTGTTCACGCACACTAGAAGCCATGCATTGCACGGCTTTTTAAGGATGTTCAATTCTTTTTAAAAATAGTTTCATGGAACATTTTACAGTGTAACATCAATCACAGTTTGTTTATGAGTAAGCCTTCGTCAAAACATGAACTGCTCAAAGACTGCTCTTGGATGGGTGACCGACACAAAAAAATTGTGCAATTAGGCGAGGTGGAACCTACCCGTAAGAGTCACCCCACCGATAAAAAAAACACGAACACTTTTGTAAATAGAATACAAATATCATACCTGCTAAATTCATCATCACAGTACTACTGTACAAGCCAAGAGCAAAAATATAGCAAATAAATGGAAAGTGGATTAAACATTTCAAACAATATTGAAGAAACTTAGACAAGAGACGGATGACATGAAATTTAGTTCTTGAATTTAGAATTTTTTTTAATGTTCAGTACTATGTATTATTTATAACAGTTATAATGTGTAGAACTCAGGAATTGTAGATAATACACTTCACCATTTGAATCATGTCCTGGAAAGGCTATCAAACACTCAGTTCCAAATGGTTTTGAATCAAAGCTAATTGATTTGTCTAATCTACTTGCCCAGCGACCTCTCTTTTAAACTCAATTATTCATGATAATAATCATTCTATCGCCATTATTTTCGAAGTAAATCGAATAAATACGTCTGTCGAACTTTAATCGTTACAATTTATGGTTTGAAAAATGTGGCTTTAATGGCCGAGCATAAAACTATAGATGAAAACACGATACGAGCTTCTTTCCGATAATTAATTCAAAACGTTTTAAGAGGAGCGCTAAACGGCGTTTCCTGAAATCACGAGCAGGTGTTGCCTACCGACCTGAGTTTGAAATTAATTATCGATGAATGAGCTTTGGATCAATGCCTGCTTGCCACTCCTGCCACCTGCCCCCCACCCCTCTCCATGCCATCCCAGAAGGAAGAAAAAGAAGTTCTAGCTCACTCAGCGACCACAACAACTCAGCTTTCTGATCATTCCAGCGTCCACACATCCTCTCAGAGTTGTAACTTTACTGGTTCTATTAACCCATTCGCTCTTCCTTCCCCCCCAGGCTATTGGGACAGCTGATTTCTATTAGAGAAAAATATATCCGAACAATATTCATGCTTGATGAATTGGAAGAATATTAAAAGCTGCACACCTACATACTTTCTAGAACCCACAGAACAAAACCAGTTGTATTTGAATCATAAATAATTTGTGAGTAGGTCATACTGTTGCTGTCACTGTTAGTATTCTTTTGAAAAATGGTTGAAATAGGTTTTATTATTCGTTTTGTATCGAGGTGAAAATCAATGGGGACCACTAAGCGGACTCTAATATTATTTGTGCAATATAGTTCAGTCATGTCTGGCGCTTCTATTCTTCGACGTTTAATAATTTTGAATAGGAATTTATCATTTGTTAGGGATTAAAACTATAGAGTACACGACAATGTTCCTTTATGAAGCCTTTCAACACCACTGTTTCATTTCATTATTATTCTCTAAATTACGTAGGCCATGAATTGGGGGGGCACAAATCAAAATTAGGGTAATATGAGCCAGGAAGCATACTACAAAACGGTACTTTCAAATGTTAGTCTACTCAATAAAATGCTCAGAAATCATTTTGTGTAGGCCTAAACAGAAACAATTGAGTATTACCAAATATTTATTTTATTTAGCAGATTTCAGCATTTTTTTACAAAATTTTGTGGGTGGGGGGGTTTTTACGAGCCCCCCTGTGCCTCCTCCGGCGCGACGCCTATGATTACTCAGCTAACCTCAATTTTATTTCTGTTCCTGTGGAAAATGGAATTGAACATGTTACGAGAGCTTTAACCTCAATTTTAAATTTCCCGTTGGAGGCTGGAGAACCATAAATCAGGCTGATCTTCAGACTGACCTGTTTAAGGAGAATCAATTTTGATGGGATTCACAATGCTTTTCCTTAAAATTAATAACGATTGAGCAACCAGGAGTCAGAATTGAAAAAATATTATTTGTTGCATGATATCAGGTTGTATAATATCAATTTCATTCAGACGAACTTTCTGAGCGAGCTCAATAATCAAGATTCAACATCCAATTATTTTTTTAATGAATTTCCTTGCTGAAATCGCACATTGGAGAATAACTGTGGATGTAAATCTAGATTTATGAACAGGCAGTACTACGTGGTTGTTGCAAGGAAAGTTCTGGGCGGAAAAGACGGCAACATTGTTGATAATTACTGTTGTTATCAATGGGCGGCGATCTACCAATCTAGACAGAGATGGGAGTAACGTGACTCGTCGGCAATATTCGGCAAAGCTATAATGTTACCGGACTCAGTCAGGAGTACAGACGCTTCAGGCAACATGCGTCTATAATAATCGGCGCGTGGCATCTTTTAGAACTGGTCAGCCACTGGTATGTCAGGACCCCCGACAGACCCACAGCCGCAAACTATCATTTGGCTGGCTCAGATATAATCAGACAGACCGCACATTATATTACCCTTGTTTTAATTACAATACGCAGACACACTACACATTCATGTGCATGTATTGGCTTCGAACAATTTCGATATTTCAATTCGCTTGTTTGATTATCGTTCCGCTCGTTTGATTCCACAGTTAATGGATTGCGAAATTCGTTCCACCTCTGTCTCTACATCATTCATCTGCTGGCTCAGTTATTAGGGCATACGTTCAACCATTTGATAAATAGCTAACAATCAATTATCAGTTTTGTACTCTTTAATCGCTGGCATCAATAACATTTTTCCTTCAAGCACTCTCTCCTCACTTTCATTTCAATCATTCTCTCCTTTCAATTGCTATTTCTATTCAAATTTTGGATCAAGTTGAACGCTTACATCAATAACATTTTTCCTCTCTCCTCACTCTTATGCCAATTATTAATTTATATATCCTTTTAATTAATTGTTACTATTTTTCCCTCTTTTGTTGCCATCTTGTGACATCTGGAATCAGGTTCATTTCTCATCTTCACGTCTAATCTCTCATCTTTTCCAACTCTTTTCAAAGCTTACTCCTATCAAGAGTAAGCAGATTTCTGCAAATACGTTACTCCTATCACTTCCCATTACTTACAGCCCTTTGTTACTATTGGAATCCGTTCACTTATATTAGTAAACAATCAATGGTATTGATTAATTCACGACTGATTATGATCTAGTACTTCACACTGTGAAGTGCAATGTTGACGACATTGGAATTTACTAGTTAGCTTGCTGCTATTCTTTACTATCAAGCACAGAAACTTCTTATCATTCATATGACACTTTTTTATCTTTTCACTTCTCTATTCTTTTTATCGGAGAAATCGCTCCTCTCAATTTGTTCCACGTTGAAGAAGTTAGATGTTATCATTTTTGGTATTATTTTCATATGTCTAGAAACCATCTTGGGTCAATGAAGAGATGAATGATGAGTGATTCTTCGGATTTTTTTATTTATTTTGAATAAAACTGTCTCATTTATTCCAATTTCACAAATTAAAATTAAACACGATAAAATATTGATAATGCCTAACATTAACGTGTCTCTTTCTCACCACTCTTACTCCCTCACTCTCTATCTCTCTCTCTCGACTCACTCCACACTACTACTATCCCGCCCCAGAGCCTACCAGCATTGGGCTAAGATAGAAGAATAAGAAGAGTAGAGATTTAGTATTAAAGGTTTTGGAAGTTTTTAAAATATTATTACGTGATGATTGTATTAAAATTATTCAAGTCTATTTCTGTTGTATTTATGCATTTTGTATTTATCATTGTTCAGAGCAAACCAATTCTTCACAAGGGAAGAAATATTTTCCATACTTGAAATTGAATGGAATAGTAATAGCTTTAAACATTTATTAAAAAGGATCAAAAGGCATAAACTGTCATACGATATGTTAATGCAAAACATTCTAATGGACTATTCAATGTAAAAATGTTCAAGTCAAACCATACATTTTGCCTATCCTCAAAACCTCCTAGGTTTAATCAAGAGCTTGAAACGGTCTTAAATGCGTAAATTTTCACACTTAAATTTTCAAAATTTCCTGGGGAGGCTCCCCCGGACTCCCACTTTCTGCCTCCTGGGGTATGGAATATAAAAAATCTTTCAAGTCAAACCATGAATTTTGCCTGCTATAAACTCCTGGTTAATCAAGAGCTTAAAGTAGTAATTTCACACTTAAATTTTCAAAATTTCCCGGGAGAGCCCCGGACTTCCCAGCTCTCTTCTAGGTCTCCTGGTATGGAATGTAAAGATTTTCAGATTTTCAAACGTTCATAGATTTTTGCCTGTAAACTCTGGTTAGTCAAGAGCTTAAATGCGTACTTTCACACTTAGAATTCTTCAAAATTTCCTCGGGAGAGCCCCCTGGACTGACCCCGACTTCCCTCCTGGGGGGTATGGAATGTAAAATTTTCAGAAGTCAAACCATAGATTTCTGCCTATAAACTCTGGTTAATCAAGAGTTTAAACGGATCTTAAAATGCGTAATTTCACACTTAAATTAAATTCAAAATTTTCCGGGGGGGTTCCCCGGACTACTATTCCTGAAGGTATTCCATACCCCCAGTGCTTCAACCCAGGAAATTTTTCCTGGGTACGGCCTTGGATTCTTCGGATTTTTCTATTTTGAATAAAACTGTCTCATTTATTCCATTGGATATCTCCCCATTCATGTAAGTGCGTGGTTGCGCCTTCATTCGAAAAGAAATGCCATTCTCAGGAACAGCTATTCTCCTATTTCAGAGCACCCACAAACATTTCTTACAATTTCGCGCGGTAGAAAAGTAGAACGGAGTCATTTGCCGGAATCTTTTCTTCGAGAATAAAAAGGAGTGTACGACACAGTTTCTAACTGAGATGCCAAGCACTGAAATGAACTTCCGTTGAAACGAACAGCTGAGAAATAAATAATTTCTCGTCGTAAACGTTTATTGTCATCTGGATAAGAGGAGAAAACATTTCCTAGTCGAAAACCACTCATTCTTCGTGCTGCTTGTGTTCTGTAACGAACGAACAACAAGAGCTCTGAAAAAGAGATGCGGCTGATAATTTCTGTTGAGCGTCAGTAGAGCAATGATGGTGAGGGAGGGAAGGGGAGGGGTTGAAGAATGGGGATGACAGCGGTAGAAGCAGCGATTACTTGCCTGTTGAAGTTCGTCGTTGCTGTTTGTTGTTAGACAAAACACTAAGAAGAAATTTTCGATAAGTTGGAGAAAGCTTTAGAGCCCCAGGGAACAAGGGATTGATTAAGGATTAGAAATGGCAGCGGAAAGAGGAGAGGGATGGAGAGGAGAGGTGTAGCAGTAAAAGAAGAAAAGCAGAAAACTCGTAGAGAGTATGGTATGCTATAACAGTTGGTTGTCTCAAAACACGGTTTAATCAGGCTACCGCGCTCCCAGCGAATCGCTCGGCTAATTACAACTTCTCTCAACTGAACCCCCCCCCACCCCACTCCTGCGCTCTCATCTCCCTGAGGGATGACCTGAGCGACGAGAGAGTGCAATAAACCACCGCACTAAAACCCCCTTACTTGTCACAATCCGTCTGAAACGACTGCGTTTTACAAGCTGCTCCTTTTTGAAAACATGCATTTATTCTCATCTTCAGATCATAGGTCGCTTGCTGTAACGCATGCTTTTATTGCAATTAGTGTGTGCGGATGTGTTTAAAACAAGGGGATGACACATGAGCTTACTTGCAATGAAGAGAGTTTTTGATGCTCTTCGTAATTGAAAAAAGTGCGGTAGCTTCTCCTATCAGAATTGGGAAGTGTTGAATGAATAATGCGAATGTCAATAAGATTGATATTCAATAGTAAATTACTGATATCAATATTCTTGAGTATCATTGTGATTTTATTATTTTTTCTGTAAAAGTTTTGAAGTTTATTGTATTTGTAATGTTATAAAGGAATAAATTAATAATAAAACTCTTGTACAAGTCGGCACAATGGTGCAAGAGTTTAGATACAAGGTACTTGTTTGTGACTTGTGACTTATTATTTAAAAGGTTTATTATAAAATAGGTGATATTCAACTATATTATTAGTGTTTTCATTTAGTATCAAAATTATTGATTTTTCTATAAAATCAACTTCAATAACATGACAATCGCATCATTTCCTCACAGATAAAGTACCATACTATAATTGTTTATAAGTACGAATATTTTACAAACACAGAAAAAATTTCCAGAACTTCATTAGGAACTCAATTTCATGGATCATTTATTATTCAACTGCGATGGTGAGCCCAGACATTTTTCTTGTAAGTAGGGTATCATAAATCGTAGAATATACATAATATATGTCCATAGGTTTTATGAGTTAATACTATTATAATTAAGCTCTAAAAATTTGGCAAGGGGAATATTATTTAATTCAAGTTTAATACAAGTCTGAAATTTTATACATTCTGAAATCATCATTCTGAGATCTTATCATTTCTTCCCCTAGGTTCACCCCTTTTCTGCTGTGTATGATAGAATTGATTCAACTCAAGGAAATAGATTCCCTTGGACAAGGAAATTCTTGTCTCCCCTCCTCACGAAGTTCAGTTAATATAAGTGATTCTATGCATACAAGCATCTATCAGTATGCAAAAGCCATGAAATCAGCTAAATATAAGTTTCCAATAATATCAAAATAATAATTTAAAATGAAAAACACAGATTTTGTCAATTCTACTGTTTGATTGTTGTGGTTACGAAACCATGGTCCTTGAACCAAAAATTAAACAGTAGAATTGACAAAATCTATGTTTTTCCATTTAAAATTATTATGGAACGGTTCTACAATCTCAATAGTAACTCTTTAGAATTTTTGAAATATCAATGTAAGTTTCCAGTGATTCAACATTAGATAATGATGATGAAGATGATGATGATAATGACATGGTTCTAGGAATAGTCAATCACAATACTTCTGCGTCTTTGTCACTTTTCTTATTATTTTTATCGAATACAGACAAATACAATAAACATGAACTGTACATTCGCAAGCTACTAGATATATAATACTGTGTATATGATAAGACATTTGGTAACTTTTACAAATTTATCAATTGAATTATTATAGGACATACTTATTTCTCTATTACATACAATGAAGAGATTCGAACAAAAATTCACACATTTACTTCAAGTTTAATACAAGTCTCATTTTATACATTCTGAAATCATTATTCTGAGATCCCTTAAGTCTGTCCGTGAATATTACAAATTTTTGTACAATATATGCTTTTCCAAATTCAGAAATTTTCCAATAGGCTTAATCACACATTGATGAATGGGATAATAATTGAAATGGTGATAAGAGCAGTTAAACTCAGCTTGTGTTTGTTTGAATGGAACTGCGTAAAAGGTTCATGAAATGAAAATGATTTTGAGCAGCTATGATCTTGGTTATTAGAGATTGGATATTGAAATAGAAAAAAGTTTGAGTTAAAAAATACAGAACCAAAATCCACATCCCTCCTCAATATCTTATGTTTCTTGAGTCACATTTAGTTTTGCTTTAGAGGATAAAGATAAGTTGTGAAATAATACTGATAGCATTAGAGTAGGCCTAGGATTAGTTTGTGATCAAAATTACATTTTTAAAGGATAAATCATTCTGATGAATGGAATGAAGTTATTTCTATTTGTGTTCTTATGAAAATATCAAGGCTTCGTTCTCATGAGCTTGAGATTGCACTTTGAGCTATGGACCTGAAATTTTAGAAGTACTGTACCAGATAACTACGGAAAATTAAGAGATTCTTCCAACATTACTTCAACCATATGAGATCCTTTCAGTTGAATGAGATATAATAATCATGCGAAGGAAATAATTGATTGCCGTTTTTCAAAAGATACTGTAGTTGAGATTTTTAAATTGTGCAGTGATACCAAAAACAAAACAATCATATTAACTTGAACATTATTATTTGCTTCGCCATCCAGGATATTAATGAAGCTGCAGATGCAGACTATTCTATAATTATTATACTTAATTGTATAAATTGTATAAACGAACTCAAATTAATTATGAGTTGCCTAAGGTTCTATTGATTGAGAAAAAATGAAAGGAACTGGGAAAATTGTAGTTTTATTTGTTGATTTCGCAGTGTTAATTTCATCAATGATTGGAGTCACAGTTATTGACAAGGCTTCTTGGAAAAATTTCAGTAGCATGTTCAATAAAACGTTCTAAGTCGAATGATACAATTCAAAGTCGGGAGAATTTTTGTACACTCAACCTGTTCAATTCAGTCTGACTAGAATACATTTCTTTGAGTTTATATCACTAATAATTTACACTTTTTGAACTGAATAAAATAGAACAGATTACATTTTAGCAATCAATAACTAGTTTCATCGAAATGAATAGTATATAATGTACAACAGCTTCCGCGGAAATTTTACCCTTGGATTCGAAGGTACACTTATTAGGAATTATAAGGTACACTTATTTGAATATTATTAACCGATTTCACATATTTAGTTCGAAATCGGTGAAACTCGTTATCACTTCTTTCTATTTGATGATACGATGAAATTTCCCGAACAGTTTTCAGAGTAGTGAGCGAAAAGTATCAACACTTGAAAACCACAAGTTCGCTTCCGATGGACACTGATACCATTCCACTTGAAATAGAAAAATTAGTTTTGTCATAAGAAGAATAGATTTCAAAGTCCCCATCACTCCAACACTTTCAGCAAAGGAACTCGAGAATATTCGATTCAATTACTAGAGCCGAAATTCCAATAATCGATTCGGAGATATAATCAAAAGTCTTGATTCGAGGTAGCCGAAGAGCCATCAGCAAGCAATCAATACAGACTTGTAACAAAAAATCAGCAACATTATTCAATATCACAAGATTTGAAAGCCAGCTCAGGTTGGTTGATTTGTTCAATTAATCTTTGTCGTCATGAAGATAATTTTTCTCATTCGAATCGTTCTTCTGTTGCTGGATCAGGCTGGAAGACTCGGTTCCGTCTGATATTCATTTCAATGACAAAATTTCAATTTCCTTCAGACTAGCTTCAGCCGAAATAATTTCAGACGATGGTCGGTAGAGGAGCCCTGGTGGCTACCGGACTGGGTGGCAGGGTAGCTGCTCCCGAGGTGGGCGTTGAGTGATGATGATGGTGATGATGATAGTAGAGCGAAGGATAGGCAGCAGCTGCAGTCGATGCAGTGGAAGGAGGCGGATGGTGAGCGGGAGAGCCTTCGTGATAGAGAATCGGAACCCGCACCAAGCGCTGCGCAGCGTGAGCCATATTAGCTGCTTCCAGCTCGGCAGCCAGCTGCCGTTTCCATTTGTTTCTTCGATTCTGGAACCAGATTTTCACCTGAGTTTCGGTCAGGTGCAGACTGGCCGCCAGGCCTGCTCTCTCGGAGCTTGAGAGGTATCGCTTCATGTCGAACGTTGACTCCAACTGAAACACTTGGCTACGACTGAACACCGTTCGCGTTTTCTTCTTTCGCTTGCTGTTGTTGTTCGAGCCGCCGCCGTTCATGTGGTCGTCCTTCTTGCTGTCATCTTTCGAGTCGAAGTCTTCCTCCGTTTCCTCCACTACGTCATCGTCTCCTATCTGGAACATTCGAAATCAACAAGATTAGATTGGATCAATTACAAATCTATAGGTTTAATATTTCTGTATTTTTGGGGCGAATGTCTGTTGTTGAATTACTCGATTATGATAATTGAAGAGGGAAAGAAGGATAAAGAATAAATAAAGTGATAAGTAAGGCTAGGCGTACACCGGTTAGTCAAGACAAGACAAGACGAGATTAGTCACGTTTAGTCATAGTTGGTTATGAAGCAACACACACCGATTAGTCATTGAATCGGTGTGCTAATATGATGATTCTGACTAATCGGTGTCCTTACGCCTGACTACATGAATAGGAGAAACCTCAATAATGCTATCTGATGATTCTGCTTTTTTATTTTCAGCTGGACTACAATAGGACTACTCCACTAGAGATGACTGTGCTTATTAGAGATGACACTATAATTTTCGCAATACCAATACAATGTAATCAATTTGGATTGTAATATGATGTGAATTTGTGCTTCCTTAGTAGCTGAAGCTCAAACGAATAATCGAATTGTTGATACGTTAATGAGACTAACACATTGCCTGAAAATTAAGTGTTTCAAAGATCTTGTTGAATTTGAAATTTGGTCCAAGTCAAATATAAGCTGAAGCTTATAATTGAATAATTATACAGTATAGCAATATCATAATAAAACCATTAAATGATATTGAATAATCATTATAATCTTGAATATTAATAATTTTATTCTTAACTCAATTATTATCAAACTATAGCCTAGATGGGGAAATAAATGAATGCTCAGGTAGAATAAGTAGAATCAAGGTAAGAAATAATTATTATTAAGCATTATTATCATAATTAAAATAATCTTCATCTTCATTTCTTTATTCTGTATTTTACAAAGAGGATTTCTTTATTATATAATACAAAGTACAAACAGGAACGAGAGAAGGCAGTCGCCCAAATCTTCTTCAATTCCTAAATTCAGTTACTTAGCCTCAATGTTAAGGTCGTGCCCAAATTATTACTGTTTCCATCAAAGATTTACATTCAAAGAAAATACACATACTTCTTTCACATTATATTTTATTTCACATTATTATTTGAGAGAATAAGAAGAAATAATGATGTATTTGTACCGTATCGTCATCATGACTGCGATGCGACGAGTAGATGTGCTTCTGGTTTTGCACGTGGAGGAGGCCCGAGGAGAGGAGTGCGTCGTTGTGCATGAATGCGGGTGCGAGCAGCGATCCGATGGAGTGCGATCCGCGGTAGGGCGGCTCGTCGCCGTTGCTGGAGGCGGGGCTTGGCGGCCGGCGGTCGGGGGCGGCGGAGGCGGCGTCCGCTTGGCTGGCCGGGGCGGCCGCACCCCCTCCACCGCCTCCTCCGCTGTGCGGCGTGCTAGGGCGACTTGTCTCCTCGTTGGTTGTCGTCGAGCCACCTGCAATCACCACAAGTTCTCGGTTAAGGAAATTGTGGTAAATAATGAGAAATAATGAATAGAATGAAACAGATTTTATTCCTTCAAGTACACAAATATGCAATTGGAAACGTCAATACATCTACAATACAACAGTCATAACAATCGTTCATCAAAACATATCCTTTACATCCTACTAGAAGTACTTGCAAATCATTTCACTACACGTATTAAAGAATTCCGATAGTGAATATAAAGGATTATCCATCAATAGATTCCTCAGTTCAAGTTTGAACTGCACCATAGACATTGCTCTCACAGAAATTGGAAACGTATTAGATACTTTCTAAGGAATTACTTTTGAGGTCATCTGCGTTTGATGAATAATTTAGATTATAATTAAATTTATTGCCACAAGTTATGTACAAGAAAATGTTCAGGATAGTATAAAATTACCTAACAATTTCCAAAAATCTAAAATTTCAATACCATGAAAAAACTTACCAAAAACAACAATATTTGATAATGGTAATGATGAATGAACATATGCTAGAAACATTATTATACAAACATAACCATACACTTTAACCCTTTACTTTTAAAGAGTAGCTTCGTAGTTAAGTGGTAAAGTGGACATCATTGTCCAAACTTCATTGTCCAGACTTTATTGTCCAAAATAAAGAAGTCATTCTATTCTATTCTATACTTTCAGAAATAATGATTGAGATCGAAAAGATATGATGTATTATAAAGGATTGACTATTAGCTCACATTATTCTATTAGCTCTAAAAAATCTATGAACGATCTCAAAAATAAAAAAATTATTGAACAAGGTATAGACTTTCATGCCACATCTGGTGGAATTTTTTTGCCCTCTCTTTGAGAAGAAGTTTTCTATTAGAAAATGAAAATTTCTCGCACAAGTGACTTATTTCTTCATGAAAGAATTGCAATTACGTAAAACTATTGCAAGTTGTACTGAGTTCCTATGTTCCGTTTTCAGTGAAAGGCACGCTTTCAAAGTAGGAATTGGACCAGTAGGAATAGGACAGTGGAATAATAGGATTATTTTGTTAAATTTAACTGCCCACGTTTGAAGCAAGCGCTTCAGAGTTATTATTGAAGTTTTTGTAAGAGTGTTGTGAGTGAGTGGATGTAGGCAACTGGCGAAAGGGCTTCTCAGATGACCTGCCGTGAAGTGACTGCCAAAACAGCCTCTGATGGCTTCCGACTTATCGGGGCTTCTTCCACTTTCCCTATCAAACTCATAAACGTTGTTCGTTATTAAAATATTATGAGTTGGGCTCCTTTCGATCGAAACGAGGAATCAGACACTTGTTGACTTAGGCTAGGCGTACACCGGTTAGTCAAGACAAGACGAGATTAGTCATGTTTAGTCACAATAATTCACATAGTTGCTTATGAAGCAGCACACACCGATGAAATGACTAATCAGTGTGTGTTGCTTCATAAGCAACTATGTGAAGTACTGTGACTAAACGTGACTAATCTCGTCTTGTCTTGTCTTGACTAACCGGTGTACGCCTAGCCTAACCTAGGGAGCTATTGAGAAATGCCAAATTGACATGATGACAACATTATTGAACTCTGGAGATTTATTGATATTAGTTGATCATGATTACATGCTCAGAATAGGGGAGGATTTATTGGCGAAGCGTGGTATGCTTATTTGGTCATCGCCGGGTATATTTCCTACAGAACTACAGAAAATTATTATAACTTGGTTGTGACATCAAATTAGAATTATGTTTAAGCGATTGAAATTCTCTAATCAGAATCCTACCAAATGATATAAAATCAATATGATTTTCATACCGGAACCAGCTAGTTATGCATGGATAAAAAGATTGATCTTTTTAAAATTGGAGTCAAGACTTGCAGGTCTCCTCTAGGTTCTTTATATAATCTTTTAGATGTCTCAAACGTCTTCTGTACGATTCTCAAAGAAAGTAATTTTTATGCAGTGTGATGCTCTATTTTTCTACTTCTCATGAGCGAGCTCTAATATTATTATATTTATATATTTTTAAATTAAGTTCAAGTTCAAACTACTACAGTTAACAAAATCTGGTTCAACATTAGTATTCACAACATGCATTCAATATTTACTGTGAATAACATAAATCAATAGTGTTAACTTCACAGTTCGTTATGGATCACAAAATTCAGAAAATCTGGTTCTCTGGTTTCTCACTGAGTTGTCAGTAGATAAAAACAGCCTACTGCTATTTATTGCTGCTTGAACTGCAGCGGTAGAGAGTGGTTTGTGATATTGAAAAGAGGGTTTGCGTTATTATGTAATTGTAAGTTCAAGTGTAAAGCAGCAAGTAGAAAGGCAATTGAAATTTGTTCTCTAAAGTCGAGTGAAATGACTGTTGTTTTTCGCTAAGCGGATGAATGAGTTGTTTGAAGGCTTGGACATTCACACAGAAGCCTTGCAAGTGCAGCGCACCCCCTTATCGTCTTACCGATGCCAGTCACCCATCACGTAAGCCAATTGTGTAAAAAGCACATCTAGCTGCTCGTTTCTCCTTAGTCAGATCACCAAATTAAGTGATACCCGATAAATTTAATGTCATTCAACTCCTCTGTGGGCAAAGAGGCCTTACAGAGTTGAGCATACGTAAGCCAAGCCCTGCGTTCTTGTTTTCGTCGTTGAATTCCTCTATTCAGCAAATCCGCTATCGATTGCCGGCTTGATCGCTGTGTAATCATAAAATACCCTCGAGGTGTCAACTATAAGGGCTCTTATCCTCAGTCATGCAGAATTTCATCATCACTGTGTAATTTAGTTACCGAGGGTGGGTTTTTGTATCCATTTCAGAGTTGATCATTCCCTTTTTAAAAATGTGTTGAGATAAGTGAATAGAGGAAGATTTAAGACAGTAAGATGTATTAAAGATGAAATTGAAGATATGTAATAGATTAAATTAAAACTAGCTAATTTTATGTGTGTCTAACTTAAATAATTATTCTCTATTTTGGTTGTTCAGCATTCTGGTTAGAGCATCCCTTTTCAAGGGGAAATTGGCATTGTATTGCGTCATTGAGCCAGTGATGATGAGCTTAAAAGACGCGACCACTGGATGCATTTTTGCGTGTATACTATGCATAGGGATATAATGCGCCCTAATGAGAAGTAACTCTTTTTAAATTATGAAACTTGAAAGGAATATTGAGGAAAAGAGAGTGGATAAAATCATTAATTTCAGCTGAATAGAAGTATCGAGTTGAACGTATTGTAAAATTGGAATTTCGATCTCTTGATATTTCAAGGAATGGTAATGAAAATTGAGAGTTTGTTTGAAGTTTTATGAAATCGTATAATATCTACCTCAACTCATTCTACTTACGTTCTTCATACTTCAATTCATATGACTGATATTCTTCACAGTATCTTGTATTCAAGAATATAAGAACCTAATATTTTATGTATTTAATAACAAAATTACTCAATTCATGAAAGAAAATTGAAAAGAATATTGAGGAACAGAGTATTCATGAAGTAATTCTAGGAAATTTCTTCGAAAATGAGCATGTTGTGGAACTGGAATTCAGTTACACAAATATTCAATCAAATAAAATAAATTGAAATTGCCTTAAAAAATGTCATGTGTGAGATTATGTTCAAATTGATGGTTTCATGGGAATAAGTGAGTTTTTATTCATAATTATTGTCCTCTTAAAAATTACTGAAGAACTGAATTTCCATAACCTACCATTAGGACTGGAAGTGCGTTGAGGATGAAGTCTCGTCCACGCTGCATACCACGGCTTTTCAACGGCTGGAGGATAGACGAGAAACGGAGACCTGCCACTGGCTGCTGCAGCCAGGGCGTTGAAATGAGACATCAATCCTAATCTGAAAACAAAATACATTTTTACATTACATACAAATACATTACATACGAATCTATTTATTACTGGTATCAATCCAAGAATCAAATCAAATTTTATTGTTCATATCAGTATAACATAAATTCACATTGCATTTTACAAAAAATCATATCAGATAAGCCCTAACAAACCCTTAGAATTGAGTCACACTAAGGAAAGCGGATAGTTTAATCTGTGGGAATCAGAATGAATTGAGTCAAAAGTATTATTTCTACGATAAAAAGAGCTATTAAAGTACAATTTTCACAACTTTCACAATATCTTTCTTATTCATTACAAAAATGAAGCCCGATTGAAAAAAAACTATCTTTGGATTGAGCAGAGATATGCGTTGAAAGTTCAAAATACAATAAAGATGCGTATTGATTAGCTTGTTAGGAATCACTTGCAGTAGTTCCAGGGCAATATTCGAAAATTTATATATTACGTTAAAAGTTCTAGAGACAATAACTAAGACGCCGGTATCTAATTTTACCACTCAATCTTATTCAGCAAGATCATTTTAATCTTATAATCTCATTTAATCAACTCCTTGTTTTTAGAATTTATGGTGAAATCTTTTTCACTTATTGATTCCAGTTTATTCACTTTAATTCAATCCAAAAATTCAGTTCATAAGGAAGGAATTGAAGAATGAAAGGCGATATTCGGTTAATGATAGAGGAATTGAAGAATTAAAGACTTTTCATGTTTTTTATATCACTCTATCTCTCAATTCAGTTGTCATTATCAATGGGTGCTAAATAAAAAGTATAAGTCGCGGCAGAAACAACAGTGAAAATAAAGGTAGAGTCGTTTTATATTCATTCTACAAAAATCTCGATATTAGCTCCGATTCTAATCATTATTATTGTTTTTCAATTCAGTAGAGCACAAAATCCACAAATCTGAAGCCTCATTATTAACTGTTTTTGTTTTCATGCAAACCATCGCTATAACTAACAGTGAGTGGCTCGATAGTATTGAGAGAATTTTTCACGGGTATGTCGGGGCCCATTGGGGATTTGTCGACGTTTTCAACAGATTTTTAACGTGATTAGCTCTTGCAATTACGCTTGGCTGGAAGAGATTCCAAGTAATTTAGAGCTTTCTACTCTCTATAGGATCGACACTTTACCCTTCAATTACAGTATTAGCTTCGATAGCTTTTCACCCGCTTAGAGATTTTTCCATACCCAATAATAAGCATTTTATTTTTGAAGAGCAGTAAAAAAGAGTTGCGATTCCCTGCCGCATCGCATTTGAAAAATAATTTTTCTCATTCATCGATTTAGTCCCCGTTTTACACGCTTCGATGATTATCACACTCATTCACCAAAATTATAAATCGCTAATGGCTTATTGGCTTTTCAAGCAAGAGATTGGAAAACGCAAGTCTTTCAGTTTCATAGTTTATTCCAATTATTATGATCAGATTGATACGATAATTCTGCAAACTCATTTCTGTACTTCTTTATTTCTCTAATTTTGATGATGGAAATACATTAATGCTTTTTCGAATACTTTTTTATTCTATTTGACAGAGTTGATTAGCCAGCTTGTTCTGAATCATGGAGCCACATAATTCACATAACTTACAGGTATTGCTTAGAATACATACAGTAGGAGAACATTTTTTATGAATTTTCAGAGAGAAACTTCAGAACATCAAAATTCAAAATATCATGGATTTACTAGTAAACATGAAAATCAATGTTAAATTTTCATCTTGTTAATAAATATTATATTGAGTCAATATACCTTGACTTTGTGGTTGTAATATTTTTTCAATATTATACTCCTAGTATTATCACATATTGAAATATAATTAAACGCATATTGCATTCATTAATCAAATCGAACCTTTTTCCATTTGATTGTTTGCCATCTTGTACTGTATTCTCTCAGAATTAATGGCGATGTTCAAATTCAAGAAGCAAGGTACCAGCGATCATCGTTTGGAACTATAGTATCCAAGCTTTCCATTTTTTCGGTAGCTTCATATCATCGATATATCGAAGTTTCATATCATCGATTGATGTAGAATGTTTTCCGTTACACTGAAGAGCATTTATCGAATGTTGTGAAGTACGGGCAACAGGGGAGTCGTTTTTTGGCTGATGTAGGGTAAGTTTTAACACGGCATGCAAAGTGGTTTCGAACGCTGAGCGTCCTTCTAGTTCAAGTGGCGTTTTGTTTGCCTTACTCTCTCATATACTATCTCTCTCTTACGCACTCTCTCTCTGCAGTAGCGCATAAACACGAGACCATTCATTCTGTTATGGGCTGGTTGCTTGTAGTTTAGGCCGCTAAGCCTCCTTCAGTTTTGGCCCAAGGGCCCGGTAACTAGCAATCATAATAGATCTACACTCTGCTCGCCCTTGTCGAACGCCTCTCTAAAAATGTCTCACTCACTCCTCACCATAACTCAATCCCTTCTCAACAGAAGAAGCACTACAACGCACTCAATTTACATCACAATATTGTCGAGCACTCCAAGTTAGCTCAGCTTGTTGTTTCATTACATGTTTCCGTACTATTTCCCATGAAAGATTTTGCGTAATGTTTCAATATAAGCAAGTCGATTGTTTGTTCAAGCGGAGAAAATTTTTTGTCTATGAAGCCTTATAAGAAGCAGTAGTTGAGGAAGGCTATTCTGAAATTTGTTATTGAAAACTTCTATGTGTTTGGTGAGAAGTATCTGGTAAATGATGTGATATTTAAACAGTTTCTAGTACACTGAAGATGAAGCTTGTTATTTTCATTAATAAATCCAGTGATATTTGACAACATCTAGTACACTGAAGATGAAGCTGAAACATGCTTGTTATTTTCATTAATAAATCCAGTGATATTTGACAACATCTTAGTGTTTTCATTATCATTTTGTTATTGAAAAGATTAGGTTAAAGGAAGATTGTCGAAGATAACTAGAAACAAATAAAAGTACTAGTTTTTGACCAGACTTTCCAAGGTTTTTTAAAAAAATTCAAGTGATACAGCAAAACTTTTGTCCCAATATTTGTAGCTTGTAAGAAGAGGCTCAACCATTGACATTCCCACATTTCAAGGGACTACTATTTGGATTTTGAATATTTCTGCACAAGTTGTACTCTCTAGTTACAACTAAAACCTAGGTACTAAACCCTACGTACTCACTAATAATTTTCAATTTTCCAATTTCATCTCTGTTTCACTCTTGATGTCTTCCATTATTGCGTAATCCATAGACATAATAAAAAGCTTACGCAGTAACGTTTCTGCATTTTTCATGAGACTACTAATTGACTTATAAATATAATTAGGAAGGTACTATTCATAATATAGATAATCTCTCAAATATCTGTGATCCTTCAATGTCATTAAACTGTTTCTCTGTTTATGAATTGATACTTCGAATTAGAAATTAATTACAGACTTCAAACGTTGAGGAAAACACTAAAAACTTGAATGAAACGTTTTCTGGGCACTCTAGAAAAAGTTACTTTATTCCCAAATAAAATAATAAAATGATTGGTTGATAGCTTGGACAGTTCTCCAATAGCCTAGAGCTTAAAATTTTAACAGAATATTGTAAAACTTTTAATAAGTAGTTGAGAAGTTTGAAGCCCCGCTTTACTGTGAAAGCGGTTGACTGATCCATTAAGCATCTATCTCAACCTCCTAGTTTTGGAAGCTGCTTAATACAATTTTCAGGTGTCTCCCAGGATGACTTTAACACAATATAGTGGATGATAAAAGTGGAAGCGATTTATACGACGTGGTTATAAGCTGTTTAATGGCTCAAAAGTGGCGAAGTTAGCGTGAGTTGAGTTAAGCAGCAAGGTGCCCTATAGGCGCACGCATTAGTTCAACTAGGGCGGTTTCCTAAGCCTAACTGCCAGATAACTTCCTTTCACTTAGCGAGAGAATCGGCTTAGACGCGTTTACCATGCAATTACAAATCGTTAAGAGCCTTTTGATCCCCCTCACCATCCTTCCTTCTCCCACTTCACCTTCCTTGTCGTCTCAATTTTAGCTTTGTCTTTCCATCTTGAATCTTTCCTTCTTGTCGCTTTTGTCGAACTTTCCTCATTATTTTAAAGTCTTTCAATCAAAAACATTCAATGATTCATCATTTACCTTGGATGACTCATATTACTCCATATCCATCATTCATTCCATATTCCATATACATATTCCAATTCCATATTCCATGTTCCATATTCCATATTCTATATTCATCATTCACCTTTTTTTAGATGATTATGTCTGTTTTCTAAGAGAAAACAAACTTTTACCATGTTTCCTATCAAGGGATAATTATTGGTTAAGTTGGTGAAGTGGAACAACCCTACTCGGGTCTCCCCACTATTAAAAGCCATACGCTATATAAATAAATACCTTGGATGACTCATATTATTCCGTATTATTCTATGCTCTGCAAGGATCAAAGAAACAACAGATTTTCTACATGAATTGAAAGGCTATGATATTCGATTTTCTCTCGATTGTTAAATGTACTGAATAAATAAATTTCATTTGACCAAAAATGAATACAATATAGACAAAAGAAATGCACTGTGTAGGAAAAAAACAATAATAACTTGAAATAATAATCAAGCATAATAACTAATGAGTCTCAAGATAATTCCAGGTAATTTTATATATTGTAAATGTAATAAAATCGGCCTACTTAGTTACAACAAAATACATTGCCCTGTGAGTAGAATAAAATAATAGTCTCCAACTTTCTCTGTCAGTTCTTCAACTACGAGAGTTTTGATAAAATCATAAAAGCAATAGAGTGCATTCAATTGTGCAATTATTAGAAAGCTTAGCTCAAGCAGATAAAATTGGAAGTTCCTTCTAAAGTCTTCATCCTGCCAAGCTGTGTGTACAACTGTTACAGTTCATTGCATTCAAATCTTGTTATTATATAAAATTACAAACTTAAACAGAACAGGAATGTGTTTCATGAAAGTTGAGGAGTTCTGAATAAAAAGCGGTTGACTGATCCATTTCTTTTACTGATCCTTTAAAAAAGCATCTATCTCAACCTCGTAATTTTGGAAGCTCCTCAATACAATTAAGCAGCTTAATACAATTAAATCCAGGTGTCTCCCAGGATGACTTTAACACAATAATTATAGTGGATTTTAAAAGTGGAAGCGATTTATACGACGTGGTTATAAGCTGTTCAATGGCTCAAGTTTATAAAACAGGCCCTAGATAATTGAAAATGATCTATTCAACAGCAGTTCTTTTATTTTTGCTTAATATAAACACAAGAAATTTTATATTTTAAAAGAAGCAAACGTATTAGAAATCTTAGATTCAAGACAGTCTGATGGTGTATATTTATAAGAGAACTTGAGATACGAATTGAGAGCAAGCAGTCAGTAGTTGTCGAAGATGAAGAGAAATGAGTTAGTTGCAAGGCAGTTGAGCTGCTTCAAATGCTTTCCACCGCAGACGTGTTCTCTTGTCTGAGCATTGAAACTTGGCGGTTGGTGCGGAGTCTTGGAAGCTCTTCTCGGATCGGTTTCGAGCGCGGAAGATGGAGAGAGATAGATTGTTGACCGTTGAGGAGAGGAGGTTTAGCGGGCCACCACCAGGGAAAAGTGGAAGCGCTTTCCGATGTTCCACCACTCAACTAAAGTGGCGCCGTCAAGTCACATCCTTCGAGAAGGCCAACCAACTCGACACTCTTCGCAAACTTCCGCTTCCCGCCGCTACACTACTCGCATGAGAGCACCACTCTGCTCTGCAAGCTACACAAACTTCACCGCACATAACCTTTCATGAACCTCTCAAGGCAATAATATATCCAATAAAACTTTCCTTCTAAACGTTCTGCGCCACCTAGCTCGATATATGGGCAACTTTTGTCTCTCGCTTCTTTCTGATTCCGCAAGCTTTTACGATGTGTGTAATAGTGGAATCATATTTTTGTTTGCTTTTATCATGAGCGTAGTTCCATTATTATTTCCATGAGATCACATTCATATTATCTCATGATATTGTATTCATGTAATCTCATTAGATACTGTATAACATGAATATAATCTTATGATATATTGTATGATATTCATATCATACGTCATAATCATATGATATTCATATTTTTTGTTTGCTTTTATCATGAGTTATTATAAAAGTTCATTATTAGTTTCATTATTATTCTCACTAGTTTCACTACATTATTACTAGTTCTCACTACATTATCAAAGTTTCTAGTTTAATTATTATTCTCACGAAATCATATTCATATTATCTCATGATATTATATTCATGTAATCTCATTATATACTGCATATCATGAATATATAATCTGGTGAGATATTGTATGATATTTATATTCATGTTATCTTGGAAACTTTACCATTAACATCGAATAAATTACTTTAACAAGTCATTCGCCAGCCGCCTTCCTGAGAATATCTTCTCCACCTTGGTCTCTAATGTTCAAGAGTGTTCTCGTTCAAGTGATAGTATTCCCTTTCTGATGGACAATGAAATAAATTTAAAAATAAAAGTTAAAAATATATATATACTACAAATAGTCTGCTTTTATTGATAATTTCGGCTGCACAGAAGATAATTCCTGACTGTTGTAATCAGAATATTAATCACCCGGTTGGTTACAGTGTAAACTGGAATATTTTGAGTTATCACCATCAGAGATCCATCTCGTTTACAATGTTCGACATCCCTAACATCTTTCTCATTCTGCAAAAGTGCGAAATATATTTTTTTTACAACAGCATAATTGTGAGGATGCTTGTAGGCTGCCGTTGTTCATTTCTCACTTCGAGGTGAATCTGAATTAATTCCACTAAAAAAAATTACATAAAAATGGAGGGAAACGCTGTGCAATTCACCCACTCCAGTAAGGGGGGATCGGTGAGGGGGGGGCACTGCAGTAGCTAGTACTGTTACTCAGAGCAAAGGAGCCCGAATGTGCCCGAGGCTTGTTTCGAAGCTTATCCCTGCTCAACAAGCAGCAGCAGTCTGCCTCCCCTTCTTCCCTGACCCCAATTAGCTTAATGTAATACACTCTGAGATACTCCCTCTCTCCGTTTCCGCGAGCTGATACATACGGAATACATATAACAAACCGTAATTAAACAGTTGAAATTATGTGGGCGACGTTCATCACGCTAGTCTACCCTTCATTTCCCCTCCCCACCTCTTCCACTCACGCACGTGTTGGTCACGAGAGCTTCCCCCCCCCCACCTTCTCCTATCATCATCGCTTTCCCCATTTCCACAGCATTCCACCCCCCCCCTCACCCACAGTTAACCGTCCAATTCCTGTCCGTCCGTTCGTCCGTCCATCCGTAACCGACCGTGACCACAACGACTGAGACGGCATAGCATGACAGAAACAAATTAATCTCCTGATAAACTCATAACAACTTGAAACCAATTATATTAACGAAGCTGCCGCTAACTGTTCACTTCTTGTATCCTCTTCCTTTCCGTAATCAAATATCATTTCAAGCCTTGGCATCGAGTAATTCACTGCTCTTTGTTTATTGCTTGTGGCTGGGGAATAATTGAAACCTTCAGAATAATATCACTCTCCAAAGCATCAAGTTTCCCGGTAATAAAACTCGCAGTTATCCTCATTTGATTATACTGATATTTATTTTATGATATGTTGCTCACAGTCATGAAACAATGAATTTCGTTGTGGACGAAATTTGAATTGAGGGTTCCATTTTGTAAAATAGTCTTAGTTAAGCTCATATTTTAATAGAATGAGAATCTATCAAGATTAGGCTATCTGAAAAGTTCGTGATTCATCTTCAATGAGCGTTTAACCCCTACTATCCACTCACGAATGCTATTATTTGATAGAGTTACCACCTTTTTCAAATTAGAGGGCTTGGTTTCCTGAAGTTTTAGTTTCTTGACTTTAGTTTCCGAAGTCAAATTATGAGTAGCGATTCATATCTAATACTCATCTATAACATTCAAGGTGAATTCAAAACCAAACTAATTTTCTTCTATTGCTTATCACCACTTTCTTGAAATTATATGAGGGATGAGCTTTGGTTATTTTCCGTTGATAATTGTTGACATTGATAATCTTCATTTGAGAGAGTTGAGAGTGTTATTGTTCAACTGAATATTGAGAGTTGATATTGTTGAACACAGATTCAAACCATTCAGAGGCTTTAAAACATGTATAGGTCCACTCATTTCAGTTATTTTCGAGAAAATCAATTTCTCTTGCTACTTTATTGAGGAAACTACAAGAACTACTTTCCGATTACAATGTTTTGAAGTCAATACAGTATGATCAATCTTATTCCTTTTGAGGAGACTATGAAGCCTGAAAGCCTGAAAGGTAGAGACTATAGAAAAAGGGAACGTAATTCAACATTAAATCTAGCCACAATAATAAGTTAGAAACTTAAAAACAGTGAAAATTTCAATCAAAAGAGTTTTTGGCTTCGACTTTATTTTTTTCGGCTGAGAGTGACGCCGAAAAAATAAGCCTTGATGAATTCACCAACAGTTCCAGGTCAGTCAAAGCGACCAGGAAGTGATTCTGGTAGCTCATGAATACTTTTGAAATACTTTCAAATTGATCAATTGATATATGTGATCACGCTAATTGGCTGATTGATAAAATGTTCAAGCTGATGAAAGGATGATGTTAAAATTCTTTGAAATATTTGATTCGCCAATCAGACAGACGGCTCTGCAGATTGCAGAGATGATAAAATCAATTTACGGATTGCAGTTGTAATTGAAGTATTGCTCACTCAGTGTATGCGGATTTATTGAAGTACTAGTGCACAATCTCGAGTGTGACGTGTAATCGATTCCATTCAATTACATGCAAATCAAAGCTTTCCAATTGAATAGGACCGTACCGGATGCAGAGCAATGAAAAGGAAGCCCCGCATTCACATGGGTATCATACATGCTATGCTGCAACGTATTTCCTCCTCAGTCAATAGCTGATAGATATTAATTTACAGTATGATTACTAAACAATTGTGACATCAAAAGGCTCATTTGACATCTGGTGCGGTTTCAACAGAAATACAATAATAATTATTGCTATCCCATCGTAGAGGACCATATAGGATGTCAGATCATAATTATTGGCTTATGATAACATAGCTGGTGGTGGTTGGCTGAGTTTAGCAGCGAAAATCGTTCATACTCATGTAATTTTTCCAGGGATTCTTGATTGCATACTACAGTTAAACTATTGGCCTACTAAGAAATAGGCAATCAAGACGCGTTAGCTGATTTGAATAATCAGCTAATGTACTGCCTTTCAAAAACTGTTGTATCAATTTTCCTACCGAATGATTTAATCCACTTGGATAAATATATCGAATAGTAGGTAGATTTAAAAATTAATTTTTAAGATCCATAGAATCCTAATAATCTGTATTTCTAGTGATTTACTCGATAAGCTTCTTCGATTTGACTCATCATGCCACTTGGAAAAGCTAACTAAGTAGCTCATAGGCCTAAGTGAGATTAAACACAATCGCCGATTAGGTAAAGACACATCACTTAGTTTCGCTTCAAATCTCCAAACATCGTTTAGAACCGAATGAGTTTTGAGAGCGATAAAGCAGCTTGCAGATTTAGCATCGAGAATCGAGCTGAAGCTGTGTATGGGTAAGAGTGGTGGGTACAAGTGGGTGGTATCGATTGAGGAGCACCATTATGTCTCACTGGGTTGGCTGCTAAAGTTACAACAAGATCGAAGAGCTAATCTGGTGCCCTTAAGTGTTGTTGAAAATTTAATACGCTTCAATAGGTAGAACGGAAGAGCGGATCGACAAAGTCAAGAGAAAGATGCTGCGAAGCAGAGGCTGAGCACTTAACTGGTTGAAGTTTTGTGCGAGAGAGATGGAAGAGTGTTGATTGCTTGAAGTTTAATCAGGAAGAGCTCTAAGGAGACTCGACGCAAGAAGACGGAGAGCGTTCAACCCTTACTCTATCCATATACATGCTACTAAGGAGCTTTCTTCCCAGAGTGGGCTAACGAGTAGGGGGTTGAGAGGATCTTATGTTCTCCCTTCAACGTTGTTATGGCATTGTTTTATTCCCTCAGCTTCACCAACCATCGGAGTAACTTCTCGTTGATCATGAGGCTCACTTTATCTTATCTTGTTTACTCCGTTCTCATGTGCTCCTGTGCAAATTATTTGAAAATGGCAAAATTATTGATCTGAAAATTATCAATTAAAAATTTTTATCAAGAAAACTATCGAATTTATTCCCATTTCAGAATCATCAGTAATAACAGATTTTTTTGCTTGATGAAAGATTAAGGGAATAAGGCACTACTCACACTTGGAAACTTAATATCGGAAAGCAACTCAGCGAGGCAGCATGTGTTTTCAAATGATGACGCTCAGACTAGGCGATTCCAAAATCGGAAACTCGATCACAGCGCAACGGAGTGGCTTTGCGATCTGACATGCTGGTTGACGAGTGATCGACTTGCATCATTGCCAAGCAATTGTAGGTTATGTTGCCAGTTTTTTCGTACAGATAAGTGGGGTTAGGTGATATTCTTACCAAAACAAACTAAAATTTATTATTTGCTTAAAAATGTAGTATTTGATCATTTTTTGGTTACTTCAACTTACTATAATATATCGAAGAATAGTTATAAAACTCTCGATATATTTACTTTTTGAGAATAATGTGATAGTAATCGATTGGCATCTGGCAACTAGAGTCGCGGAAGTGTGAGCATGACAAGCAACTGCAGTCTCCCGGTTTCCGGTCTTTCCGAGACTCGGCAACTCTGATCGTACGATTTCAGTTTCCAGGTGTTGGTAATGCCTGAATGTTTCAAGAGAGCATTTCAAGGAGAAAATTATCCAAGAAAAAGTACAATTTATCAAACTGTACAAGTTAGCATACAGTTCTCCAATTCACGTGTCATGACATAATACTATTGGTTTATGCCATGAATGCTAGAAAATAAAAATAAAAATTATCTATTGGCAGAGAAAGTAGAGAATCAATCTCAGGTTGGAGTTAGTTATTAGCTGGTCAGATAGAATTGGTTAGTTTATTAAAATGGTAAAGACCTATAGAGCCTATGATTTTCATGGCTGAAGGTTAGTTAGTATTCATGAGTTACCATTAGTTACGACATCTATCTGATACTGTAAGTCCAAATTTTAAACTCAAATCTTTTTAAAAATTGTATTTCTTATTTATTTTTCTGGTAGTTCCACCTCAACATTCCCCTCACCTTATAGTCATGCTATGTGAAAAATAGAGAACCTACAACAGTATTTATATTAATCATTATTTCAATTTTAAGTATGCTCTGAAACAATTGCTGGTGATTGCTTCAATCACGGAAATCTATCCTCTCATTCACCCATCCACAGGCCTCCTTTATGAAGTGGCCTAATCAGTATTGTACAACTCAATTTCGAAATTTTCGACCATATTGAATGTGAAATCCAATCAGAGTGAGGGATGATGACGAGGGGCTTAAAGCTGTTTAGCTAGTCATGGAGGGGATTCGCGCTTGTGTGATGGGTAGGAGAAAAGTGGTGCGTGAACAGTTATGAATAAATAAACGTCGAAGTGCCTCCGCTAATGTAATATTCAAACCAGAAGACTTAACTTAAATGCTTCGCATATTGTGAATGCATAATTTAGTAACTCCTCAAACTTGCAACTCCTGCTTGAATTAATCGAGGAGAGCTGAACAGTCAACTATGGTCAGAGTGGGGGAGGTAAAAAAGGGTAGAAAATAATTCTACCAGTCTGCACTGTTGAAATATAGATAAAATTAATCATTGTATGATGAAGCGAGTCTTTTCTCGACATTTTATCTTTGTTGAATTTGGATAAGAATAATTGTTTTCTCGAAATTCGAAGCATGAACAGCAAGAGTGAATATTTTCTATTCATTTTCTCACTCTCATCCAGCGTCCGTCCCTTTTTATTCTCAGCAGAGAAGAGTTACAAAGCGCGTCATAATCCTTTTTTAATTATTCATACTAATTGCACTTTCGAACAAAGTGCTTGAGACAAAAGGAAATAAATTATCAATGAAATTCGACTCTTCTCAAGAGCGCCATGTGATTACGCTTTTTAAGTATTCATGGAACATTTTATCAAAATTGAAAAGCCTTATGATTGTCGTCGATTAAAAAGGATTGTCGATGTAAAACTCACTCTGATATTATTGGGAAATTGTTCTTTGTGATTGTGCAACAATAATGGCCGATCAACTCGGTGAGTCTTCTCTTGAAATTTTAGTTTTCAAATTTTTCACCCATCAACTTCAAAAGATGAATATTCCTCTTCGTGGTTTTTACCAAGATTCAAATGCTATTGATAGTTGTACTTTTCGAATAAATTCTATGATTTTATCTTCAAAAGTTAATAAAATAGCTTTGCTATTGAACGTCAATGCAAATACCTCAATTATTGATAAAAGAAAGATATAATTCTAAAGCCCTTACAATTATTAATTAATCATTCCAACTAATATTATTATCATATTTTTCGGATGTGAATCATTGTCGTTCGGTGATTTTAGACTTGTCAGTTTGTTAGTTGACTTATGTGAGATCGATTCGATGACTAAATAAAGACATAAGGCTTTGAATTGTATAGAGTATTCAAATAGACCTACATGATGAGCACTGAGCAGGCTTGTAGAAGACATTTGTAGTTGAGATGATAGCTCAATTACTGTTCTCCTGCTGCTCGAAATATGACAGCAGAATTCCCCTAGCAATCTACGAACTGATATGTTCAGTGTTTAGCCGAGAGCTGGATGAATATTAGTGGTGTATGGGATGGAGAAGAACGTACCACTGAATATTTATGAACTGGATTCACCGCAACCCGCCAAAAGCATTCAGCTAAAGAGTATTGCTGATGGCTATAAACGAACTTGTTCAAACAGAATATATGTCAGATAAACCGTCAGATTATCTGAGTTGTTCTACGACTGCATACATTTTGTTAACGAAACTTGTTTCTCATAGCTGACAGGCTTGTTCAATAACAGTCATCATCAAATCAACAGATGAATATTGTTACTGTTCCGCTGTTGAAATGAGAAAATTTCGGTGATCACCGTCGTGTGAGTTGATAACAAGAAATTACTTGCTCGATTCACTGTTTGTACTGGCATTTTTGCAACTCTCTGTATTTATTTTTATTTATTCATCGTATTTTGCAATCTTTGCATGCAACTTATAACTCATCGTAATGCCTCAGCTCGAGTTCATATGATAATTATCCACTATTGAGAATAGATTGACGGCTTCATTGTAAACTATAACCTTATCTACAACTGTTGACTAGATTGAATTTCAAAAATATAGATTGAAAACAAAAATGAACTGAGCCTAAGCCTAGTCGTCCACTAAAACCGTTTTTGTCAGAAAGCGTCCGATGTCCAAACAGATGGCCATTTGATTCAATGTTAGCATTTCGGATGATCGGTCGTTTCATAACAAAAACGCTTCTAGTCGACGACCAGGCTAATTCAGAGAAAGCTATTTTAGAATGTAACATTTGAAGCACTATTATAATTGATTAAATAAATTTGAACTTCATAATGGAAGACATAATATATTTTCAGCAAATCACCAGTATAATGCTCGAATAGGACTCAAACATGAAAGAAGTCAGAATGATATCATAATAATGATTGATATCATATTGAATCTTTTAGTCAAGCCTATGTTGAAAATTGTATTACCAACTACTTTGTAATGTTTTAATATTTGTGACACCACACACCTCCAAGTAGTAACATTAGTAGATAACATTTGGAACATAGTAACAAAGTAGTAACATTGGTAATATTCATAGTAACATACTGCCCTGGCGGCTCGTGCCGACGAAATAGGTGAAGTGTTTGTACAGTATAAGATACTGGCACTTCACCTCACGAGCCGCCAGTGTAAACATAGTGAAGACAGTAGTAACATTTCTCCCTTTATGCCACTGACCAACCACCTTTGTTCTTATCGCGCGATGACTAATAATAATAACAAGAAGATTGGTGCTTAGACCTACCAGTAGCACGTGATGCTTTTTATATTTAAAAAAATATATATAGAAAAATATATTTAAGCTAAGATATACGCTATATATAAGCTATATAGATATAGGTATTTTGGAAAATAAAATCATTAAATCATTGAAAATCATTAAATTAAATCATATATAAATGTAAGGAATGTTCAGCGTGTATAATTTGAGTGTGGCGCTTACCTGGAGAGCATAGCGGAGTCGGCCGAGCACGGATTGAGAGCGGCAGCCGCAGCCAAATGCGAGACGTCCAGTGCCGACGGGTTGTGCTGCGTTTGTGCGTTCTGCTTCCCGCCGCCGCCTCCTCCGCTCAGAATACTCGAGATGGAGAACGACGTGTAGGAGCCGTTCGGCGGTTTGGTCGTCTCCTTGCGAGGTGTGGCACCTCCACCGGCAGCAGGAGGGGGAGGGGACGTGTCCTTGTCTCTCTCCGGACTGCTCACCACGTCTATGTTCGGCGAACAACTCATATTCGACAACGCGCGGTCACTCTTTCACCTCAAATTCATTCCTGATTGCCGCTAAGTTTGGAGTCCTCGAAGCTTCACAGAGAATTTCTTCTATCGCCAATAGTGATCTTTGATTGACCAATGATTGATCTTTGATGACCTTATTTATTTATTCAATTCCTAACTCATATACAGAATTTTTAAACCATGTTGTAAGTATGGTTCATTTTGAACGAGTTCGTTTCAGTTTCTTTACAGTTTATCACCAGGAACTCAATAGTGTGATATGAGTATGGTTTATCTTGAACGTGAACTACACCAATATTGTTCAATAGTGTGATAATTCTTTGAGAAATCTTATTTAATTCAAATCACAATCCATATACGGGATTTTCAAAACATATTGTAAGTATGGTTCATATTAAACGTATAAGGAGTTTCAGTTTCTTCACAGCAAGTCAATAGTGTGATTGTTCTTTGATAATCTTATTTGATTCAATTCTTAATATTCATATATACGTTTTTAAAAGCATTTTCTAAGTATTGTTTATCTTGAAGGTAAACGATTCAACCTCTCATCTGATTGTCTATTTATGCTCGTGTGTATTGCTAGTTGTGCAATAATACAGTTAAATATTAAACAATATTGTGTATTGGCAACTAGGCCTATAGTGAAAAGTTCGGTTTTAGGAACTCTAAAATCCAGCCTACACACTGTTAGTCGATCAAACAATTCTCAATCATTGTTTCTGAATTTTTCTGTAGGATGCTGTTTCTATCCAAGATTCCACGTCTGAGTAGTTCTGGATTTTGTACCTGCAAATAAATAGATAAGTTTATCCAACATGTTTGTAAACGTTATTCATGAAATGTTTTAGAGCTACGTGTGAAAAAAGCTTTGTGAATAACTTTTTATTCATTAACCATAACAAAAATTTGATTATTAAAAGAAATACAAGTCAAATTTATCACATAAGGACTGATAACATTTTAATGTTCCAATCTTACTTGTATTCTCTACTTGAATTGGAATTGATGGAAGTATACAATAGGAATATGATATTCCGTGAATGGATGAATAAAGAAAGTTAGTTTGTTCAGTGTTTCCAATAAATAAACTATTATGCAATATTCCTACTAATTCGAGGTGTAGATTACTAGATGAGGTGTAGATTCTTCTCTCTATTAGAAGAAAAAAGATTATTGGCTATAGTTATAACTATATTGGCTCTAGCTGTATATAGTTGTCCACTGGAACCGTTTTCTTTCGAAAACGTCCTAACGTCCGAAATGCTAACATTGAAATGAATGGCAAGTTGTTCGGATGTCATGAGACGTTTTCGGACGAAAACTGTTGTATTTATAAGATTCAATGTCGTAGAAAACTTGTGAACGAACGTATAACTTGTGAATAAACAAATGAATGAATGTTTATTAGAATTTATTAGAATGCAAGCGTTTCTTATTCCTCGATCATAAAAATAAGAACTTTCCTCATTAATAACCGAAACAAGAACAGGTTTGAAGCTCTTCATCAGATGTTATATTAAATAATCCACGGTACAAAGTAATCGACAAAATATATCTATCTCATCTCCTCTATTTTCCAAGAATAAATTCAATTACAACTGTATGGATCGCTAAAGCTAAATTACTGCCAGTTAAAAAAAAGCAAAAGCTATTTTTGACTGTATAGTGATAGTAGCATAATTCGTACAATGCTATTCCTGTCCTTCCCTACTAAAAAAATACCTTCGAAATATTAGGATTACAGTAGTTTATGACTTTCCCCAATTCTAAAATATTGAATATAAAGAGAATACGTTTATAGAATATTTTCTCTCGGTATCAATTGATGAGCCTTGAAAGTGCAAAGAGTAACTGAATTCATGAGTACGAACAAATTGCTTATTGATGATAAGAATGTTATCCAGCTCTGATATCATTCCCGTAACAGAAAAGTAGGGTTAGAGAATAAAGAGAATAAAGTATAGAGAATGAAAAGAAATTTACTGAACGTATCGCCAAGTATATCACTAAGAATATTGGAAGTTTCAATCAAAGGAAATTGAGCAAAATTATTTAGAAGCCTCTGAGAGTAGATCTAAATAGGCTATTATGGAGAGAACTCGACTTCAAATATTATTCAATCACTTAATTATTGTTTACCCTCTTATTATCTGTAATTGAAATCTACTGCGATAGAATATTTGGGGAAAAAATAGTTAATAATTGAATTAGAGAATGATATATTAAATTTTGTACGTATCAAGTCAAGTTGTTTTATACTTAGAAGATTTTAAAGTTAGTGAAATTATATTTTGTATTTCTTCATCTGATAATGGAAGAAAGCAGAGACCTTGAATATAAGAGAATATCTTAATCTGACGAACAAGCAGAGAAAAATATAATTATATCCACTTCCCCCAATTTTCTTCTAATGAGAGAGAACTTCTTTCTCATGTATTCTACTTGTAATATTATATACAGAAAATTAAAACAAGCCGGATTCTCAACTATAAAAATGTTGTTTTGCTAGATAGAATTCATGAGAGAGATAATATCAATTTTGATTATGATTTCTTTCTACTTACATGCAGTTGAAAATTTATGAAGTTGATAATCTCTTATCACGTGTTGCAGTCGAAAACAGAAGTCTGATCACAATAAAGTAACACTGAACACACTTTTTCCAAGTCCGAATAAGTCGCGACCGGGAGTGTTCTCGGTTGGTGGTAGCGCGATGAATGATAAACGGCGAGGCGACGGAGTGATGTTGGTGGCGTGTCGAGGAGACAGTGGTCGAAATTTGACTGAAGCTCGCTCGCCCCTTTCGACTACCCCTGTGGTGTATCCATTTCGTGTGGTGGGGAGGGGAGGCTTGAGGGGAGGGTAGCGCAGCCGAGGGAGGTGAAAATCTCTTTTGTTCAAAGAGAAAGGTTTTTACAATATCATCTTTACCGGGGTAAAATCACTGGCACAAAAGCCGAGTCGCAAAGATTACAAAACTCCCTCAAGATATGTCCTGGTCGGGGTGTAACATAATTTCATAGCCTCCCCTCCAGCCGCAACTCGAGAGTTGAAAATTGGAAATGTCAACAAGGCGGAATCGAGAAGCGCAGATCTTCGACGACAGGAGATTTCCGCCCTTAATCTCCAGTTGATTTAAGGGTGATTTTCGTTTGAATGTTGCCAACACGTCACACGCCAAGTTATCCGGGCCGGCGTAAACCGTATCGCCGAAATTATTTAGGTCGATAGTCCCCTGCCCGACGCCCGAATAAAAATTCCTCCCTCTTTCATCGCTCTAACCCCTGTTTTATCGTTCTAATAAAACTCACCCCTATTTATAGCCGCCGAAGAAACGAGCTATAACGCACGCTGTTCCACCCGACAATAAGGTCGGTTATCGTGCGAAGGGCGTCTCTTGCTTCAGCCACCCCTCGCAAGCAAGTTTCCTATTGGTCGACGTCGCTTGCCGGGGGGAGGGCGGAGGAGATCGATAACTTGGCCGAGCCCTTCAGCCCTCACAACTCCTACAGACTTCCACCGGCTAGCATCTCTCAGCTCTTCTCCTCCGACGGCTTTTCGTCTAGACACCTAACCTAAACCACTCACTCACAACCGCTAATTATGCTCAAATGTGTAAACTCTCAGTTTTTCCACCTCTCACGCCATTTTCCGCCTTACTTTCATCCGTCCCGTTGTTCCGCCTCTCTGTAAACGAGTGTCATTCTCGTACCACTTCATGCACATCTTGTTATCTTGAATTCCACAAGTCCTTTCAGCTGAATCCCATACAAAATGTGATGAGACGCTCCCGGCAAATCACTAATTCCAAATCCTTCTCCATTTGCTACCTCAAATGAGTGCTTTTTCAGGCTTGTATACATAATGAATACTGGCAAGTTGATGAGCTGATGTAAAAATGGAGATGAGTCGAGAATGAAGGTGAACTCTTTTCACGTTTTTGAATGAGAGCAACTCCAATGCAATTTATTCTAATTGAATAACTCAAGTTAATCTTGAAATGAAAATTGCAAAAAATAATTGAGACAGTTCCACCTTTCAACTTCCAACAACGAAAATAGAATACTCCTTCCTTAATTGAAATATGAAAAAAGAATAATTTAGGAGTTTAGGTAATCAGTTGCTTCTTCTATAGTTTTATATTTATACAGGAAGACTACGCATAACTGAAACAATTCAACTTGTGATTTCTGACTCATCAGAGCTTCTTAATATCCAAATTTGAAGCTCTATCTCTTGAACCACTTTGAACAAAAAGTTGAACAACTTTAAACAAAACTATAGTCAACATTTTTAATGTTGACTTGTTTCAAATTGCGTTATCTTGCCCAATGCATGAAGTTGAGCATGCAGTAGGCTCTTCTATAGATTCAAATTGATCTTCTAATAGTTATATTTCTATTAGAAAAAATTGAAAGATAAGCTAAAATGATCCTTCTATTTCCAACTTTGATTTATAAAGATTTTGCTATGGCATTTCCGGCCTCATTGAGAATGGAAACGTTGATATCTCTCTCAGATTTCCTAAAAACTTACCACAGTCACTTCCTTGATTCTTGGGTTATGCATGATCAAGTTATAAAAAAAGTTTACTAAGTTAATTTTTTGGGATTCCCAAATCGATTCCAGGCGATCGAAAGAGGTCTGAAAACAAAAGTTCGTAAGTGAACTTCCGTCTTCCACTAAACATTATACTCCCCTGTAGCCTAGTTTTAAGGTATTTGAGAGATTATTTATATCAATCTTAGATTATTTGAACTTATATTAATGAAAATATGAAATTGAATTCATAGAAAAGATGCAAAATAGATGACTATTTTGCATCATCATTGGAGACTCGAAAGCTGATATTGATTACTGTTCCTTTGATTACTGTTCCTTCTTCATTGAAGAAATCATGGAACAGAAGGAATAAAAACGAAACGCTTCTGAACTAGACCAGATATTGATGCAAATCCACCAACTTTCAATTACTATCGTACTATTCTCCATCAGAGAGGGTTAAGTGTAAGAGAGGGCCGACTGCGCCCTAACTTCGCCCTCCCAGGTTAAAATAAAAGTCATTCAATTCAATTCAGTTTGGACAAACTCAAATTTCTAAAATCTATTTTTTTATTGCAAAAAATAACTTCTGCCACAATATACTCTACTACACTTTGTAGGCTATTACATTTTAACAAAAACTATCATTGGATTGTTGGTGAACATGAAATTCTCAAAATTGAATCCTACGCAGTTTTTATAACCAAAGCACAAATCAAATAGGGTGTAAGTGTAGCTGCAATCCACTAGCTATTCAGACAGTCGGTAGCCAGCCTATTCATCTGCTAAATTCATTATCGGCTTGGCTAAGAATTCGAACAGAACACCCTGTAGCTTAATCCTTTAAAGACCAGTTCAGTTTGACAGAATTTCATTTGCGCCCGGTAAAAACTGTTTCGACTCCACCCCCAGCCGACAAAAGTAGGAGGAGAACAACTCGTTCTCAATCGTGTGAGAGTGTGTGTGGTAGCGACACCCTTTCTAATACTTTGTAATGTAATTGTAGGTTAGAATATTTTATTGAATTGGAATAAGTTTCTAGAGCTGTTGGGGTGTGATTGAGCGAGGAAGAGGACCATTATGTCAGCAATATGCCCCCGAAAGGCTGTGAAGGAGCAGTTGTATTGCTCTCAGCTGCACATAAACACTCTAATAGCCGGTCCTTTGTCCTAGACCGTTCTAATTGTTCGCATAACACATGCACCCTTTTCCTGCTCTCAGTACCATGTGCACTACTGATCAATGCGCGGCTGGAGAGTTGTTCGTTTATTATTACCATTGAAAAACAGTTTTGGTTGTTCTGAAGTCCTTCAGTTCAGCAACCATGAAGAGCGAAATCATTATTCGGTAAGCCTATTCAAATGTGAGACTGAACAGATCTTATTGATGCAAATTGTATGAGTGATTGCATGCAGTGAAATACGTATTCAATTGACTGTTAGTTTGTTTTATATTACACTGCTCTCCTGCTAAATTCTCTCTATTTTTCACAGATAAGACCTAATTTGTCATATATTATTTTGAATACTGTGTAGTTTATATTCCATCCATTGTGTTATGTAGAATACTATTCAAACTCTTAAGAAAGTTTGTTTTATTTTCCTAATTCTTTTTTAACAACAAAATTTCAGAAAGTTTGGATTGACATCCCAGTTGAAAATAATTTTTTCTTCGTCAGAATTATTAGAAAAGATTTTTTCCAGAGAGAGGTTCAATGAATCAATTGAATTAATTCATATCAAGAAAGTTATCTCTATAAAAGCAATCTGATAATATCATCATATCATTTCGGGGTGGATTTGATCAAAGTGTATAAAACAAGTTGTCATTCGGCCTGGTCGCTCACTAGAACCGTTTTTGTTCATCTGAGATCCTAACATTGTATCAAATAGTCAGCTGTTCGGACATCGGACGCTCCCTGACAAAAACGGGTTTAGATTCATTCCAGGCCAAGTGACAACTTGTTTTATTCAAAATGTAGTCAAATGTATATTGAGAAAATAGTGAAACGTGTAGTGTCGTTAGCAGTGACTTTTTGGGATGTACGTAATGTAAGATGAAATTATAGAATTTATGTATAAATGTAATGTGAGAGATAAAATTATAAAAATGATACACTGAAATAATAACATGCAGAAGTACATTTTCATGTGAGCAGGTGTAGTTCTTTTTCAATTTTTCAATTTAAACACTACATCGAATGAAATATCAAAGCAATGATTCCCAGCTAAATATTATAATTACAGTGGAATTTTGTGACATTTTTTATAGCAGCAAGAAAAATAAACGGAATTTACATTGTAATAGAGCTATGATATTGTTAGGATTTTAAACATGACAAGTTCACTCTACCTACAAGCTTATTTTTAAATCTCTTTCAGATGCGAGTCAGCGCATGGGAAAACAAATTCTTCCTTTTCGTTGTAGTTTTCAGCATGAAAACGCAAGCTGTGCATATAGTTTTTTCGCATTTCTTTGAAACACGATGCATTTTATTTCAGCTTACTCGAGTGAAGAGCTACCCCTATTTTTAGTAACACAGCAAATAATGTGAGTTCCATTGCTGAAAATGCAAACTCCACTACTTGTAGCAGTGAGGAATAAACAACCAAGTTAGTTTCGTACACGGTCACATAAAGTGCCTAGAGCATAGCTCTCATAGAGAGCGAAATAGGTATCCACTTTTTACTAGGCCTAATTAGCTTGTTACCTCCAGCCATAGACAAGGGCACGTGATGTTTTTTGATCGATTCCTAGAGTTTTTCCCTAGTTTAGGACGGTTCAAAGCTAATTTGGAGACATGACATACGTCATAACAGGGATAGTTCAATTATCATTCTACCAGCGAAGCAGAATAGTATTACAGAGGGCTCATTACCCTGGGGGTTAATCATTTTAGAAATTTAATACTATTGTTCTGATCGATGTAAGTTCTAGTAATGGAGAGTGAACTTGCAGGAAATGAATGGATGAATAGTTGTCATTTATTTGCCTAAAATCATTGCAATAAAATTTTCTACAACATTGAAAACCGTATTCCGTATTAAAACATATGAAAAAACAAAATAACTAATTACTATGATAATCAATCAGTGTAACAAGGGAAAAAACTTAAATAATCCCTATCATTTATTTCATAAATTACATTTAACTTCGAACAATGAAATTTAGGAGATGAATAAGAATAATTTTGTGTTCCCTACCATAGTAGATTGTGGGTAGAGGCGATTTCACCACTAAAATGGATCAATATTTCCACATTTTTTAATGAATCTATTTTTTGTCGAATATTTGCTCCTTGCACCATACATAATAAAAGTTCACATAGAAGTACAGAACTGTTATAAGAGTCTGTTGATTCTCTGAATACATACAATTGCTCAGAATCAAAATAATAGCTTCCAAGAGTACTAATGAATTTCCGGTTTTTTCAGCATCGATATTCGTTACAACAAAGAAATTTCGCAGTGATCATTAGAACACTCATTTCATCTTCAGTTACAACAAACTGGAAGCTTGTTAAATGTGTCCAGATGATTGACTTGTCGAACATTCGTTGAGAATGTCGGATTTTTTCCGGCGAACTAGTCTGGTATTGTAGAGAGCTCTCGGCAGTGGAGTGACACTTGAATGTTGTTGTCATCGGACGAGTGGCGCTTTTTGGTACTAATGAAACCGAGCAGAAGATTGTCTACCCCTTCAAAACATCCTTCATTATTCTCTCGCTCACTTCGTCCAGCCTTTATTTGTTGTCAGTCGGACATTTTGACAGAAATGCATGGAAATGGGCACGAGCGATCCGATAATCGACGCAGCCTATTTGGTCCGAGCCTTATAAATGTCTGTCAAACGGACAATTCCTTTAGGCGATAATCCACCCGTTCTCGGAATATCTTGTTTCGGGTTTGTCTGCTATCTGTTTGAAAGAATGGAGAACACCAATTAAGAGCTTTCATCAGTTTACAGGGTGCATTTAGCAATTTTGAAACCCTATTTTTCTGGGAAGAGAAATGGAGTAGTTGATTGGCATCACTGATTAAGAACTGAAATTACAACAGCTTGGATGGAAATAAACTGATCAATACAGCATCTGGACATCTACTTGATTGCGATTTGATTCAGCTCCCTCTCAGCATTGGTCTACAGTACTTTCTGGCAAAATACTGAGAATATAGATAATAATTGTTATCAAGAAAGGAAAGAATATCTAAGAAGGGATTCGAATGAAATTTCAAAGAGTTTATATGAAATGTAAAAAAAATGAAAACATTCTTTATTATTTGTAGAAATCTGGTTGATGTTGTGGAACTCCATAATAACAGTGGAATTGACAATACCCTCTAGTATTTTGTTTCATTCTTTATTAGGCAAAGATAGGACTAGAAAGTCCTTTCTACCACTCAACCTTAGAAGAACAACAAAGTAGAACAACAGATGTTGTATAAATTGATAATTGAATGGTAACTGAATGAAAATGGATGAGAAATATGTAATGATAAATGACATAGTAAAAATGTGTGTCATTTAACCTGCAATAATTTACCTTTATAGAATTAGAGAATCACGCAATCCAATAAAGGAATATGAATTAATAAAAGAGAATTTGAATTTAGAATCAAATGATATTTCAGCTTATAGATCTGAGAGAGAGAACAATAATAATTATAATATTCCTACATCAATAATATTTCTCTCTTCTCACATCTCTTTCTCAATCGTAACGAACGTATTGTTGGTTACGATTGGAAAAGAAGACGGTTTGTGCAATGAAAACGTGTGAAGAAATCGTTTCAAGACATGTGAAGACATTTCAATAAAAGGACTTGAAAGTGCTGCTGCTCGTTTATTTTTGCATGAAGCAAAGTTTTAGAGCCGGCTGATTATGCGAAGAATGAAATGTATTGCGCTCAGGTTACTTCCAAACGAATGATCCATAAGCGTCAACAGCTGGGGTGGGGGTAAGAGTCGAAGAAACGCTGAGAAAAGACAGGAAGAGACCTCGCTGCGATATGTTGAGAGAGAGAGGGGTGAGTCTGTAGAAATAGAATAGAGGGAAAGCTGTGTTTTATGTTTTTAAAAGAGGCCCAATTATTTCACCATACACTGTTTAGTTTATATCTATACGGTGTGTATCCATGTCAGCGTAGATGTGTTTTGCCTCCCTTCACGTTTTCCTAGCCTTTTGGCGGATTCCACCCTTGCCTCGCCTGATTCACAATTAATGCGCAACTCTGGTTTGATCTTGCGTTCCCAGTTTACTTTCTGAAATCTCACTCTTTTTCGCCGGTCGTTATCAGCAGAATGTGCTTCTCTCCTTTCCCCTTTACCCCGAGGCAACGATTCCCATATCTCAGCGTTCGTCGCCCGGATTAAAATCGCTTCAAAGAGATATAAATTCTGTCGTTGCTTAGCTGCAACTTCTTCCCGCCGGTCATTCTTTTCTGCTTCTCCTGATTATTTGCATCTCTTGCTCTTTTCTGACGACCCTTCTTCATCTGCAACACTTACAAAGAAAACATCTGAACAATTGTTGAGTAGTACGATTAGAGATGTATGTTAGATGCAGATACATAACTGAAACTAAACCAACAGCCTGTTAGCCAACGTTAAATGACGTCATTGCATTGCCGTCAGATTCTCGGTTCCGTCAGATGTCGGACATATTGTTTGTCGGTTGAATTCAATTATTGGATTCTCTTGCTGTAAGAGTTACAGCAGAGTTATAGTAGAATATTGAGAAACAAAGAATTAGAATTTCCTGATGCTTCTGATCATAGTCTCTCAATAATTATCCTAAACGGATGAGAGAGAATGTGTTAGGCTAGGCGTACACCGGTTGGTCAAGACAAGACAAGACGAGATTAGTCACGTTTAGTCATAGTACTTCACATAGTTGCTTATGAAGCAACACACACCGATTAGTCATTGCATCGGTATGTTATGCTCCATAAGCAAGTATGTTAATTACTGTGACTAAAGGTGACTAATCTCGTCTTGTCTTGTCTTGACTGACCGGTGTACGTCTAGCCTTAGAGGCGAGATACTTTACTGCAGCTGCTGCTAGCCATTCCTTTCTTAGAGGTCTCCGATTTTTCATTGATTTGCCTTTTCATATCATTTTTATTGTTTGGATCTTGTAATATTGATGTTTGTAATTTTTTATATTTGATAAATCTTGTTTCTTTTGTTCTCTTGTCTTGCAATAAAAACAATTCAAAATAATCAATCTTGACTCTTGAATATCTGTTGAAAAAGCAATGAAAATATGATATCCACAGTGTACAGATGAACGTGTAAATAACCCTTTTTACTACTATGAATAGTATCACATACTCCAAGCTCTGTCTATCGGAGGAAAAGTAAACAAGTGAGCTGTTACTGGCTTTAATGCTCGACTCCCATTGGACAGCTTCTCCTGGTGTTGAAAGTGGGAGTGAGAGGTCTCGTCCAATCACAGAGCTAGTCTTGGTAGGTTCCGCCATTCTGTTTTCAAAGGCAGCCATTTTCTTGGTCTTGGCAAGCGTATCACAATTTCGTGAAAGAGCATAACAAGAGAAATTATTGAAATATTTTCTCATTTGATATTGATAGTGAATCACTGACAATACAAGTAACTTAGGTACTGTATTTATGAGTTTTGAAAAGGAATTCAGTCAGAAATTTAGTTCAGAAAGCATGGGAAATTTAAAAAAATATATATTTCACTGTTGAATGCTATTCATTAAGTTAGGAATGCAGAAATGGTTTCAACTAGTGAAATATCATGGGCAGAAAACCCCTGTGATCTCGGAATTTCTAATTTTTTTCATCTCCCGGTTTCGTTAAGCATACTCCTTACCCCCACAACCATCGGTAGTACGCCGCTGTGTATAAAGTTACATATTTATATTTAGTATATTATTTCACTTCTTATGGTATAAGAATAATTTGTTTATATATAATTTTATGTATTGGTTATAATATTCTTGTTTTCATACTCATCGAAATAAATTCTAGCTCAAAATAACTGAATACAATTTTGAAGATGGAAGGAAATGTGGCATGGAAGGATGGATGGAAGGGCACTTGTCCGGCAATCAAGAGGTGCTGGGTTCGATTCCCGCCCGGGCAAAAGTTTTTTGTACAGCAGCATTCATCGAATTTTCTTACTAGCTATTATTCAGTTGTCAATATTCGCAGTAGCGGAAGTCTTCAGAGTATTACATGGCATCATTAATTAGGAATTTCGTTCAATTAATTATTATGAATCCAATTTTCAAAATCTTATTTTATCATCTTATTTCATCTACTTCTTCTTTTATCTTTGAGATGAGTAGTAGAATCACTTGGAAGTCTAAAATTCGAGTAATTCAGCTGGGTGACACAGAAGAGCTTTTAAGTAGAGTGGGAGCATGATACTGATTATAATAGAAGAGGCAGCACCATTGTAATCTCAAGTTTCAAGTGTATACAGTTGGAATCTGCAATGAGTCTACTTTGCTGGCTGTAACTCATCCCTACACTCGGCGTCTGACTCAGAAGAGAGCTCTTTGCAGAGCTTAAAAACGTTTCTTTTGTGATTGTCGCAACTTAAACTCGTAGCTGTACTTCTGGGATCTAAGAGCTGGGTCCAGGAGACGCAAGACTTGGCTTCACTCGGCTTTCATCACTATTTAAAAGAGAAGCGAAGTCCTCTTTCTCGATCTCACTTAAGAGGATTAATTTCTATGTTTGATGCTTTCGCTTATCAAATGCTAAGATCTCTTACAAGACCACTCATCCCTTGCCAAAGTCTTAAAACTTTCCAAGCATTTATAAATATCTTGCCTTCATCTGGCTTTCCTATCGCAGACTTGCCGACTCCGACAATTTACTGAATTAAATTAACTCTCCCTACAAAAGCCGAATATAGCGGATGATTCTCAACGTTCTCTGAGCTCCAATCTCTTTTATGGGACGTCTAAGTTTCCATTCTAAACGGCTGAACGCACTCTTTCACGAATATCTAGTGCGTTTACTCTCAATCTTGAGATTTGCAACGGGGACGAGAGGCGAGTAGCGATGAATTACAATTTGAAATGATATGCTTTCGAAAATCAAAGTTCTCTTCAGACGGTCACCCCATCTTAACTTCATAATATAATTAAGAACTTTTGCAAGCCTTGAGTGAGGAGATCAATAATGTCTCGTGCCATTTCAATTCAATGTAGGAGTTATCAATGAATCACGATAGTTTCAATAGATAATATTTTCAAATGAACTACAATTTATTCTCCGGCACAAAAATTACACTACGTTATTAGCTCGCTTGAGACTAGCATGTTATGAGATAGGGCTCTTTCTAATATTCTAGTCCTTAAAGGCATGAAGCTTATTTGGTTCAAATCTGATTTTTCAAATTATTATCCCACATGAATAATATAACAATTTCGAATAAAAACAGAACTTCTTTCAATTCATGGTTCCAACATTATTCAAAAATATCTGTAAAGTCTACTCGTTCTGATGGATTCTTACTGATGGATCTCATACAGTTTCACAGCAATCATGAACCATTAAAAGTAAGATAGTAACACAATACATACATGAATGAAAAAAGGAGAAATGAACAAAATATTTATTTCAACATACATTATATTTTATTTAAACAATAAATTTATAATATTGTAGACTACTTTTATTTATCATTGAATATTTCACCACTCATCTGTATGTTTCGTAAACATTGAGAATTTGAATTACTTTACATTGATATTACATTACATTTACATTGAGATTGTAAAAGAGGAAAATCAAAATCAATGCTACACAATACGTTATATACTTACATACTTAAATTTGAATTGGAGAATGAAATCTCAAACACTCTCCATAATGTTTAGTTAAAAATTTTCAATTCTTTTGGATTTTATTCTGCCTTGAGTTATCAGTTTTAAAGCAGTATCCATCCATCTCCTTGAGATTCAATAATGTATTTCAAGGCAGACTTGACAACTTCAGTATTCAATAATGATTCTAAAACACAAATATCCTTACACAATTTCCACTCCATACAAAATCATAATATTAGCAAAGCATAATAATATTGTATCTTCTAGTATGATTAATTGGAGCAAGGTACCGGCAGCATAGAAGATTCAAGGGCTGTTTTATGGCTTCAAATGGAACGTTTTTGCTTGATTAGCGCTGAGAGGGGATGAGTGACCACAGTTGCCTGTTTGAAAGCTCTTCAGCGATTTTTGAAGGGCATTGTTAGCTGACGGCCGACCCATTGTGTGGAAGGGCAGGGCAGGGCTTTCCCCATCAGCCAGAATAGTGCACTTTGGCAATAGAGTAAGCACGCTCTTAGGTGCTTTTCCTAAAGCGTGTTGATTATTCTGACGTTTGGGGCTTTGAAAATCTAGGCATGAGCTCAATTTTCACCCATGAGTGTATGCTATTGATTGAGGATCGAGTGCTCATATGTATAAGGAGTATTTGTATTGAAGAAGATAAAGAATTATGTCTCTCAATTTTCTTATGAGCACACCGATGCAATAATGTGAAGTACTGTGACTAAACGTGACTAATGTCGTCTTGTATTGTCTTGACTAACCGGTGTACGCCTAGCCTAAGGAGTATTTGTATTGAAGAGAGATTTGTATCTCTCAATTTTCTTAAATATTGATCCAGTACTTTCTATTTTTGAAATCGGTCAATTCATTTATGAGAAACTAGCTGTCCCGGCGAACTTCGTATCACCCTCTTCCCCCCCCCAAAGTCACCCCTCTTCTCCCCACAAATTTCCCCCCTCATACCACCCCCAAAAAATGTCATCCCCCAAATGCACCCCTTCATTCCCCCCCAAGAATGTCACCCCCCAAATGTCCCCCTTCAAATCACCCCAAATGCCCCCTTCATGTCACCCCCCTCTTTCTCTCAAATGTCCCCCCTTCATGTCACCCCCCCGCAAAAAATGTCGCGAAGTAGAAATATATTTAATATAATCAATGTAGATGATTCATATTTATGAGAAATTTTGTAGTTTACAATAATAATTAGAATGAAATTTTAGACCGATCTATTTCTAAAACGTTCTTATACAGTATTTGATGAATACGAGATAAATAATCTTACACAAACTCTCAATCATAATTGACTTTGAAATTTCAATAGATTACAATCGTACTGTATTAGTGTTCAAATTTCAATTCCGTTGAATTTGTGTTATCCGCTTTTTGAAATATCATGCTTACGTTTGTTAGATGAGTTATTATGCTTATGCTTATTATTATGCTTAGAGAATCTATCTCAACTTGGATTGAGATAGACTCACTCAACTTGTTTTTCTCCAAAGTATGAACCACCTACACTATTTCAAAAGTTGATGTATTTGAAAGATTTATTTGATTGTTCAATATCAGTTTGTCTTCAATAGTTGAATCTTGAGAATTTCTAGCCAGCTTAATGTTAATTGTCTATTCTATTGTGAGAAATTATACTTACATACGTAGTAGGTTATTTCAAATACGTTACCGCAGCATAGAATTCAAAAGGAAAAGTTCTATATCCTGTAAGTTGACAATACATTATATTAGTATCGTGAACAACAATACTCGTATTTCCCATACCATATCCTTATTGCTGTAGAAACACAATATTTTTATCTTGTTTTATTCAATTTTATATTATTAATATCCAATTACTGTTATCATTTTATTCTATTCAACTTATAATATTATTTATTCAATTTATTTCTCTATCCATTGACTATATTTAAAATCTATTTTATTTTAATTTATTTTTTTAATATAATATTTAAAATATTTTTGTTCCTAATCATCCTACTCCGCTTGAATACAGCAAGATAATATGCTGCAATATAGCACCTTGAATCGTTATCTTACGTTGAATACCGACTACTACTGCCTTTTATTGAGCATTCTCGGGAATTAGCAGCTCTTTATTCCTTCTTCTCAACAGCTGAACCATTTAATAAGGAGTTTTAACCCGTAAATGAAGCAGTGGCCTGGAAAAATAGCTTTCTCACATCGTTATTTTCCTTCTGGAAGTGCTAATCCCAAAAGAGGCTGAGACTGCTGCGCTTCCCACAGACAATTATGGTGGGGGGGGAGGTGAGAGACAGTTGCCAAATTCAAATGAGAAGGGCTCCCTTGGAGGGCAAGGAGTGCGCTAAAGACGAGGGTCGAAATGAGGATGGAGTGTCAGAGAATGGAGAAAAAGGAGAAGGAGAATGGAGAGGAAGGAGAAGGAGAAGGAGAAGATGAGAATGCGGTAGACCGAGTTTGCTTATCCCGATGGGAAACAGAAGAAGCAGTAGAGCCAACAACTATTATCATTTGCCCACACCCAGCCCCAGCTGAAGAAGCAAGGCAATTAGGACTTGGCAACTAATGAAGTGTTCGCAAGAAAATTGGGGTGCTGACACCTGGTACAGTCCGATTGCACTGAAATGGCAACGCTGTTTCCCGTCCTCCCATTACCGACCCCTTTCCACATTAAATCGCTTCAAATGTCTTCCTGTAATACTCTCGCTGTTTGCTTTTTAAAGCCTCATGATCTGTTCGGATTGGGTCTTAAGAAGCTTGGAATGAGACGTGAAATACGTCGAGCTGAATAATTCCTGGAGCGATTTCATTATAATTCCACATCTATTGTCAATTTGAAGGTTGAGTGGTGGAGAGGACTATGTTCCTAACTCAGGTTACTGTAGTATATTTTATTTTAATTCCATTGTAAAACGGGTGAAACCAATAATTTTTTATTTGTTTTTTTTTTCAGTAATTAATGGTATTAAAAGACTAATAATGAAACGGAACATAAAACACGATAAAATATTTCAAGGAAAAATTTTTGTCACAGAAATACTTTTTAATGATTGATTGGAGATTCTCTTGAAAAGCTAATAAAAAACGCCATTCGTGACAAGATTTTTAGTTTTATCAGATTTTTTCAAATGGTAAGTCTACTACTAGTGCTGTCTCGTAGTATAACTGTCAGCTCCTTTAAAATGTTCTCCTTGAGAAATTAACAGTAGGAACAATTATGATGGCATTGAAAAATAGATAAGGGAGTTGTATGATAATGGATTTTCACTCTTATCGCAGTACAGCAAACTTGATAATCATATTTTTTTACAATTATTATTCTAGCTAGCGCATAATACTATGTGATATAATCTAGGGAGTCACGTGAGGCAGGCTTTCATACCTCGCATGATTTCATAGAAATAGAATAATCATTGCAGGTTTCATCTTCATCATCAATGAAGATGAAATGGGAAATATTATGAGAATACTCATATTTTGATTATTCTCAACTGTGCTTTTTATCCTGCAATATTACATAGTAATAAATATTTCAAATAATTCTAGACTTCTATTAGGGTTGTGACTCTTCAATGCAATACTTAAAATGATATTTTTGCAAACTGCTGGATAATTTCCCATCAGTTGTTCGACACATCTACTACAGATCTTCACACCAGAAACGAGCTACCTAGATTCTCAACAATTATTGAGCTCTACAAATGTCAGAGAAAATGCATTTTCAGGCGGCTTATTCCGCACCAGCAAACGCTCAGTCTATTATTTGTGAGTGCTGCATTCATTGGAGTCGCATTCGTAGTAAGGCGCGAATATTGACAAAGGTGAGATGGATGTTTGCGCCAAGAGCGACACTTGTGTTGACAAAGTGCATGCATTCTCTTACCTTGAGGGCATTCTGCTACCCTCTTAGGAGGAGAGATGACCGTTGACACCCCACCATCTCTCGCTCACTCACTCTCTCTCACTCACGTCTTCGATCCGATTTTTCGGCTCATTAGCACCGACCTCAACCAACAATCTCCGTCCAATCCGGGGTCGTCTAGCTACTTTGTTGTCGCGCAAAATCCATCAGCACTTCTCTTTGGTGTGTCAGCCATCACCTCTAATCGCTTTCTGGATTCGAAGTCAGCCAAGCGTCAAAATGGCCCTTCAACGGAATGCTAATCTGGATAAGACTCGAGCTACTAGCAAGGCATTATGCTACTCAACATAATGATGGCGACTTGGCCTTCCCAAGTTATCGATCGTGATTAGAATATGAGGAAAACCTTGGAAAATATCAGTGATATAAATGTCTAAAACTACTCTATTTTCAAAATAAATTTTATTATTTAGGTAATTTCAAATAGCTTATTGTTATAGATAAATAGGTTATTATATGAAGATTATTGTATGCATCTCCCTAAATTTAAACAAAATAAATACTATAAATAATAGCCTGAGAAGAAATGAAAGAGAAACTTGCTGAGATAATCGAATGATAAATTGATTTATTTCTATACAATTCTCCTTGTTGTTGTGGAACTCCATGATGAAATAAATGATATCGTCAATTAAACTTATCCATGTTTTTACTGTCATATATTTGTGCTAGGGTAATAACTTTCTATACTTCACAGCTGCATCAGTGCTAAAATTCACTTAATTATTTTATTGTTCACAGCACTGGACCGTTTATGAATTGATTGTTTATTCGTACTGGAGGATTGAATACATTCAGATTCATTTCATAATAATATCTATGTCTGGTATCCATACTAGAAAAATATTGATGGTTGTTTATTTATTATACCAACAACAATTACAATTACTTTATTCTAATTATTATGGAACTTCTTGTTTGTATATTTTGCTAGAATAATAATGTATAGTCAGTCAAATGTTTGATTTAAGTTATATTTCAATCATGAAACTGACTTCAGTTACACAAATCATATAATATATTGCTGCTATCTTACTATGATTGATTATTCTTTTTTTTATTCTAAATATAGATTGTTATTTTTATACTGTGAGCTGAATCAAAGAGGGTTGAGAATTGAGTCTTATGACTCAACTTTGCCCACAACACTTATGTTATGTAGAAAGTGGAAAAAAATAAAGTTATTCAGCTATCTATGTTCGTAAAATTTCATTCCCTTTCCATAAATAAAGTTGATTCTCCAAGGTTTTGTACTGGAAGTAGCCTCAGTAATCCAAGTGCTGTTTCACCAAAATGTATCATATTAATAGTATGAAGTTGACGTTTTAAAATTTTGCAAAGCTGGCGAAATTTGAATATCATTCCGTTTCCACAGAGAAAGTTGATTTGCCAAGGTCCTCTATTGCAAACAGTCTCATTTATCTAAGTCCTGTTCTATCATATTGTATCATATGTATCATATTGGTAGTATTAGGTTGACGTGTACCGCATTGAACAAAGCAAGAGAGTTCAAAATCGATAGGATTGTTTTATCAGATTTCTGGTACTTTCATTCGAAACGAGAGATTTTAGCTGAGAGATTTACAAATCGATGATAGGCTATACCTCTCAAAAGCCAATCATTCGATGTGGCGAAGGAAAACATGAGATGAAAGGAGATTTCAAAGCATTCTGAAGAGGCTTGGTGGATTATTTTAGATGGCCGGATGAGCTGCTTTTGGTCAACCCGAGCTTTGGGCTGCTGCGCTTTCAAAGCTTGCAAGTAGTTGCTGCCTTAATGATGTCCGGCCCCCATAGCTGCTCACCATTATAATGTGCGCTCTTTTCTTCTTCAGCTGCCACTTTTTTCTGGCAACACTTGAGACATCTAATGGATGCGTGTCCGTTCACAGGTCGCCGCCATTGTGCGCCGCTGGTCAAGCGCACTCGAATCGGCGCGAGAGCTCGAGCTCAGCGCTTGTAAGCCGATTTCCAAGAATAGAGATGCCGCCGCACCTTTAACTTCTGGTTGCACGTTACCGCATATAATCGGAGCCCGGGCGTTTCAAGTGGCTCAAGTTTTCGGCATTCCCCGAGATTCGGCATCAAGTGGCCAGCTCTGAGATGTGTTCGGCATTCCACAGATCGGAATGATAGAGGAAAAAATTCCAAGTATTTTTTGAAATTGGAGCTTTTTTCAATTCCTCAACTAGCACTAGAAGTGCTTCTATTTTATAAAGCTCAACCTGCCTCAGCATCGGGTTACAAGAAGGATTTTGTGTAATAATTTTGATAGAATAACAAATTTTGAAAATTATTACTATTATAATTTATTTCATTTATTCATTTTCTATCAAAATTATTGATTTCTGATGATTATATTAAACTGGATACAGAAAAAACACGTGAGTACACTCATCGTGTACTGTATAAGGCTAGGCGTACACCGGTTAGTCAAGACGAGATTAGTCACGTTTAGTCACAGTACTTCACATAGTTGCTTATGAAGCAACACACACCGATTAGTCATTGCATCAGTGTGTGCTGCTTCATAAGCAACTATGTGAATTACTGTGACTAACCTTGTCTTGTCTTGACTAACCGGTGTACGCCTAGCCTTATGTTTCAAGAAGACATGAGTGGACCTACAACATATGAATAGTCTACTTTTAAGCTCTCTTCGTGTGATTCCCAAAGCAATAATTATTTATTCTCTGTAACTTTTTTTTAGAGGAGCCATTCTATTAGATTATTCCCTCTATCACTTTTAAGATAAATAAGATGTAGCCTATATAGAGAAGGATCCAAATAGAAACCAAACTTATTGTTTTTTTAAAGATTCTATATTCTATATTCCATACTCTTTATTCTACATTCTATTAAATTTATTCTGGTAGAATTTTGGTAGAATAGAATAATGAAAACAAAACTACTGTATCAAATACAAATACAAATCGAATTTTCATACTACTGTATAAAAATAAAATTTTAATGAAGGCAAAACAATTTATATCAGAACAATAAAGAAAGAAGTCGTTTTCAAACATGTTCAATACAACATGGAACAGTTATATAATATAGGTGGAACCTACCCGTGAGGGTCTCCCCACCACCGATAAAACGCCATACGATAAAAATATACAATAATATTATCTCAGCACTGTTTTATATAATATATATTATAGATTATAGAATATAAAACAGATAGTATAACTAACAAAAAGACTTCTAGTTTTTCTTTGATCCTAGTACTCTATTCATTGGAAGTGATCTTGCTACAGTGTGCATTGAATCAGTAATATTATGCTGATAGAACAAACTCAGCTCGGTGTTTGAGAGAGTTGAGTTTCGGGGGTATTTAGGGTGGTCGTGTCCGCTTGGAGTCGGATAAATTGGAGACAAAATGGTTTTAATGTGTGTTTGGTGTATGCGACCACTATGCCACCCACTCTCAGATGGGACTCGAACACCGTTCTGCAATTAGAGCTACAAATGAACCGCACTTAACTCACAATTACTGTAATGCATCCCTCGCCTGCTGGAAGCTGAAACTCGCCAGCAGCGGCCCTCGCTCCCCACCCCGCCTCTGCTCTTCCGCCGCCTATTGCTGCTCTGCTTCTGTGAACTTGCAACTTGAGGCAACAGCTTCTCGCTTCTCTACCTGTTCTACTCAGTCATGCTGATAAACTCACAAACAACTTACTTATGCTGGTCACAGAGCATTACTTGAAAACAACATTAAAAAAGGTCGTTCAGAAAACGTATTGTGGGAAGAGTTCATTTAATTCAAAAATAACCTTGAAAAATGTCAAAAACTTATTGCATACACTCCATAGAATGTTTCGCTAAACATAAACTCACAAACAACTTAGGCTAGGCGTACACCGGTTAGTCAAGACAAGACAAGATTAGTCATAGTAATTCACATAGTTGCTTATGAAGCAGCACACACTGATGCAATGACTAATCGGTGTGTGTAGCTTCATAAGCAACTATGTGAAGTACTGTGACTAAACGTGACTAATCTCGTCTTGTCTTGTCTTGACTAACCGGTGTACGCCTAGCCTAACGTATGCTGGTCACAGAGCAGAGAGCATTACTTGGAAACAACATTAAAAACGGTCGTTGAGAAACTTATTGTGGGAAGAGTTCAAAAATATAATTGAAAAATGTCAAAAACTTATTGTATACACATGATAGAATGTTTGGCTCTGAAAAGAGATAATTTGATTCGAAAAACTGCATGGAGATATATCACTGAGAAGATTACATTCTAATATACCGATACATAACGATGTATCCAAGGACCCGATACGGTATAGTGTTCGCAAATAAAAATTTAATTTTTAATTTTTGCAGTTGCTGATATCAAACTTGATTTTGAATGTAATATTATTCTCGGAAAAAATTCCTAATAAATATTACTATAAAATTTAAATTACAGTTCCTGACATGAATAAACAATTGAATAACATCAAAATCAGTTGCAAAAAAGGTAGCCAAGACCGAAATTCGAACCCCGGATCTTCTGCTCCATAGATTGCATAGTACATTTGGAGGTTAAAATACTTACTTTTTGCTTGTACCTTTTTTCAAATTCAACACTCAATGTTCAAAATCAATAGGCTTCTTACTTTATCTATGAAGATATTATATTTCAAATTTCAAAACTGTTTGAAATTATATTCGTTTTTCATGTAATATGTACTTGTTTTAATTCTCATCATACGTACAATTATTAAATCTCTTCATTCTGCGTTACCACATTCAGCAGTGAACAAAAAAATTTACCTACTCACTGTGTGAAGTAGGCATATACTGGGGAGTTGGTATGTTATTTATTCAGCAATGAAAATACTTCAACAATGCTTGAACTATGTCTAAAATTCTTCAATGAATCATAGCCAAATTTGTAAATCATGTAGCCTCCAAACTCATCTACTATCTCGTGATAGGCCAGCAATGAATGACTCAGCTAGTTCTGAATTCGACCGGTAGATGGCTGCAGTTACTGGGTGATTTACAGCTTCAATCTTTACAGACACGCCTCCAAGCTCCGCCTCTCTCCCCTGATTGGTTGGCAATGCACAACGCAGCTAGTTCTGAATTCTGTCGTAAGATGGCAGCAGTTACTGGGTCATTCCAGTTACAACTTCATTATTCCGCCGTCTAGATGTCAGAGGTGTTCTACACTCATTCTTATCCAATGGGAAAGAACAGATTCTTTCTATTGAACATGAACATTCGATATTCATAATAAATAAAATAGTGTATTATATTGTGAAATATTTATTTCAATAATATACTCAAATTTTCAATTCAATTTTGATAAAAGCGATTAGTTTGACAACCATCAATATTTATGACACACGTCATAAAATTCTACTACAGATTTTTTTTAAGAACGACTGGTTCAAAAAGACTGAATTTGGTATACAAAAATAGTTGAGGACTTTAAAGGATGTGATTATGGGGTTTAAGATTTCGCCACAAAATTATTTATTGAATTTTCCCATTCCATGATTATGAATTCTGTCGATAACATACTACGAGCTTGGGGTGAAGTGTATGTTTGAACTCTAAATAATGATTCACTCCATGATTTCTTACATTTACTTCATCAATGATATTTTAAGAAATGTTCATATCAGTAGAAGTAGAATTGACATAAATTTGAGCTTCCTTATTCATTTCTAGTTCGTTAATCTTGCTTTCTATGCAGAAGGCATGTTAGATTACACTTAAAACCATTTCAATATATAATTATCAATGTTTTACAGTGTCAGACTTGAAATTAACACTAAGTATTTGTATTGGTATCTCATGAAATGGATTTCATGAATTCCAAAACTCTTCTATGAAAAGTTTGATTAACGAGCAGATTAGAGAAAATTTTCAAAGAAGATTTTCGAATTTCTGGAACAATGTGATAATGGGTAGCCCAATCCTTCCATTATGACTGAACATAAATTATTCAAAAGGCAAGTTATACTCTAAAGGCTGCTCTTATTTATGTGGTGGTGTCCAAAGTGACAAATAAGTTTCCAAAACCCAAGAGAGAAGAAAGTAGCTAGATGTGTCCATTACAAGGATCATTAAATGGCTTTTAGGGTGTCGCATCAGCGAGTAATAGTGTTTGCGTCTTGATGCTCCCTTCAAACCCTCCCTGACTTTTATTGGTCAACCAAATGTCTCGCCCTCACAAAAACATTAGATTTCATCCCCCGCCATTATTGACTCATGAACTTACCAGATTCACCCCACGTTCTCTCCCTCTTCCACCCACAATCCGTTTATTACCATCCCTTTTTCATCTATCAGAGGATGATCAACTGATAAACATCAAAATATTTTGATCCTGGACCAAACTACTACATTTTATAATTGGTTCAGTCCTAGAGACCCTGGAACAAACTTTCCAATTAAATTGAAATTGATATGTTAATCATGCTTCAAAATAAGTTTCAAAAATATTGAATGGGCTACTCAGAATATTTTTGTTGAGGTTCTCATCATTAATTTCACATCCAAAATTATGAACGGTGAGTTATGAAAGCCGTAAGGCTGCAATGATTATCTTCAGTGGGTAGCAAGTCATCTAGTAACAAACAGAGATGAATATATTCTATTCAGAATAGAGGAAAGTTGAATAAAATAATATAGGCAGAGCAACTGTTTAGGATATGAAGACCTGTGGGCAATTGGATAGTTTTCACACAGGATGAGTGAAACATAATAATTATATAAATTTTCCTAATTATGGTAGACTTCTCAAAGGCAATAAACGAATTTACAATTTCATTCGTATTGGAAAATCATTGAGTTTTGTATTTATAGTAGTACACAACTCAAGCTGTGGAACCACTTATCACCCATTATCATCCTTCCCATTACTTATAGCTTATAATATGAGCAGCAATATAAAAACAAAAACAAAAATTATTTCATATTAAATTTGCGAACTACTATTATAGTAGTCATAGAACTACTATTATATTTGTAGACTATATTATAATTATGTACTAGCAGAGATAATCCATTCACGTTCTTTACATTATGTACTGTTGTAAATGTGAAAGTTCTTACTCGCAAATCTCGCTAGAATTCTATTAATCAACATTAATCTACTTCTAATTTTGAAGTAGGATGGAGACTAGGAGAAATTAAAAATATAATCAATTTATTTGGATATTCTACGATACTAGTCATATATTTGTTACTGGATATTTTTGCAGTCGAAATATTCCACAGTGAAGCTAGCAATTTATTCGGCTGAAACTCATTGCGTTCTGTTGGCGGAAAATTGTTTGTAGCGTTTCAAGAAGAGAGCACAGTTTGAGGACACGTTACAGTATAAAAAGGATAAAGCCCAGTCGGTGCTGCAGTTGGATTTCCCGAGTGTTTTCCGTGGTGCGAGTCGAGGCTAACTGGATTGTCTGAGTTTTCTTTCAGACGGACTTAGGATGGACTGGTTCCATTTGTGTGCAAATCAGTTTAGGCCGCTCTTCTACTCTGCTCTCTACCCCGCTGGAAAAGCTGAAACTACATCTCTCCAATTTCAGACCCGAGTGGAGTCGCCCCTTGTGCAGGGGAGTGGCAGAGCGGAGGCGGGCATTACTTATATTCGAACAAACTAGCTATCCACCTTTTTCTCCCCGTCTCTTGCGTTTGGTCGCCGTCAAACTTGAAGCGACAACCTCTACTTCACGCCAATGTATATGTGTGAGTCGACAGAACAACTGAAAGTGGATTGTCGGTTCCTGAGAAAGAAGAGAGAAAAGTTAACACTCTTCCAGGCTATAGTCAACGGATAAATGCTGTGATTAAGGAAACACATTGAAAGCACAAATTAAGGTGGGTTTTCGTTGATGCAACTTAGCTGCCGTCGTCCGCTGCGGGTAGTCAAAATTGTAGCTAATTAAAACTGGAAATGGAAATATTTAAGAATTACAGTGCAAAAATAGGAGCTATTCAATACTAATATTGATAATCTACTGTATTTGATTATATACAGTATTTTTAATAAGAGAAGATACAATTTGTGGTTTAAAAAAGTTTCTATATTAACTACTGAACGCAGCGGACGACGTCAGCTCACTCGCTTCAACGAAAAACTACTTTTAGATCGTCATTCCCCTTGGCTAATTTTGCGGTGTCGGGGTTCATTGTAATTAACTATCATAATTGTGTCTTGAATATTTGGAATAGAAAAAATTCAAATATGAAATGGAATCTATATTAATATATATATTAATATACCGTAGGGGGAGAAGCAATTCCTGCTATCTCTGAGGTACGCGACCCTCCGGACCCCGAGCCAGTCAGTGCTTTCCACTTCTTGACCCCAACACTGACTGTCCTTACCCTGCCTTCTTATCTACTACCCTTCCCCAAACCTGTCTTTCGTTTATTTATATTCATCTTATATTTTGATTTCCTTTTGGTTAAGTTTTGTCCATTTCGTTTATGTATTTCCAACTTTCATTTTATTTTAATTTCCTTTTATTCCAGTTTATTTCTTTCGTTTATATATTTATTTTATTTTGATTTCCTCCTTCTTTTGTTCATCTCATATTTTGTTTATTTAATCCCCTACTTTTATATTTACAATAAAAAAAAATTCCCTCTCTTTTTCCAAAGCCCTTCTTCCTCAATCACTTCTTCTACTCTTACATGCTTTGGAAATCTTTGTTATCCTTCTAGTTGACACTGTTTCCACTGACTTAGCTGAGTGTCATTATCTTTCCCCTTTCTATCCACTTTCTCTATCCGGTCATCCTGGGCCATTGTCTTCCTATTTCCATATCAAACACTTTCCTTTATCACGGGCAGACAAGGCTCATAGCTGAAGAGAAAGCAACTTGTCTAGGGGAGTAAACCCTACACAAATCCTGTGAGTTCAGGCGCAGAAAGGTGGCGGCCCCACCGCTGGACTTAACCTGCGCAGCGTTCGTACCGCGGCCAGGGGATCAAATCAACTACTGACAAACTCACAAACAGCCTCGGAAACCGGACCGGAATTATGGGAACAAATAAGAACAGGACTTCTAAAGAAAAACGATTTGGAATTGCGGATATTTTGAAATTAGCTACGTGGAATGTTAGAGGTTTATCAAACAAGGATGCTGAATTGAATAATGTATTAAAGAAACAAAAAGTGGATATAGCCGTTATCTCGGAAACCAAGAGGAAGTCGCAGGGAACAAAGGAATTGACAGACTACTGGATGGTTTATAAAGGAGTCCCACAGAATCAGAGAGCAAGTGCTGGAGTAGCAATCATGGTGAGCAGCAAGTGGAAAAACAGTATATTGGACTACACTTGCATAAACGAAAGAATAATATCCATAAGGCTCAAAATTGAAAGAGGCCACCTAACTGTCATCGGGATATATGCACCGGATGAAGGGAAGAAGGAAGAGACAGACTTGTTTTATGACAGCCTCCAAAAGATCTTGAATAAAATAAGCAAAACCGATCATGTTGCAATAGTAGGCGACTTTAATGCACGAGTGGGCAATATTCCTATACCAGACGTAGTGGGCACATGTGGAGAGGCAACGCTTAACAACAATGGACAAGAACTGAGACAATTTGCCACATTCAATGATCTCAAAATTACGAATACGTTTTTCAAGAAAAAAGACATTCATAAATACACTTGGAATGCGAGAGGGTTGAGATCAATAATTGATTATGTAATTGTCAATGATAAGTTGAAGAGCTTAGTCCAGGACGTCAGGGTATTCAGGGGATGTGATATCTTCAGTGATCATTATCTAGTGATAAGCAAGGTTGTAGTACTCAAGAAGTGGAGGACTGTCAGAAAATGCAAAGTACAAAATGAAGAAGTATTCAAGATAAACCTTCTACAGGATGAGAGTATAAGGAATCTCTATCAGAAACGGTTGCAAGAACACCTCGTGTCAATTCCAACAGAAGAAAATATTGAGACAGAATGGTTCAATATAAAATCCTGCATGCAGAGAGCTGCTACTGAAGCACTTGGGAAGATGGTAAGGAGAAGAAGTAAAAGACAATTGCGAATTTGGAATCCTGACATAGAAGATGCTATTAAAGAAAAACAAAAATCATACCTCATTTGGTTGCAGAAGAAAACTCCAGAAGCAAAGATTGATTACATGAGAAGGCGTAATTTTGCAAAGCAGGTTGTCAGACAAGCTCAACAGGACTCATGGGACCGATTTGTAAACGTTATTGAGACCGATATACATGGACAACAACAATGTGCTTATAAGATCATGAGATCCATGAATAAGGATGAGCGAGATGATGCTCCTTTAAATGTTATATCGGATGAAGAATGGGTACAGCACTACAAGACACTTTGGTATTCTGAAAGTAATCAAACTACTTACAATGCTGACCCACCCATCAATAACTCAGTGGACCCAATTACAACTGAGGAATTGCAGTATGCCTTGAAAAGTATAAAAAATAGGAAAGCTGCTGGATTGGATGGATTGAATGGAGAGCTATTCAAATACGGTGGCTTGTTTTTCGAATTACGATTTCTACATCTGTTAAATGAATGTTGGAGAAAATATAATATCCCAGAAGAATGGAGAAAAGCAGAGGTTATTTCAATATTTAAAAAAGGAAAAAGAAATGATTGTGCAAACTATAGAGGAATTAGCCTTCTAAATGTTGGGTATAAAATTTATTCCAAAGTAATCAACTGCCGAGTAAAAACAATTGCTGAAGCAATCCTGAAAGAGGAGCAAAATGGTTTCAGGAAAGGAAGGTCATGCTCAGACAATATTTTTACAGTGAAGAGGATAATTGAGAAAAGGCGTGAATACAATTTGGAAACGCATATGGCTTTTATCGACTTCGAAAAAGCTTTTGATCGAGTTGATCGAAATCAACTTTGGGAGATTCTGTGGAGGAGAGGATATCCAAGACATCTGATTGATGCTGTCAAAACCTTATACCGCGAAACAAGAATTATTATAAATACAGGTAATAAAAGACTAGAAGAGATTACTATAAATCAAGGAGTCAGACAAGGGTGTAGTCTATCACCCACTTTATTCAACATTTATATTGACCATATTTTCAGAGAATGGAAATTAAAAGTAGATTTAGGTATTAAATTAAGTGAAGACGTTTACCTCAATGCACTATTGTTCGCGGATGACCTCTGGATAATACAGAAGAATGAAGATAGTCTACAAAAATCAGTTCATGTCCTGAATGAAATATGTAAGGGTTATAACTTCAGAGTCTCTCAAGGAAAGACAAAAATTATGGCATTCACTGGTAAATATCCCACACGATCAAAAATAGTTATTGACAACAAGGTATTGGAGCAAGTGTCACAATACTGCTATCTTGGTTGTGATATCAGTTTCAAGGACGAATTGGATATTGAAAGAAAAATAGGTAAATTCCAATCAATATGTGGTAGCATCAGCAGAACCCTGAACAAGAAAGCAAGGAAAGAAACAATTATGAAGTTCTATAAAGTGATGGCTGCCCCTGTTCTCCTATACGGAAGTGAATCATGGATCACAACAAAAACTCTGGAGAGCAGGGTGCAAGCAGCAGAGATGAGATTCCTACGCAGGACGAAGGGCTGTGACCGCCGGGACCACATAAGGAATGAGGATATTAGGAGAGAACTGGGGGCCTTCAACATGAACGAAAAGGTTATATCTTATAGAAAACAGTGGAGAGAACATGTAAATAGAATGCCAACAGAACGGATTCCTCTGAAGATTCTGAACTATCACCCGATAGGGAAAAGAGATGTAGGAAGACCTCGGAAAAGGTGGCAATAAAATAGAAAATATGAAATAGAATAGCTGCTAAAGGAAATTTGGATTTTAATTATAGAAAACCAATGTAATAGAAAATCTATGCTGTTGTGAGTCGGAACAGGCAATAGCCTAAACCTTGAATGAAAGAAGAAGAAGAAGATCTATATTAATAAAAGAGAGTTGGTGTCTGTACGCTCGCTTATAACTCGAGAACGGCTGAACCGATTTAGATGATTTTGGATTAGTTTGGATTGTTACAGCACTGGTTAACATAATATGTATTAAAATATAAGAAAATCCCTTTGTAATTAATAAATAATTAGTAAATTAATGACCTAACCTATCAAACATTTCACAGACTTATGTTCAAACTTGCCGGCCAAGCGGCTACGGGAAGATGATCGTGTATTTGAGATCGGAAAATCTGCTCGCAGATCCTAAGTTTCATTAGCGCAGTGCATAGAGCGTCTGCGTTGAAAACAAGAGGTCCGCGGTTCAATTCCCGCTCCGAACCATTTCTTTTTGTACTAGGTTTTCTACTCTAATTATTTTTTACGCTAGAATCATAAATTAAGAATGAGTTATCGTTCGTATCATACATGTTTTATTGTTTCAAATAATAAAATTGAAGAACGGAAAAAATAAAAAATAAATTTTTTTTTTTAATTAAAAAGAAATAAATAAATGAAAAAAAAAACAAAATAGAAGAAATTAAAAAAAAATTAAAAAGAAATAAATAAATGAAAAAAAATTACAAAATAGAAGAAATTAAAAAAAAATAATTGGTGGGAAGAGGGGAGTGACATTTGATGGGAAAGAGGGGGTTGACATGAAGAGGGATATGTGGGGGTGACATTTGGGGGGGAATGAACGGGGGTCATTTGGGGGATGACATTTTTTGAGGGGTGGCATGAAGGGGGGACATTTGGGGGGGGGGGGAAGAGTGCGATACGAAGTTCGCCGGGACAGCTTGTATTTCATAAATGAAGTATAGGAATAATGTCAAGAGTCAAGAATCAAATTCAAATTTATTTATCAATCAAAAAACATATCAACAATAATAACTGTTACAGTATATATATTCTACCTGCATGGATGATTTGTCCGTGAGCAGGGAGGAGTCATCATAGAACAATCAACATGCACAGAAAAAACACTGGTAAAATAAAAGAAATCAAAATTGAACAATAAAAAATGCAATAACAGTGGTATAAATAATATAATGTTGATGATAACAGAATCATTTCAAGTAAAGGATTCCACTATGCTCATTGTGTGGTGTTGGAGTCACGATAATGGATTATCATAGTTGTGGCTTGAAACTGTGGAATAAAAAAATTCAAATATGAATTGTCATGGACCACGTACTCTGATAATTTTAGGTGAGCAGTCTTCGAATTTATATTTTTTTTGTCATTTGAAATCTCAGCTCGAGCAGCTATTAATCTCGTTAATAGCAGAGAATTCAATATAAATAAATAGGTGATAGTTAACAATATCATTCGGTTTCAAGTATAGGAGGTTATGGGATAGTCGGTAGCTTATACTCATAATACACAAACCCTGTTTGATGTGCAAACAAAGCCGATTAGCTCCCAATTCGTCGATGCGTGTTTGTTTTGGTTGCTGCGATGTTGTACCATACCACCCAGTTAGCAACTGTGGGAGCCACTTGATTTTTTATAGTAGCAGCTAACGTGAAATGAGAGCCCACCCGTTTGGTAACTACTATATGCCGACATCAACCCTCGAGCTCTTGCCAATTTTTTTCCAATTCTCTCACGAGATGTTCATTCGATTTAACATCATCGATGTTCAAGAACATTTTACAAACTGAAATTCCAAGTAGGCCTACCTCACTTATTTCTGTGTAGATATTATGAAGTAAGTAGAAAGATAAAATATACCTGGCGATGTGAGAAAATCACCAAATATAACCATACCACGGCTTCGGCTGCGTTAAACTTTTTAACTGGAGGAAAATACATCATTTTATTTCATTTTATCCAATTATAAATAGCCATAATATCAAAACGTAGCTTTTTCTATTCCAGACGGAAATTTAAAACTGTACCACGCTTCGCCACGGGTGAGAATAAAGATAGGGAGTAAGTTTACTAGAATATATAGACGGATAATCACAGTCTATTCAATAAACCAGCTAAGAAGTGAACAGGGAATGAGAGTATTTAAAAAAGTCTTAATTCGTAGGTTCATCACTGATTAATAGTTCAATTATATAGCGGAACGACTAAAGCGAATGCAGCAAACTCGAAATGCGTTGTGTCTACTATGAAATTATTATTACTGGATGGTGGGATTAATCAGCGCAGTTGACCAGGCCAACAGGCATTAGCGGTTGGTGATATTGGGCTCTGTGTAATTCGCGCTTTGGCCGTCCTAGTTGGCATACAGTGTTTGCATTACGACGATCAACGCCGCAGCGGAGGGGGGCCAACAGTGGATGGGGGGGCTCTAAACACTGATAAACCGGTACCATTAGCGCTACAGTAATTAACAGATCATTGCCGAGAGGGTTGCGAGTGTGTGTGTGTGTGTATGGGGGGGGATGAAAGGGAGGGGCGGGTGTTCTAAAGGGAAGATTCTGTGTGCGTCCTCTCTCTACACGATTACAGCAAACTAGTCGGTCGCTTGCTCGCTCCGTTGCGGACTCTCATCTCTCATACTCGATCATTGGGCTCTGTCGACAAATGCGGAGTCGAACGCACTTAGCCCCCCCCCCCCAATCCAGTACACTCACTAACCGACCGACAAGCTTAAAACGTGCCCTGTTAACTACTGTACGACGCCAAAGTCGCATGCCTATAAACACTCGTCGAAACAAAAACAGATCGTACCGCTCTGGTCGGTCCAATCTGTGATACCAACCGCCCCAAATGCAGTTTGAGCTTATCTCAATTACTTAATTGATAGTGATTGAGAGTTGCAACCGGCGTTTCGGTGGCTTTGCATTCATGGATCCAACCATTCGAAAATTCATCGATCATGTTCACAGCGTTTTGCTACAGATTTGCTGAGCATCTGCTCTATTAAATTTGTTTTTTAATTCCTAAGTTTAGTATTGGTTACTAAGTCCACCGATGCACCGAAGTATCTGAATTGAATTGAAATTTCAACAAGCTGTCAAATTTACAGATTCAAATTGAATCTAATTGATTCTAATCTCGTCTTGTCTTGTCTTGACTAACCGGTGTACGCCTAGCCTTACAAAGCACAAGTTGTTGAGTGACCATGAAGAATCTCCGCCGTAGCTTTTTGGTGGCATATGTGTTCTGGTGTGTTATTGTTCATATTGTGTTCAAGAAAATCATTTTTCAGGTTACATGGAATCATCCAATATTCTCTTGTTGTGATTATGTCAGACGTGTCATCTACAGTGCAGTTACATTATTACCGTGCTCTTTCCTTTTCATTTCACTGCTGTCTTTCATCATCTGAAGTATGTTCATGAAACATCATAAACAATACAGTGAATTTGTTAATAATTGACTGTGGACCAGTACCTGAACCTATGCATGTCCAGAAACTCTCTCACCACTTGGCTCGACTCAAACAATACGATGGATGAATGGGTGCTCGTTGATGCTCATAGATACTGACTGCTTTTCACAGAGAATATCATCAATTGGGAGCCGATTGTTTCCAACTCAAGCGAATGATTGCTCATGCAACAAACCTCAGGAAGTATAGCGAAGTAGCAATAGAGAATGGGAAAGAAAGCAGACGTGGCGCCAGTTCCAGATAAAAGGTATTCTACTGCAATACATTGTTTTATTTAGGACCACCCATACACAAGTCAAATCAGTTTAGAGCTGCAGGCCCAGATTTCGCATAGTCTGGTGTATTCTCCCGATCTCCGACGATACTTCTATTCTTATTGTATTAGTGCTAGTATTATGTATTATGGAGTCAGTTTCCTGTGACTACAGAGAATCTCAACCTATAATAGATAAATAAATTGAAATTTATTGATACGTATAAATAAAATTAATCTATATTTGTACTTATCAAATATTGTATGTAAAATGCTTCCACATGTTTCTTGTTATTAAGCTTCTTAAATTCATAGTTTTAATGTATTGCAAAATAAAATGGAAAATGAAGCTCCTAGGGAATTGATTATTATTAATTATTACTTCTTACATCAAATTTATAGTTTCACTTTCAAATAACAATTCTTTTTTTGGTTTCCCATTAAGAGCTAACACAATAACATTATTTATTATAATAGATTGATTATTATTGATAATGTCCGTCACAGATGTCGTTTCAATGAAATAACTATGATTTTTTTCTTCAATTTTAATAAAATTCGTTATTGAGAAACATTTATCGAAATGTTATCTTCGAAAAATGTACCACTCACAATGATTGCTGTTTTCATGTAAAAAACAAAATGATATTCATATTCGTGTTTGTAATCAATCAACAAGAATCGACCAACGAACTCTTGTTCATTCGTTGGGGTGAATCACTAATGAATATTATAATAATTTTTTCTCTCAAATAATGCATTGTCCTGTATGATTCAATATCACGTACCTTGTGATTTTATCAGTTGATTGCTTCATTATCCAGAAGTGATCCATCGAACATTGAGTTTCCATAGAGCACTCTTTTGTTTTTCATTGAAAGGGCAGCTACAGCAGTTTTATTTCCTAATTAAATGTTACCCTCGCATGGAAATATTCTATTGAAATCTCATGTTCATGCTACGTTGCGCTTTGGACATTGTTTTTATTATCGAGTCGGTTATATTTTGTATGCCACAATTATTTTTAAGTGGCGTACATATTGAAAACTGCTACTGCTACATTGTACAGGAAAATATTAATAAAGGAGGATTATGTCCGGGTTTTATTCAAATTTTCAGCGTGGTATTTCCTCGACTGGGGAGTTTGTCGATAACTTGTAACAAAATCGGTAACTTTAATAAACTGGATGCTTATCACTCAACAATGAAATCATGAAGCTTTTTGAATGTAGAGCTTTATTTTAACCAAGAGTTAAAATGCATTGTTTTGTGATGGGTGCAGAAATTAATCAAGTTCATTGGAGAATAAGGTATTTTAATAACACAGCACAACTCTGACAAAAATGAAAAATAATTGTTCAAATGAGAATATCAATATACGTAATATCACCACGTGAGTAGTAGTTTTCAATTATATGACAAAATAATATAGACTGCTTTACCGTTTAAAAAAGGATTGATTACTGGAAGTTCGTCATGAAAAGTGAAATAGAAGTATTTCAAAATAAATATTACTTATGTGAAACAATTTTTGTTTATTTATGATCATTATTGATATAGAATTTTTTCAAAGCAATGATGATGATACAAGACATCAGGCAATCTTAAAACAACATCGTAAACTCATGAATCTAAATGCACAGAAAGCATTTCATTTCCCCATAAATAGAATATTTTTTATGAATTTAATTATTTTCGTCAAGATTATTAACCACGAAAACTGTCCAAACAAGAATTAGATGTTTTCAGAAGGATCTAGCTTGAATGTTCAAAAGGATCTAGTTTGAACAATTTTCCAAAAAAGAGAATTTATCAAAGAAAATTAGCTCACTTGATTGTTTACCTATCATTCTGTTTCATTTCTTAACTCTCCAAAATTCAACATTCATCACAGAACAACTTTGATGATAAACATTCTGAAAAAAAAACATTCTATGAATATTGAATTCAATGATCAGAATCAATCTATGCATAGTTCAAAGATGTATTCAAATCTTTCAAACGTTTTCAATTTTTCTATGAATAGTATTTTTTTTATGAATTTGAGTTATAAAGTGAGCATCTGGTGTGGCCTATGACTAAAAGAATTCACAGCGTTGACATAACACATGCTCAAAATGCCAATACCTACAAAAACACTTTGTCTATTTTTGTTTGCTGCACATTATGCGTAATAGCGAATGCTGTACAGCACTCTTTCTTCAACCTATTTTTAGTAGGATGCGTGAAGCGCAAACGAGCAGCAAGACAAAACGAAAGTCGAAACGAAAATCGACCAAGTGTACACATAGCTAATCGATGACCAGTTGCGAATTTGTTGCATGGCTATAGTAAATGTATCGAGCCTCAGTTCATTTGTTGACTTGGGGCAAATCAAGGTTCGTGATGAGGGGGATTTCCAGCTGTAACTTGTAGCGAGAGGAGAGGAGAGGAGAGGGGAAAAGACGTCGTGAACTCGATCAAACCACTCAGCGAAAGGGTGGCGTCAAAGAGAAAGCTGGCTAACTGAGTGAGGAGGAAACAGCGACGTCCTGAGGCAAGACTTGAGAGAGCTGAGAGTGAGTAGCGGCTAACGATCGTAATTACATCAAACAAGCCTCTCTCGCCCCTTATTCCTCACCCTCACGGGGGTGAGGACTCAGCCCTCACAATAACACCCTCACAGTCTTCTCCGGCAACCATCGCAAACTTTCCTCTCTCCCACCCTTTCGTCTCACAATTCTACAAATTAACCAACATCTTCTCCTTCTCCTCCCTCCACCCCACCCTTCTCCAATCTAGAAACCGAGCTGCCGACACCTACTTCCAACGAAATTGTATCAACTTTGTTGGCTTTTTGTTTTCTAAAGCAGAAAATTACCAGAAAGGAAACTTACAGTTTCGCCTCTTCTCGCTTGCTTCAAAACCTCTGTTTTTTCTGCACTTCTAGATAGAGGCTATCGTCATGGTGTTTCAGTGAAGAAGAGAGCTCTCAAATCATCTACTCAATTTCGACAGTGAGCACTCAATAAACGTGTGTTATCGATTCACTTATTCAATTATCAGAAAATATTACTATGCATTATCCACTTTAGCCAGTTTTTTAACGTGGTTAGAATGGTTAAAAAATAAAGTGACCAATTTGTTTTTGAGATAATACCCGTATCTACTAAATTGAATTTGAGAATGAGAACTTTGAGAGATAATTGAGCTGCAAATAGACAGTTAACAATTCTTCACATATAGGAATTATCAAGTTTTGCAACCGAAATTCGAATCAAAGAGAGTTTGCACTACTTTATTAGCATATGGGTGAACGAATCAAATCAGGCTATTTTAAGCAACAAGTTCCACATCTCGTCAATACTACAGAGAGTATGTTTAATAGCAGTGTGGCCGTTTGTGTGAAGCACTCCATAACAGTATGTGGAGATCATTTTCTTTCCCGCCTCCGCCATACTTTTGCCAAATTTATGAATTTCGATATAGGATTACAGGTGAAAATGAACCCATTCACTTATTTGTCAAAGTTATTTTAAGAGAAACCACATCAGAAATTACTCTTCCATCATTAAAAATAGTTCCTCTACTCTTGGTATTGTTTTAAAAACTTTAAATTATTAACACTGGCCAGGGCAAATTGTAGGTTGGAAATGAATCACTTCTCATAACATGATATGATTTGCTCATTTCATGATATCATTATGAAATGATATCAAATTTTATGATATCATTTCAATGCAAATCTTATGGTTAGTCTCTCTGTAATCTAAACTAATTTCAACGGAACGATGTTTTAAACTTGGTTTGAGCTTTTAGTATCTTGGTTTAAATTATGGATCTTCAGTTTGAACCAAGATATTTACAGTTTAAAACAAGTATTATCATTTCTTTCAACTTATTTCAATCAAAGATTATGCTTGATAGCCAAAGTATAATTAAGGTTATCCGTCGCATTGTTGGAGATACAACAAATTGGTAGTTCAAAACATTAAAGTATTTCTAGAGTCAAATATTATAGATACCGTATTTAGAGAAACTTGTAATTATAATAACACGAAGCCTACTTGAAGTGATCAATAAGTCTCCTAAGTATCCTAATTATAAGTATCCAATCCTTTGTACTGAGTTTTGTTGAGATGCACAGAATGTGCACTATGCAGTGGGTGCAAGCGGCAGTATGACGGTGAGGGAGGGAGGGGTTTTCCGTGAGAATGCTACAGCTCCCCAGCAAGTTGTAACTTGATAATGCAAGTAGGGGCTTGGATCAACAACAGCGGCTACCGATAAGTGGAATTGTGAAGGGCACTTCAAATGAAATCATCACGATTATGATACTGTTGATCGTTAATAAAGACACGCGTCACTCTTTAGCTGCAGGCTGGGCTACATACAGTACAATACAAGTAGAAGGAAGTGCTCTGCTGCCTACAGCTCTCTTTACAGATCCTGTACCGGAGCTTCGGCATACTCCACCACTGCAAGCTCTCATTATCAGTGATCTTAAGCACGGTTCATTCAATCAATACATACACAAATCAATAAAAGCACAATATTATGCTTCGTTAATCATTATTATGTTTACCAGTTGTATTGAGAATATAATTTTGTTTCATTCGTAAATGGAACTCACCACATTGTCAATATTATTTAATTACTCATGCGGAGATGCAACAAGCGAGATCAATTTCAATTCAGGTTCAGAACAATGCTAACGATCGGGAAAAGGGTACGGAACCTTCTTTACTTTCTCAGTAAAACCTCTGCCTGAACAGAAATTCTCATTAAGAGAGTATGAACATTCATTCTTCTTCCTACATAAAACATCTCATTACATCGATAGGTATCGTATAGAATTTTTTTTTGTCAGATGAAATCAAGATGTATGAATTTATTTTTACAAATAATATTGATTAGATACATTTATTAGAGTGTGATGATCATATTGTGAGTTGTAGAATTACTAAGGTTGACCAACTAAGTTAGTAGTCTTGTGGTCAAGAAAATTGAATGGTATCGATGTATCATCTGGATTATCCATGATCCATTGGAAGACGATCCGAGAGATTTCAGCCATGAAGCCATAACTTTAAGCTGCGTTTACACCGGGGTTTTTAACGAAAGTGTTTTTAACCGGAGTGTTTAACAAAAGTTTTTAACGAAACTTATTAGAGGCCGTGTGCCTATGGAGCAACTGCTATCCGACTTCAGTCAGCAACCAACCAAGCGTTGCCAGATGACATTTGGCTGTTTTTCGGGTAATCAGGTAATCTAACCTATGTCATCTGGCACGCTGGGTTGCTTACTGAAGTCAGATAGCAGTTGCTCCGTGGGCACACGGACTCTAATAACTTTTGTTATTAATTCCGGTGTGAACGCAGCTTTAGAATGTCTATTCTTCACTTAGACGATTTGATCATCTAATCATCAAATCTCTTTGTTGTTGGAAATGTTGTGTATTGTGTAGTATAAAATTTAATGTACTAGTATTGAATCTGATGTATAAATGTCCTATTTCACAAACTCATGTTACGGTAAGATTCCGAATTTTTAAACTGGGTTTTCTAATAAAATTATTTCTTGTTTAAAACTATGGAAAATAAATAAGAATTTGGAAGAATAATTATCTGGTAATTGTATTTTAATTGACATGGAGTGTAGGAGAATGATGGAACTCATGGAGTGTATGATGGAACTCAATAGAGAGAAATGGATTTTTAGAGTAAATGTGTAAAGGTGTTGTGGAACAAAAATCAATACACTTGTTCAAGAAGTGTTTTCCAACAGCAATAGGGAAGAAGTCCACTGTTGCCAGAGGCCTGCACAAAGAAACAAGCTCAGGTTGATTTCACAAGAGGACGAACAAAAAGTCTGCTAAGATGATGAAAGTTGAATGGAAATTCAGATTCATAAGTTTCTAATGTAGGAAAAGACTGCGAAGTTTTTAAAAGGTGTTGATAATCTTGGGTTGAATGTGAAAGAACAAGATGATTGGGGAAGATTTTTGAACCCTCTGGCAGTATACAACTCAAGCTTATTAGAGACTTTAGAATGGAAAGTTCCACCCTCTTTTCAATCTTTTAATAGCCATTTGTCTCTCTACTAGTCTGGGGATGAAACCGTTCATGCTTATTCATTCAGCTTATGTCTATAAAAAAATGAAGAAAAACAATATTAAACCCTCATTTTTTTCTCAGTGTTGAGTAGAAGCTTGGTAAGTAATATTCAAAGAAAATCAATGGAAGAGAGAATTGGGAACAATCTTGTATACGAAAACAGACTTTGACTATGAATTTGACTATTTCTCATTGAAAATTATGTTATCTTTCACGATGGATGTGGCATACCCACTCATGTATTTTCTAACCAATGAATTTTTATTGTCTAAGCCATAGTTTACGAAGGACTTCTGATACTGAATCTGATACAGTTCATCATCGATAGATAAAATGATCCTCACAGTTCCACATCTTTTCAATATTGTTATTTGTGAAGATTTTCTATTTGTGTGTGTATTTTATTCCAGCACTTAACATCTGATAAGTATAAATGTTTAGATATTATACTATATATTATATATATAGATCCTTTTAACTTGTCAGAAATCAGTTGTTTCGATAATAATTAAACAGTGTTTTCGACACAATAATCAAAAGGCTTGAAAGTCTTAAAGACCTTTAAAGTCTTGAAAAGACCTTTTTAAAGAAGACCTTTCAAAGAATAGCTTTTTAAAAGAATTTTTCAATAATCTGCGAGATTCAGCAATTGTAGGTTAAGTATTGTACTGGTGGCCGAGTAAAACATATGTTTTCTGACAAGTTAAAAGGTTCCTTTTATACTATATGATATTATACTATATATATATTATTTGATTAAGAATTTCATTGAATTTTCCCATATTATCAAATTGATTTTTTTTATTTTCGAATCTTTTTTGGATATTCCTTATTTGAATTTGTATAATATTTATCAATTGAACCTATTTATTGAGAAAGATATTTTCTTAATTGGAGCAGTCTACATGCTGATAGAATCATTATTGATATGGATTGTGAGGAAATTGAGACTTTGAGAGAATTGAGTTATTGAGTGTGTTTGTTGATTGAGAAACTTCCCATTAAAACGGATCCATTCAGCATTTGGTTTCAGAAAGTTTCACAGTTCTATTCAATTAACGAGGGGAATGATAGTTTCCAATTTGAGTCCGGATAATGCAGTCTACTGTTGTAGTAGCCAGCCAATGAGAAGGCCCGGCTTTATTTTCGATGTCACATGGGAGCCCCCTTCTGGTATCTGTTTACAATGTCTAATTTGTTTAATTCGAAATCAAAAGCAGGGGCGCTGCTGAGCCGGTAAGAAGAGCAAAACAAGGAGAGCTTGTCAGCGATAGGGGGCTAGAGAGGATCTCGACTATTGTGTGTATTTTCCGGTCGAGCTGCGCCGTTTGGCGGATCGGTAGCGGCGCACGGCGGGGGGTCATTAACCGGGTGCGGTGATGCCAGTCGCCGTACAAAGGCCGTGCACGGCTCACCGGTCGCATTGTGCCTCTACCTGGTTACCGCTGCTGCTGCTGCTCATCATCTCATTGTTGACGGCTCAGTTTGTTTATTCTTCATCTTTCTATCCCATTTTTTCCACCTCACTCCTCCGATTTTCCTGCTAAAGTACAAAATCGCAACAGTAATCCCGGTAATAATCAACCAGTCAACCAGATACTTTTATACAGTACCAACACCGAAGATTCGAGCTGACTGGTCCAAGATACGCTTCCATAAGTGATTTCACGTATTGATTGGTGAGGCTTGTATCTTTTGAACACGGCCTCCGACAAAGCACGCGACGGTGGTACTGAGTGGAAATTTCTGTTCTCATTGGATCACTTTGGATGTTTTATTACTTCAAAATCAAACCATTTCAGCTTCTATCATGCTGTATAAAATTCTATCTGGTTCGTTTATGGCTATTGTAGTCCAGAGGCAGAGAAGTATCGATTTTCCATACATCGTATGTATATAATCATAATGTAATGTAATAATGTAATGTAATGTAATGCAATGTAATGTAATGTAATGTAATGTAATGTAATGTAATGTAATCAATGTAATGTAATGTAATGTAATGTAATGTAATGTAATGTAATGTAATGTATGTAATCATACATTTTCTATCCATACTCATAACGTACTAAATATATTTAATATTAGATTATCATTCTAAAAATATAGTGCTTTTCTCCAACATTGTTTCAAGCCAAATTTGAGAACAACTCTTTCTGAAGTCGGAAAGTACGTAGAAAACGGTTGCTTCATGCATTTGAGTTGATCTTTCTCTAGTGAATCGTTAATAATTATTACAATTCGCAATTACTATTGAATCGTAATGAAATCAATCGATACAATCAGTGGCGAAGCGTGGTATGCTTATTTGGTCATCGCCGGGTATATTTCCTATAGGTAATATTTCTAAATAAGCATACCACGCTTTGCCACGGGATACAATACAATTCTCTTGCAAGAGCTAATTTATCATTGAAAATAGTTTTCTTCCACTCGGATTTATTATAACATTTCATTCTATCAGTTTCATTTGAAGCGAACTCCACAATAACATTATTATTTGTTATCAATATTCATATGAAAAATAAATTCATTTATTCATTCACTTTTCAGATATATGTTGCAAGGCTAAAGCCTATTGTAAGAAACATGTTATAGATATAGGCTTACATCACACATGACATATTGAAATAACTAAAACGTACTTCAGAATCAATAACCAATCAAAAATAATCATTTATATGATAGATATAACTGAGAGTCAATGAATATTTATATAATCAATAAACAGTGTATTTTAAGAACAAAATAAGTGATTACTAATTGATAATTGAGAAAATATATAAATAAGAGTAGGACTAATTAAAAATTCACTGATTGTTTCTGATTAGTGGAGAACTCATTTGAATGAAGAGCACGAGATTTAGTACTGTAGTATGCGGTCTAGTCGATTTCCAACTGAATTCCTCAAGCTAGTTTGAAAAATAACATTTAACAAATGACTGCATGTCGGTAGTGAAGTGGATCCAAAGTTAAACAAATATTTTTGAAATTCTAAATTTTTGAAGAGACTCGCAAATTTCTAACCAAATTTGACAAAGGAAAATCAATGGATTTAATAGGATACAAACTAAAATGGTAATAGAGAATGATAAAAATACAGCGATCAACGTGAAATCCAACCCGAAGATTTTTTATTGAAATAAATTTATCGATAGTTCAAGACGCATGACAGGACTAGTTAAACGATCCAAACAAATGAATCAATTTTTTTGCCAGCAGCTGGATTGGATAGTTGATCGGCAAACACTATCTGAAAACAGGGGTGAGAGATCTGCTTGCGCGGCATTATTCGCTTTTATTGGAGCTACTGTTGTCCGCCATCTTTGACTGTTTGCTCTCACCCCTCACCCCTCACCACGCGCCCTTTGGCAGGCCAATTATATCGCCAACCCCTGTTTCTCTATTGCTTTCCGCGTTCGCCATCTTAGCTTGGTCCCTCTCTCTCTTGCATTATGCAACATTTTCTCTTTCACAATCTGCGGATTCTGCGCGTCAGATGACGGATTCAAGCTTTTTTATCCAGACGAGATAATATCATTTCTCATATTATGAGCCTTACAACTTTATCAGATTTGTCTCTTTCCAACTGGATCGATTTTATGAACAGCTTACAAAATGTATTGGGGCGGGTAAACCAGAAGAGATGGAATAATGATAATATCCAGTAGCTTTAAAAAATAAATGAATACAATAGTTCCACATCCTATGATGAACTTGGTGAACCTTCTTTATGGTAAAACCATGGTGAACATTCTATTTTAGGTTGATTCCAAATACACAGAGAGTGCCTAGTAACAGTGTGGACATTGCACGTCACACTTTTTATTGGTTAGCTCTGTCAAATCCACCATACTTTTGCCAATTCCCATAAGATTTGAACACTCTCTGTAGTTCCAAAGATCCGGTAAAGTGATGAGGGGTTGTAGATAGAATAGCACAGAAAAGATTATTCTCGTACAAATCGAAGCTATTTTTTATCCTTTCTTGATGATGAACATACGCTTTTCTGATCTTTTCTCATGACAAAGTGATGCTTCAGATTCACGGTATTTGGCGGTGATCCGGATGTTTGCTGAGGTCAAAAATTTGGATTTAACATCCTAGGACTATCACATTTGTTACAAAAAAATGAAAATAAATCGACCACCCCATTACAAGCAAAGTGAACCCTACTTTGGTGACAATTTTACTGGTCTAAAATTATTATACTCATATCATCTCTCCCAGAAACTACACGTGTATTTCGAATTATAGCTAGTTCTCTTTCCCATATATTTGATAACTCTAATTTATTTAATTGATTTCATTAATTGACAATACACACACTATGGGTTTGGGTGGAAAGAAACAACAGGCATTCGCCCAAAACTGTTTCAATCCCTAATTTCAACTATAAATTGTCCAGAGGTAATCTTTAAAGTTCCTATAACTCAATAACAAATTGATGCCAAATTTACAATTTCCAAATTATTTTAATATTTTAATGGCTATCACAATGTATTTCTTATGAACTTGTGTGTATGTTGAAGATTTTTGTACCAGTGTTTGTTGAGAAATATTTTTCTTATTTTCATATGACTCAAATTTTGAGTATGATGGTAATTGACAATCCAGGTTTTCCTCGAAATTAGGTAACTCACCGAAAATTGGCTACTATTTGAAGGAAAATAAATGACTTGTTCGAATTCAGGCTAGGCGTACACCGGTTAGTCAAGACAAGACAAGACGAGATTAGTCACGTTTAGTCACAGAAATTCACATAGCTGCTTATGAAGCAGCACACACCGATGCAATGACTAATTGGTGTGTGTTGTTTCATAAGCAACTACGTAAAGTACTGTTCAGCAACTAAACGTGACTAATCTCGTCTTGTCTTGTCTTGACTGCAAGCCTCAACTAGCCTCCTCATGCGATTATAATTGAACATTGTCACGATGAAATGAATACATTGAAAACGCTCTTTGTTGAGAAAACTTCTGTGTGATACGAGGACATCTAATGATAATTCATGAGATGTTTTAATTCAGACAACAAGAGTGCGTTTTACCTGTTTCTCTAAAAAGATGTGACAAGTGCGATGTGAAACTCGCTAATCAAGGGTACGAGCTAACGAAGTCGAAGGCATGCAAATGTTTTGTCACACTGAATATAAAAAGCGGCGTTTGACAGATGTCAGGCCACAGCGTGATTCTCCAATTAAGCATCTGTCTCACGTATTACATTGACTTTTGTTTCAGGTTGCGTCGAATGCAAAACGGGTTTTCCAATTTCGCAAGTTTATTCGGCGCAGACCGGTCTCATCTCATTCTTCCCTTGGCGGTAATCGGGAATTCACATTTCGATTTTCATTTCGGATCTGAACCAACACGCGTGCTTCTTTGATAATTCTAAGCACGTATCACCGAATATTTCCATTCCAATCAACCAGGTGCTCTCGTCCTTCCGAAGGCTTCTTTCAAACTTAGTCATCATCCACTCCTGTCGTTCGTACGGTTTCCAATATTAAAAGATACCTGCATTTCTCTGAAGAATGGTTATTGGCAGTGCTGGTACATGAAAAAAGTTGATTGGATGAACACAGAAATGTATCCTACGGATAAATTGATGTGAATAAAATTATGAATTTTCCCAATTTCCTTCTCTTTAACATCTGTAAGATCCATAACGAACTGCGATGACGACTATTATTGATTCAACATTAGGCTAGGCGTACACCGGTTAGTCAAGACAAGACAAGACGAGATTAGTCACGTTTAGTCACAGTACTTCACATAGTTGCTTATGAAGCAACACACATAGATTAGTCATTGCATCGGTGTGATCTGCTTCATAAGCAGCTATGTGAATTATTGTGACTAAACGTGACTAATCTCGTCTTGTCTTGTCTTGACTAACCGGTGTACGCCTAGCCTTAATTAACTTTCTCTTCACATACTTGAGTTTTAAAGTGACATCATTTGAGTTTTTGTGAAGTATTCCCTCCGGTATAAATGATACTTCATAATAAGTTTGATATTCACGTATATTTAACTGATGAACAAGAGATGATGAACTGATAGGTACAAGAAAAGTACTCAATAGGCCTATGACTACACACACTGACACAGAGATTTAGCATCGAGCATAGAGTGCCAACTGAATAGATAGAGTACCTACTTGATACATTACAGTTCTAGTTTCAATTGAGCTCGTTCTATTATGTTACTGCTTTGGTGTTTTTATTTAAACTGATTTTTATAGCTTTATTTTATCTGGATCAGTTCACAGGCATTTTTGTTTTGAAGCACACTTTCTTTTCTGAATTTAATTCCATGCGGAGCTCTGCTGCTTTATTATTGTTTAATAAACAAATATTCAACGAAAATGTATTCATACTGTATCAAGATATTATAATAATGCATGTGGAACATAATCGACCCCACACTGTATCAACTCAGGGGGTAATAATATTTTTCCATATTACTCGTCAACTGTAAAACAACTCAAATGTGTACTGTAGCCTATTCTTTTGGAAGAATGTATTTCTTCAACCCACAAATTACAGCTAACAGCTCATTCTATCGAATTGGCAAAACATTATAAGTTCAATAGATGAAAACACGAAAATACCCTGCGAATAAACTGATGTGAATGGAATTACGACTTTTTCCATCTCTTCAACCTACAATAATTACATAACAGCTCATTTTATCGGAATGTTTAAGGATTCAGAAATAACAGTTGTAATTATAAATGATGTATAAAATATTCCATCAGAAGCTGATTATTATCAAGGCTAGACGAGGCGATCCATAGAATAGTATTTATTGTCAAATTTGAAACAAAGAGATTTTGTTTGCTTGTTTTGTCAAGATACCGATTCCCGAGTCATTCAAAATGAGAAATTATTAATTAATTTCTGTTTTCAATAGTGAGCGTATTTTTGAAGCCATTGCTCATGAGAGGTTTTTAATAGCAGATTTGAATACTTGAATAAAGTATTCAAATTTGCTTTCTGAGTCATGGGAGTCAGGAGCTCGCATTGAATTAAATACCACTCACAGACTGAGAGGTTATTCAAATGAGTAATAATTTATCCTCAGGCTTTGTTATTTATTCAGCTCACTATTATATTGCAATGTTACCCCTCTAATTAATAATTTGATTATGGAGCTATGGAATTATTCATAGAAATCAACACAAACACGAAATTGAGAAGCACGTTCATGGAATAATGCATCAGGTAGAGATCTTCGAAATCCCTCTGGATCCAACCGAGTTATTCATCGTATCTCAAACTCCACTATAACAAGACGAATAATCCGAATTACCGTGCATGCCTGCTTGTTACTATCTAATTAGTATTTTTATTAATTGAACATGTAACGCTAAAAACATGATTAAGAGCTGCACTCAATTCGCAGCAGATGCATTCGTACTGAGTTATGGGTTTGTCTCACAAACAACCTGTTGACAGAATGGGTTTAGTGGCATCTAATTAACAGAGCAGGATTGAGGCACATTTGTGGAAGCTCCTGAGCACAAAGCATCGACTTGAAACGTTGTGACAACACCCGTCATCAGGATACTCGTGTACAGAATTGATACAGAGAAAGCCATGTTGATTAGCAACTACTCTGCTTTTGTTGATGCTTCTAGTTATCTCAAGCAAACATTACTAATGAGGACGAGTACGAACAAGACGTGATAGATAAGCCAATAGCTAAAGACGAGATCCTTTCTTGATTTCTATAATATGTGAGAGAAGACAATCGGACCCACCATAAATTACTTAAACAAAGTAATATTGATGATTTTATTCATGAGTCTAATTATATTAACTAACTATAAGATGGGTGACCGACACAAAAAAAGACACAAAAAATTGTGCAATGAGGCGAGGTGGAACCTACCCGTAAGGGTCTCCCCACCAATAAAAGCCATACGATAAAAAAACCCAACTATTTGCTAGTTGCTAAACTAACTTCGCACCTGGGAAAAATTGTTCATTTTATGTGGAGTCTTCATTTTAATGAGGAATCACAGAAGGATTCAAACTGAGTGTATTGGGGATAAAGCACATTATCAGCACATCAATAGCGTAGGCCTATTGGCCTATTTTAGTTGCAAATTGTTTCTAACTACCTGTAGGCCTACATTACACAAAGAATAACTAAATAGTTCAAAACAGTCATTGAAGAGATGTTGCAATGAATCCTTCATTCACTCCTGTGTGATAAGGAATTGTTATTAGGTATCAATCATTCAGTGAGCACCTGAATTGTTTCTGGTTAATCATGATCAGCAGTATCATCTATACTTTCAGTAAGATCGATAGGCTACTGACAGTTTCATCAATATAATAAAAAATAGAATTTCTTGACTCTCTGAGAAAAGCTGCGTCTAGCTGAATGATTTTGAGAACAGCTACTACTCACTACTCTCAAGGACAAAAGCGTGATTCAGCAACGAAAACGTAAAAGTGACACAAAGGCTGTTCATTGCGATTGTAAAACTACTGCTTTGAAGACAATCGTTAGTTGTGAAAGAGCAGACGGTTTGATGGTTACGGCTATGGAATGGAGAGACGAACGGATGGTGGAAAGAGAGAAAGAGAGAAAGGAAAGAGAGAGTAAGTAAGAGGGGTTGAGTTCAAGAGTAAAATAAAAGAGTATCAAGGGACATAACAGAATGGGACTTGCAAGAGCCTAGAGAGGGTGCACTTAGTCAGTAGGGGGAGATTCACAGTCGAAGTGCCCTCTGACAATTAGGTACTTTCGAAGTGATGAGCTGACACTGATTACACTCTTCAATCAAGTTTATTACAAGCACAAAGAGCGTGACATTCATATTAACACTATATGGTATTGAGACAGCTTATCTTACCATTCAGAGTAATCCCATACTCAATGTTTGTACAAGTATTTTAGTAGATTCCATTTTTCCACGTTATCTAATAAATTAAGATTCCCAAAAACGAGTAGAGAACCTGTGATCAATAATTGACCAATCAATGTACAGTCATAAGTGTTACATAAAAATGGTCTCATCTCAGCTAAAAAAATGTAACTATAATGAAAATAAGAATCAACAAGTAAGATCATTGTCTCATTGATCATTGATCATTGATCATTAATCATTGTCCCACTATCAACTTTGAACTTTGCACATAAAAATGATATTAAAATCGATAACATGAGAATTTTTACTTTGTATTGGAACCTCATGTAGTGCATGTACCTTATTGTGACATAGTTAAATGCACACAGAATAATCCTATATAGCTTTACTCTATACTTACTATTTATTTTTTGTATATACTTTAATAACTATACTTTACTCTATATTTATTTGTACTCTATACTTTGTTCAGCTCTGGAAATCAAGACTCAAATCAATCACTTGCTACAGATTTCGAAATAATCGAACCTTATTGATAAAATCTAAACATCGAAAAATCAAGCAGTGAATATTCCAATTGTAGTAAAATATATAGATTTATGAGGTTTGAGGCCTTAATCTTAAAAATGTGTTTCAAATCCTAAATCTACAAATTATTTTCAAATTTGAGAATAGAATAGAATACTCAAACATAATAGAGATAAAGATAGAGATCTTATTTATAAGAAGCTTTCATTTCCCAGTACCTATTGGGTCACAGAGATGTTGAGGCTAGGCTTCCAGCACTATTTTGTAGCTTAGTACCTCATGATACTCACTCGGGAAATGAGCCTATTCATGTTGTTTGTAAAGAGTAACGGTGATAGGATATTTTGTCTCTGTGGAAATAGAATTTATCGATCGTCGACTGTGATTGAATACGCGATGAGGGAATAAGAGGAAATTCGGCTCAGTAGCAGATTGAGGGTGAGCGTAATGCTTCCGGCAAGGAGAAGGTGGAAGGCCTTGTGATGCTCGTATTGAACAAGCAGAAGGGCAGCAGAAATAACCGATATTATGTAAGAGGTAAACAGACCATCAAATAGCGCCCATATGTGGTAAAAACCGAATGACGCGAGCATTGGCGGGGGAGGGGGAAGCGATGCTCTCCGGGAAGAAAAGGGAGCAAAGCTGTCTTCGGAATAAGCTCAAATGGCGAGGGTAAATCCGACCCCTGATAGTTTAATTTGGAAAGAGGGTTAGAAAGCTCAAAGCGCTGCGAATCCCGCAAGAAATATGAAAATTAAATGGAGGAGAACGTAGCCTATTCGGTCGACTCGATAGGAAGAAGTGAAGGGAAAGAAACCTCAACCTTGAAGTACCTTATTCCCTGACTTTGTATCACGATGGTATCTAAAACCCTTCCCTATTTCTGTCTCAAACAGCCTGAATCCCTAACGGGTATCGAACCCACCGCCTTTACTACTAGCGAATCAATGTACATTTCTGTACAATGGAATACATCCACCGTGAATTTGGAGATGTTGCCCACGTATCATTGAATATCCTGAAATACTGAATAACCTGGATTTCTCTTCTTCTGCTCAACACACAACAATCGCACTGTGAATTTCAATCATAGGAAGAAGTGGGATGGCAGGAATCAATAGCCAAACTGCATGTGGATTCTGGATTGAGTTCGTTTCCAATATATTCGAGTTGCCCTAGAAAAGGATTTCTGCTTGATATGAATAATTATCAAGACCAATAACATGTCTCCAATGGTCAAACTTCCAAGTTTATCGAGCTTCTCAACATATACTTCAATGGCACTTTGTATTATTTGATCAGGCCTACATATAGAAAAAATATTTCAGAATCCATCCAAGTATTTACTCCATGATGATAATTCCCATTTCATGATTCTATTAATTGAGATCAGTAGAATTTATTGATAACAGTCTGAAATTTGCCTTTATTACCCGATTGAATTTTCTCAGTTGTTCTTATTTTATATACTGGAACTTGGTTTTTGAATTAATTTATTATTGCAAAGTAAATTTAAAACTTTATTACACTCCTGCAATGGAGAGTGTATTCAAAATTTAGACTGCCAGGACAAACTGCGTCATTGAAATTCTTGGGCTCACTAGATAGAATGGATTTTCAACTACAAATAATGTCTAAAACTTCTAAAACATATAATTTCAGAGTACTTTATGAAACTTTTCCGGGGTAAACCCCCGGTCCCCTTTGTATGGTAAAGGTGAGACATTGACTAATTCTTCAGACAACAAATTGATTTTCATCGGTGACACAGTATAAAACTGGTGGTAATGCTCAAATAGTAAATAATTATTGTAAGATCAGCACACAGAGAATATATGGAATAATCAACATATTTATATCCACTCCAGTGGAATGAGTAGAGTTTTGAAGGAATAAGTAAAAGTGATGGAAAATACATGACTTGTGTCATGTACAATACAGTGTACTTGTTTTCACAATTCAATGCAAATGCATTATAGTATAGTCACTGAACCCAAAAAAAACTCATCGTGGGAAAAAATTCCCAACCAAGCGAATTTTTGGTGCAATACTCCTTGGACAACTTGAATACAAAATCATTACCTTGTAAACCTTATGCTTAATATAGAGTGCCTCAACAATCGCAAAATTTCGGCTCGGTTTTCATTGAACTATGATTTTTGTCAAAGCAAAGCGTTATACAGAAAAATCATGGAAACCATTGTTTCAGTAAATAGAATTTCGAAGAGATTTAGAATAATTCATCACTGTATGTCCAATGAGTAACGAGTTGAAATTTTTCAAAAAGTAGAGGATTTTCGAAAAAACAAAACTTTCAGTATTTATATTTTTGATTGCTCATATCATCTACCAACTAAATCAATAACACGGTAGCTCAAAAATCAATAACACTATAACTCTAAAACAAATTTCTACGTACCTGTAATGCAGGTTCCTAAATGATTATTGTTCCTTGGATCATTCTGTTTCAGATGACCCATCTACCGCACTAAATTTAGGGTATTTTTGGTATGAAGAGTCGAAAGAATCCTCCAAGTGATCAAAATCATAAAGGGAGGACGCCCCTAACTTTTGTTAAAGTGAACGGGAATACACTGAAAATATACTCAGATTTTCGTTTTCTCGAAAAATCTACTACTTTTTGAAAAATTGTAACTTGTTAATCGTTGGACATACAGTGATGAATTATACACCAATCTCTTCGAAATTTCATTTACTAAAAAAAATGGTACCTATTGATGATTATTCTGTATGATGACGCTTTGTTTCAATGGAAATTGCAGTTGGATGAAAAACGAGCGATGTTTGTTGCACCTGCATTAATCAAAAGTGAAGAGGTTTACAAGACCAAATTTTGGTTTTAGAGTTGTCCAAGTACCAAGGAACATTGCACAAAAATTTGCTCGGTAGGGAAATTTTTCTGCGTGAATCCTTCAATAGCTGCACTATTATATACAATATTTCATCTTCAGCTTTCAAATTCTTCACTCCTCCAGTTCGTTGGCCTAAGATCCACCTTAAAAAATCCTGGATTCATGCTCCCAATTTTCTTATCTCTTCTCAAGTATTTATTTTATTGCTGTTTCTTGGTAAATATTGAGTTGAAGTTAGAAATATATTTTAAGGGAAACTGGAAGGAAAAATATATTTTGAACAGAAAATATAATATATTTTGTTGGCTGAAATCCTCTATCACTGCCAATTTTTAAGAATGGAATTCTAGTTTTTCATGAAGGGTGAAAAAATATATTTTTGTTCTTCCAGAAGAAATGACCCCAACTCCCATGGCTGGATTTCACGATTCCAGTAGACGTTCAGGTTACTGGAGGCAGGTTACCTGCCTGGCAACCTGCCTCTGCTCTAACCTGAATAAGCCAGTAACCTGTTCAAGTAAGTGGTCTCAAGGTTCACTTTATCTGCTTCAGGTAAACTGCCTCCAGTAAACTTAACGTCTACTCTACTGGAATCGTGAAATCCAGCCATCATGGCCATTGCTTCAGGACAGGCAACTTAAATAAGTAAAAATCTCTGCCCCACTCTGTAACATTTTGTAAATAAAACAGAATAAATTTCCATCAAGATTTCCAACTTTAAAAGACCACAAAATGCTCTTCTTGACAATGATATTTCAAAAATTTCCGGGGAGGACCCCCGACCCAATCTATCTGGTCATTCCATAATATTTTAGCTTTAAAAAAAATATGGGGGGCCTATGTTTTCCACATTTTTCAGGGGGGGCTCCTTCTAAATTCAGGGGGGGTGCGTCATGAGCCTTAGGGGGGGTGGGCACCACTGGTGTATTACAAAGAATTTAGACTGAACGAACAATGAATCTTATTTACAGACTTGAATGTGAACCTATAGGCTATTATTTTGCCACTAAGCCTGATACTACTAGAAACTGTTACGACACAAGTGAATTGACAAACTGAAAAGAATCAGTGACGATTTCAAATTATTCAAAAATACTTTTGAAAGAAAATGAAAACAATGAAATATGGAAAAATAGAATAAAGTATGTTATATTTTAAAGTATTTAATTATTAAAGCATAATAGAATAATTATTTTTCAATAATAAGTTTGCCATCGCAGAAAGTGATTATTTTTTATATTTTCAGAATAATTTATACTTGTGATAAAGAATAAATTGTTTTGAATGGATATCTAGCTGGAATATTCTGGAGAACATTAAAATATCAATAACATAAGAAGAAGAATTTTCAATAACATATTAATTTTTCAGTACATTCACATTTAGTGAAGTGCTTCAACTGTAGAAAATCTTTCACAACTCTTGGTATTTGGGATAGTCTACTCCAAATTTAAAAAGTTAAATCGTTTCCTTGTCCGATACTCCAGGTATTGTATGTCGTTACAGAATTAAAAGCAACGAAAGAGGAAGAGATGATTCTTTCTCAAGTCAGGCTCGAGGTAAACGCTCTTTCCGCCAGAATTTAAGTGAATGAACGCCCTTTCCACATGATCGATTCAAAGCTCGATAGATTATGGCACAGACCAAAATTGATATTTGAACCTTTTTGCGATAGACGTTTTTGTGCGAAAGGATGTTTCAACAGCGAGCGATTCATCCATTGCCGTAGTGCTTGCTACAGCTCTGTAATTCCAATATAGATAATGACTTTGGTTTCACCAGAAGCGTTTTTTCGAGGGCGGGCGTAAGAACGAGATCCATTCGAAATTTTTTCAAAAGCCAACTTTCATGTGAAACAGCACTCAGCACTTCACTCGGAATAGGTCTCGGTGATTTCTGTTTTCAATTTTGAAAGATCACTCGGGGCTGAGCAGAGCACTCGCTCTCTGAGCCGAGTAAAAGCTCGAGGCCATTAAATCGCGGAGAGCAGCAGCGGTTGTTTGCGGTGAGGCGAGAGGCGAGGGGTGGCAATGGCGATGCAAAACTCTTCAGCGCCAAACACAGTCTCCGACTTCCTCAGCACTTAAGTGCACATCGTCATTAACTGCATACGAATCTTTCTCGACTCCTGCCATGCAGAGAGGTAGGCAACACGCAGAGCAGAGCGGAGCGTCACCTCTAAATGCGCGCTTAGGCCAACAATGGCTCTGCTTCACAATGATTGCCGGTGGCTGGAGCACACACTTCTCCATCAAATCTCTATTTTCTGTTCAACTTGAGGCTGCTTTTGCTCACTGATACATGCTTGAAATAAATATTCAATATTGTTCCATTCTCATGAAAGAGTTCGCAAAAAGCTCTAATTCATTTTAAAGCCACTTCTCACTTCAAATACACATCAGGTTTGTAATGATATTGATCCAACTACCTTCCCCTACAAAATATTCCAATTTTTTATTGGTTATTCACAAATCAAATAGAATGACTTCTTTATTTTACTGACGTTAAATTAAATCGGTCCCATCTGCATAAGTCTTCATCTCCCATTACCCACACACAAGCCTATAGCTCTTGTGGACAGAAGTTAATGATTCAAAATACAAACCTGCCACTAATAATATAATATTGAACGATAGCCTGATACATTATGATGAGTACCAAATCAGAACTGTGGAATCAATGAATATTTGACACCTTACACAAATACGCAAAAACTTATTGTTGTTTTTATTCATTCCGAAGTAAACTTTAACCACTGAATTGTACTTTACAAATATATTAATATACCGAAGAACACTTTACAAATAAACTTTGTGGTTGACAATTTGTACCTTCTCTCATCGGTACCTTTGTTAAAAGCTTAGAGCACTGGAATCCAAGACCATCAAATCCGCCTCGGGCTGAATCCTTATCGGTACAACAGCTAATGAAACACTAGAAAGCCAGCACTCTGTTGCAAAGGGAATGAATTGGAAATTAATTTGTCAGTAAACGTTGATTTGATGGCAATTAGCGGCAAGGCCTGGAGAGTGGATGGTGGGGGGGGGGGAGTTAGATTATCATCTGGTGCGGGTGGCAGTGGCGGCTATTATCAGGCAGATGAAAGCGAGGAACGGAGCGCAGCGGGTGAGTAAGCTCCATTTGCTGAACGTATTAAATGGGGATTCGATGTGTTGTGTTTCCGAGTTAATAAGTCTTCGTTGGCAAAGCGAAAAGGCGACTATATTATGTCTGCAGTAGTTTTCCCTTGGTAATAGATGGGCCGGGGTGGGATAATGTCCCCAAGTGAACTGGCAGTGGCACTGGCAGGGGTGAACTCGTTTGAGCACTTACGCCCCCGCACCCCTCACCAACGTATTATTTCTGCCGCTTCCTGATTTTTTGATCGATTACTGTCATGCTGCCAACTGGTCTCTAGATGAGCAGTGTCTGCTGCTGCTGATTATGATCATGGTGCTCATTTTGATGTTTATGATGCTGCAGGACCTGCACCGACAATGCTAGACGACGGGGTGGCATGAAAGAGAAATCAAAAGAGAAAGCAAGAGGTTGAGGTAGTGAACAAGAGAGAGGTAGGAAATAAAAAGGAGAGGGAATCTCTGAACTGCCCTGATAAAAACTTGAATCCGCCTTTGTCGTTTGGTTCAGGCCAAACCAAAATAATTATCTAGCAACACCAGGGGAGAAGTAAAGAGAGAAGATCTGCAGGGGTCGGAATAAAGACCTTCCCCCTCTCCATCATCATTGTAATTCTCCCTCCATCAAGCTCAACGCTTCCTCAATGCTTTGCCACTTTTGATTTCAAAGATTACCAGTAGCTCCTCTCCTCTTTCAAATCCAATTCATCTCGGCTATCAAAACAATCTTTATTGTAATAATGATTTTCCGATTCTGAATTAGGATCCAATGACACGCTTCAATGCCCACTCCTAGAATCACTTTCTACAGTTGCCGCTTACAGTCATCAGTTCTATCAATCACTGTAATAAACTCTTATGAAATCATATTTGTTGGTGTAATAATGGAGAAGCTTTTGTGACATACAGCAACCTAGTTCATGTAAAGCTATTTTTGTTGAGACGGTTTCATTTATAGGATTTTAGTTTTATAGGATTGTAAAATATACAAGTTAATTGCCATTATTGTTGATCTTTTGTGAATTTAGAATACAGAAGTGTTTGAACAGAACTGTGAGTAATGTTAGTAATGTTTCTATCAATTCTACGATGAGTACACCAAGTAATGGAAATAAAAGACACTATAATTTGAAAATAAATTTACTACCGTATATACAATATTAATTAAATAATTATTATTATTATTTAGCGTATGGCTTTTGTCGGTGGGGAGACCCGAAGGTTGGTCCACCTCGCCGTGTTCAACCTAATTCCACTTGGGTTGAAGTTTTATCCATTTTTCAGAATGATTTCGAATTTTGAAAGCAGTTCTTTTTAATATAAATAATTGTATTGAAGATAGAAAACTCCTTGTAGTGCAATGAGAAAATCACAATATACATAGTCTATATGAGTCTATATAGTGAGTTATAAATGAGTCTATAGTCTCCATAGTCTATGGTGGTCCGTAGCCGAGGGCGATAAGCGCCTGTCTGATAATCCAAAGGTTCCAGGATCGATCGAATACATGAAGAATTTTTGAAACACTATTCAGACTATTAGAGAGACTATAGAGAGGTATTGCCATTGTATTATATTGAGGCGTGCAGCATTTTCATTACACATGGATTGAATGATTGACTACTCCAATTTATCAGAGGCAATCTGATTTTTTGTATGATGCTTGAAATTGATCGAAGGTTAAGATTTAATCTTTACCCAGTAAGTTTATGAGTATCTATCAGAATCTTCACAGCATGAGCCAAACTGGAAAAGTTGGAAAAATGGATATTTTATGAATGGAACTAAAGCTGGAAGACCATAAAAGTGAAGATATTGCGAAAGACAAGATAAAAGTTGGTACTCAGCATTCGGTTCATTTTGATATTCAGTTTAATAGAGAGGTCTTTATGCTCGAACAATATTCTAAAATTCCGCAGATCAAAGTTTCAGTTGTATCCGCTTTGTTTGGTAGTTGCTTCGTTAATGAGTGCTCCTTATCACGCTGAGGAGCTTTTGTTATTTATTTAACAATTTGCTTTAAGAAGAAAGAAAGTATATCTTTGATCCCTTGTGCAATAATATAATACTGTTTTCAAATCAAAACTCCGGTAAGAACATTTTTCGCTTTATAAGAGGATAATCCGCTTGTTGTGGCTCTCGCTGAGCTGAACTCTTATTAATGATGTTGGAATTAATTAATATTGTGAGGCAAAACTTTTCGGCTGCAGGATTTGGAAAATGAAGAACAGCATCGCTATTATCAAGTCAGCAAACGAGCCTGAAACTTACAAGAATACCTTTTTTATCAAACTCGGCTCCGGATTCATTTCACCTTCTCAGACAAGAAAACTTTGAGTGATTATCTTTTTGTTCACAAAGTATTCAAATAGTTGGTACATTAAAATTGAATTCTAAATAGTGAATATTTAAATAAGCTGAAAGTGGTGAGAAGACTGCAAACAGTATTCACGTTTGTGGATGTTTCAGGTCACATAGATACAAAATTTAAATACCAAAATTAGTAAAGAAAAACATTGGACTTTTTTCCATGGTGACAAGACAAAATTGTCGGTAGAAAATCTTTATCTATGGTTGGAGTTGAATTATTCTATAAAATTGTGAAATTAAACAAAGAAAGAAAGGCGATCATTATAATGTATTTGAAAAATGGTGCCAGTCCCCCTCGCAGCAAACAATAATTTCAACTCAACAGATTTTATCAGATAAACAGTTTGAAGTTAAAAAGAGTCGAAAGTTTGTCATTTTTCAGTTTCTCGATCAGTTAAGTCTTGATTAACAATTAGCCTTGTCGTCCACTAGAACCGTTTTTGTCAGAAAACGACCAAAAGTCCGAAATGGCTAGCAAAATTAAATGGCTAGCTGTTGGAACATGTGACGCTTTCTGATAAAAACCGTTCCACCGAACGACTAGGCTTCAAGCTTCAAGACTCTGTTAGGTATAGGTGTAGTAAAATTATATGAATGGCGAATGACTGTTATTCAACGTTTCCATGGTAACGGGTGATGTTATGCTGTCCCAACATACCTATAGATCATTATAACTTAACATTGTTCATCATAAATAGCATAGCGTCCTTCTGAGCATTACTTCTTACCTTGCATTGAATAACCGGCATTTGTCATCAACTAAATTAGAAAAACTTTACTATATAAAATATGTGACTGGAGTGATAAATATGATAGATTATAATTCAATAGTACCGGTAATGTACTTGAAAATTCTAAATAATAGTATCTGAAATTCAAATCATCTGTCAAGCTGATGGTGTTGGCCTGTGTAGCCACGAAACCATGGTCCTTGTACCACAAATAAATATTAGAACTGACAAAATCCTTTTGTTTTCAATTTAATTACTATTGTACTTATTGTTTGGGAGATATAAAAGCGTTTTGACATTGTAAGGTAAGGTTCACTCCATATATTGAGCATCAATCATTAGAAACGGCTTGAATAGTAGGTCAAAATAATTTACTGCATGCCGTATATTTATATTTTTTTATCAATAACACTGTTACTAATTTTGCAAAATGATGAATGTGATGAATTATTATTCTAGTTATCGTTTGGGAAGTATTAAAGCGTTTTGACATTGTAAGATTCACACTATGCATTACATTAAACATCAATAATTTAGAAACGACTCGAAGTCAAATTAATTTACTGCTGGACGTACATTTTTAATTTTTTTCAACAATTAATTGTGATTAATTGTGCAGTGTGCATTTGAACGAATTCATAGTTGTTGGATGGACTGTAAATAGTATGTCGTTGCTTTTTCCTTAGCGACGCATCACAAGCAGACTACAGTTCACAGAAGAGATCGTTTCTGTTGAAGAAGACGCCATAGAAAGCGCTTCGGACGTAAACTTGCTGGAATAAGACACTGGTGAAATCGGACGGATGTATTCGTTGTCTTGGCTGGGGGGGAGGGGTGTATTTGGGTTGTAAGTTGAGGGGTGTGGGGTTTGATGGTGGGGGGGGGGGGTGGGTGTGAAGTGGCAAGTTGTAACGAGGTGGTTGCGGTGCGGTGACGCGTTCGCCCGCCCGGAAAATGAGAATCGAGCCGAAGCTCTCTTTTCCCCGGGGAAATTTCCGAACCTGTTACTTAGCCGCTAAACTCACGCGTTCGTCACTCGCTTCGCCCGCCGAAATTGACGACAGCATCCCGCTAAACCCCTTTCCCAAATATTAACTTGTAAAGCAGCAAACCAAAAACAAACTCTTGTCGGAGGCGTTGGTTAGGGTAATAATTTAGCGGCGACAAGCACAGCGCAAACAGACAAAAAAAGCCAAAGTCATCCGCCTCTCTTGTTTGCATATTCAGATTAGATTTGCCTGCTTACAGCGGCGTGAAAACCTTGCTTTATTACATGAAGAGAATACTTTCTTCGTATACTATATTATCATCTTAACACCACCAGATCCAACTCCAGTTGGCGCTTTTTTCAACCGTAATAACTGCACACTATTTGTAAAGTTAGCTTCCACTTCTATTGGGTTTTCCTTGCATCCTCTTCAGTGTAACTACGAGTCGTGAATGTATTCGAAATGTGTAACAAACATTGAATATAAAATTACAAAAACCTAATAGCATTTGGAAAACATTATAAATATATTGAACCAAATACCTGTGTGATGACGAAATGTGTAGCCTACATGAATTCGGAATGTGCGACAAACCTTGAATAGAGAATTATAATAACGCAAATGGCATTCGAGCAACAATACAGGTAATAATAATAATAATAATTTCTCTGGTCGTGGGTACAGCACCAACAGAGGAGTTTATTCAAATTCTCAACAATATACATCAAATACAAAGTCTTCTAAATCATCATTTTATATGAAGTATTACATCTGAATTTAAAATTTTTCATAATTGAATTTTGTGGCCCCCACTATATAGATATAGATACAATACTATAAATAGATACAATAACTAAATACTACCAGAATATCATAGAGTGTCAAACATAATTTGTGTAATATTCTAATAGAACAACTTCGAAATGCGCGAATAAGAAATGAATATTTAAAAACTGAGAATTCGTGAAAATCAAAAATAATGTGAGAATACTAGATGGCCAATCTTTTAGAAACACTTTCCGATGGAAGACCCCGGACCCTCATTTTTATATTTAGAAAGCCTTTGATCAGTGCCGTATCTGTAGAGAACAAGAAGATAAGAATTCGTTTAAAATATGAAAATTTCATCTCATCTCTGTGGATTTGAATGATAGGATTAAAATCATAATTATAATAATTACAGTATAATAATTCGGCGAGGCGTAACACTCGTGAGTGTCTCTCCGCCAAAAAAAAACCATAAGCTAATAATAATAAATTATCAAAAAGCGAGAAATTCCCAATTTTATAGAATACTAGCTGTCCCGGCGAACTTCGTATCACCCTCTTCCCCCCCCCATACTGTCCCCCCTCTTCTCCCCACAAATGTCGCCCCTTCATGCCACACCCCAAAAAAATGTCATCCCCCAAATGTCCCCCCTTCATTCCCCCCAAATATCATCCCCACAAACTCTTCATGTCAACCCCTTTCCCACCAAATGTCACCTCTCTTCCCCATTGACCATCGCTCCACCCGACCCCCCCCAAAAATGTCCCCCCCATCTTCCCCCCAAATTTTCCTCCTTCATGTCCCCCCCCCCCAAAAAAAAAATATCACGAATTAAAAATATATTTAGTATAATCAATGTATTTTTTATTTTATATTCAATAATGTTTTATTTCAATTAATTTTTTCCCCTTCTTAGAAACAATAAAACATATATGATACGACCGATAACTCATTCTTAATTGATGATTCTAGCATAAAAAATAATTTGAGTAGAAAACCTAGTACAAAAAAATATTTTGTCCGGAGCGGGAATTGAACCCACAATCTTCAGGTTGACACGCAGATGCTATTCGCTGTGTGCACGTAGGTGGTGGGGATAATAAAATCGACACCTGCGCTCACGCGGAATTTTAGTAAACGAAAAAGTTGAGATTAACATGGGAAAGGATAGGGAATAAGCGAAAAAAATGAGTAACAAAGTGTTACCGGGAACACTTTGTTACTCATTTTGTACAAAATGTACAAAATGGGTACAAAATGAGTACCGGGTAACCTATTGATAGTGTCATCACATTTATTTTCGTACTCGCTTACTGGAGTACAGCTGTTATCCACGGAAGTTTTCGTCTGCACAATCATAACGCGAACGCGTGAGACATAACCTTTAAAGTTCGTTTTAAATCTTGAATTAAACATTATAATAATGTTTAAGAACATGCGATATGTTAATTTTATAATTCTAAATATAATTCCACAATCGATAAGTAGGAAAAATAGCGACAGAGAATTCTATTTCAATTATAAACTAACTTTTACGTACATAAGCCTATCCTTCCCCATGTTAATCTTCCCTCGTAGATTCATACGATTATCCGCCAGAGCGCAACACGGTAGATGCACACAGCGAATAACCACTGGGCTACTGAAGCCTAAGATCATACCGCTCATTTTCCTGATCTTAAATCATGATCATCTTTCCGTTCTTCGGTAGCTGGCAAGTTCAAAACAAATCATAGGTCTGTAAAATGTTTGATAGGTTAGGTCATTAATGTACTAATATTATTTATTAATTACAAGCTGTCCCGGCGAACTTCGTATCGCACTCTCAACCACACAAATGTCCCCCCTCTTCTCCCCACAAATGTCCCCCCCTTCATGCCACCCCTCAAAAAATGTCATCCCCCAAATGTCATCCCCCGTTCATTCCCCCCCAAATGTCACCCCCACATATCCCTCTTCATGTCAACCCCCTCTTTCCCATCAAATATGTCACTCCCCTCTTCCCACCAATTATTATTTTTTTTAATTTCTTCTGTTTTGTATTTTTTTTTCATTTATTTATTTCTTTTTAATTTTTTTTAATCTCTTCTATTTTGTTTTTTTTTCATTTAACTTATTATTTTATTTCTTTTTAATTAAAAAAAAAATTAAATTTTTTTTTTTATTTTTTTCCGTTCTTCAATTTTATTATTTGAAACAATAAAACATGTATGATACGAACGATAACTCATTCTTAATTGATGATTCTAGCGTAAAAAAATAATTAGAGTAGAAACCTAGTACAAAAGAAATGGTTCGGAGCGAATTGAACCCCGAACCTCATGTTTTCAAAGCAGATGATGCTCTAGCACTACCAAAGCCTAGGGTCTGCGAGATTTTCCCATCTCAAATACAGGATCATCTTTCCGTAGCCGCTTGACCGGCAAGTTTGAACTTTTAAGTCTGTGAAATGTTTGATAGGTTAGGTCATTGATGTACTAATTATTTATTAATTATAAATGGATTTTCTTATATTTTAATACATATTATGTTAACCAGTGCTGTAACAATTCAAACTAATCCAAAATCATATAAATCGGTTCAGCCGTTCTCGAGTTATAAGCGAGCGTACAGACACCAACTCTCTTTTATATAGAAGAAGAAGAAGAAGAAGAAGATGAATCAGATTGAGGAATTTAAATTTGTGAGAATTGCGGAGAATGCAGAAACTAACCCGAAGCACTAAGGAAAGTGGGAGTGGCAATGCTGATGACAGAGAACGCCTACGAAAATGCAAAGAACTGTTTGATTGGCTAATAAGCTGAACAGACGCCATTTCACAATTTTGACCAATCAGAAGCTAGCAACTCATAAACGTCACAAACATCAGTTGGTATGGGGGAGTCATGAAACCCCCCCCATGGAAAGGGAGTCCGGGGTTTTCCGCCAGAATTGTTTTGAAATATTACGATTAAAATGGGATTTTAATTATTATTTTGTCTATCTAAAGTCTAAATACAATATTGATAGGATCACTATTTCAAATTATTTACCCGATCTTTGGGGGGCCTAAGCCCGCCTGCCTCCCCCACAAATCGCGCCCCTGGCAGAAAGGCGTTAAGTCTGTAAAAAATCATGTGAAAATGTCGATTAGACATCCTCTCTATCTATCCCTATTCTGCATTCAAGTGAGCTCAACGCAAAAGAACTACCAAAAAAGAGAGCATTGCAAAGAGTACTTTACACCTATCTTCATGTCTTAAGATTGATGTGTCATGAAGAAATGTATCATGAACTGAACAAAACAGATAATTTGCAGTAAACATACCCTCATTCGAGTATTGGATTTTTATGAGAATGTATAAAATGATCATAAAAATAGGGAAAGGGAAAATGAGTCTGTGGGAGAGGGACCGCACAGATAAACGACAAAAAGTGATGGTCATTTATTTCTTCAACGACTGACGGCTACCAGGCATAAAATCGAATCATCAAATGAGTAACACATTATTTATAATAATAGCCTACCCTCACCTTATATTATATTATCAGAGTGTTCATGAGTATCTTTGAAATAGATAAGTTATAAAAATGAATGGTGCATAGCGCATAGCGCATAGTAGCAACGACAATTCTATTTCTGATTTATTTTTTGTCCCCCCACCAAAAAAAGCCATAAGTTTAATAATGAATAATAATTTATTGGGATATAATTGACTTTTCTTTCAGTGACCAGACCTGTCGAAGCGAATGACGATTCAATCCTTCAATGCTCAACTTTACTGTGAGAGAATCTATTTTCTCGATAGTTTCTTTACCAGGGTTGGTCTCTTATGAGAATCTAAGTTTCCCTAAAAATCAATTATTGGTTGGGTAATCACTATCAGGCAAAAATCGTGTCTTCTCCCAGTTTTGGCTAATAACACACATATGCCTGGTTGTTCGTACGTCTATTAAATTTAACCGGGCGATAAATCGAGGACAAAGCATAGTGGGATCGACGACAAACTGAACTAATTTGAAATTAAAAATTGAAGTGAAATATTGTTCCAGAGCAATCTATTTTAGCTAGTAAAATCAACTGCATTAACATTTTCTAATAAATTACATGTTCATTCGAAATGAACTAAGTTTGACAAATGAGTGAATGGGTTTATCTTTGCCTATAATCCCATATCAAAATTCAAAAAAAATTGGCAAAAGTATGGCGGTGGCGGGAAAAAATATGATCTCCACTTATTTTTATGGAGTGCTTCACACAAATGGCCACACTGTGACTAAGGAGAGATGCCTGTGTCATCTACTGGTGAAGCAAAGAACTAATATTGAAATGGCTCTAGCAGCTGCCGCTAGATCGCCTTGTAGTTTCTAAGTTCACTTGGATTCAAGCCGCTTTTACACAATGATAGTACTGTAATCACAAATTGCTGATAAAAATATTTATCTGATCAAAATAAGATGAATTAATAATAAGACAGAGCTGATTAAAATCAATCATCTATGATTTCATATCAAAATAGAAGCAATTCTCCATTTTTTTCAATATTGTACATCAACCATTTCTTCCATATAAGTAGGCTAAACCAATATTTATTCATTTTTTTGTAAATTGCTTCTTTGACACGTATTGAGGACGAGAATGTAGACTAAAGGTCAATTCCCACATTGACGACAACGACACGACGACGACATTCTCATTTCGTTCTGCGCATGCGTCACCAGCCCATGCTCTGATTGGTCCATGTCTATTTGTCTATCTTTGTTTACAAATGATAGCTCTCAAGTCTCAAAATTGCAGTACCGGTATGACTTGAAAAGGTTTGTATTATAATTTTATTTACTGATTATTATATTTATATTGTCGTACTAATATTATTAATATTAATTGACTATTGATTCCGAACAGCGAACATTCAAACTTCCTACCTAGTCACTTAACCTAGAAATTCGGCTGGTCAGAAGTTCTAAAAGGATGGACCAATCAGAGCGCGGGCTGGTGAAGCATGCGCAGAACGAAATGAGAATGTCGTCGTCGTGTCGTTGTCGTCAATGTGAATTGACCTTAAAATGTGGGTAATGAGAATGTAGACTACTTTAGTAGCGCGCTCAAGTGAGAGACAGAGTGAACGATCGGATGGATTTGAAGTTAGGTTATCGTTATCATTGGATCAAATGTAAAATGGCTGTTTTCAAACCAATAATATTTAATAATAATAATAATAATTCCGTGTAACCTGGCTGGCTCCGGTCTGGTGTCCAGAGTTTTCAGGTCACTCCTGATCAGTTCAGGGTCTCTGACGTGACTTAACGACTGTTTTAGGCAGCCGGAACCGACGGCTTAGCGTGTCCTCCAAAACACGAGGTGGCTCGAGCTAAAATCTCACGGTCTGACCTGGGTTCGAAGGACATTTAGGTTACAAAGCCAGCACCAATCATATTTGAAATATATACATCCAAAATATTTCAGTAACTCCTTATATCAAAGCTACGATCTTTTAGATCACTCCAGTATTCATTTCAAGAGTAGAGAAATTCTTTAAATTAGATTTTAAAAATCTTTTTAATTTGATCCTCCTGCCAAAAGAGAGTGAGTGATAATGATGTATTAAAAATGTAATATTGAGTGTAGATAGTTGAAATGTAGATGATATGAGATTTAGATACGATGTTGTAATTGAATTAAATATTATTTGTGTGGAGTAGTTGATGTCTATGAAATAATAATATTTTTTATACTTGCGATATCGATTGTTGCAAAAAGCGGGAAGTATAAGCTTCAAACATCAAAACAGTCTAGCAAGAGATGACAAAAATGCTGATAAAAATACTTCAATCTGATTAATACATCTATCAAAACACCTTGAAACCACTACATAATTTTTAGCGATACCACAAGGATTTAATTGAGTTTTATCTCAAAATCATGGTGTTCCTATCTTAAAATCATCGTAAAATGCCTTCCAATTGTTCACTCTGTCTCTCACTTCAGTGCGCTACTAGTCAACGTTCTTTGTTCATTACCCAATGTAGAATGTAGATGCCTAATAATAAGGACAATAAAGGTCGATTCACACATGATGGACTGGACTCAGACTGGACTACGACTGTACCGTTTTCGATGGAATCGCTCAAACAGTCTTTCCATTTGAAATACACGGAGACGGTCGGATTTGATTCACACATGATGGACTGGACTCAGACTGGACTGGTACTGTACTGTCTAAGATCACTTTCAGAGCGATCTCAAGGACACGGTCTGAGACGATTTCGTCCAGTCGGAGTACAGTCGTAGTCCAGTCCATCATGTGTGAATCGCTTCCGACCGTCGTAGGACTGTTTCTGTTAGACTGAGTGTTCCACTATCTCCAAAATTAGAGATAGAAGAATTTTGATTTCAGATTCAGTTCAGCACCCTCGAATTAAGTATGTGCGAGACCATTTCCTAGAATAAAAATGAGGAAGTTTTCAATGGATATGTTATTTATTACTTACTTCATTCTTCACTAGATAAGCAGTAGCCTATTGTTGATTACTGGTATAGAACTAATTAGCATTTATCATAATTAGTGAGGAGGAGGAGGAGGAGGATGAAGAAAAATATTTCAAATAGCCTTTTTTACTTGAGAAATTTTCATCTAGAGTTAAAATTAAACACATGGAACTGATTCTTGCTTATAGAAGCCAAACTATTTACAGCATTCTGTACACAAGAATTACTATGAAATTTAATTTTGTTAATTCTAAATAATAATAAAAATTACGAGTATAGTAATATTATTATTATTTTGAATTTAATAATTATTATCAAGAAGTATCTATCCAACCAATTCAGTCAATGAACAATATTGACTACTACCGACTTTTACTTTTACTATCCCCTATGTGAAAGCTCAAACATTATTTATTATTTTTCGTATTTCTTAAAAACATTTCTGAAGAAAATTTACAGTTGCCTGTTTTTCCCCACTAATTAATGAAAAATATCCCCACATCTGGCAACACTGAACTGATGACACAAGTGAAATGACCTAATTTCAGTAGAAAACGAAAACAGTCCAGTCGCAGTCCAGTCCATCATGTGTGAATGGTAGCGGTCGTAGTCCAGTCGCAGTCCAGTCTGAGTCCAGTCGCAGTCCAGTCCATCATGTGTGAATCGACCTTAATATTCCATCTTGCATGTTTGAATTCTTTCGAATCAATTTAAAGTTTGCCATATAATTATTAGGGATTTTGCCTGTTTATTCTGGGTAATCTCGTCTACCGGTATTGGCAACACTGTCGTTGCTGTTTGATGATGAAGCTGGTTGATGCTGTGATGGAGGGAGAAGGGTTTGCCGTTTGATGTTTGATGGTTTGACTTTGAGTTGAGGATTGAGGGTACAGGTTTGTGTTTGGTGCAACATGCATTTGGCATAGACGCATTATTTATTACCATCAAAAGAATTTAAGTTATTATCTTAGAATCATATTCATATTTCTGAAGTAATCATGCGTTCTAGCTTGTTAGCCTATATTCTATTTCTTGGACATGAAACAGTGCTGTTGAATTTACATGTGCGTTGGAAGGATGGAATAAAGCGTTCTTTTTTTAAGAAGAGAGCTTAGGAAAAGAACTATTCAATTTAAAAGCAAAGTAAGTTGGTCTTTTATATTTTATCTTTCTCAATTTTTGATTATTTGTATTTCAGCACGTTGAGATGGAGTTAGTTCTAATATTCGAATAGCACGTGGTTGTTAACCTCAACTTGAATCATGTTTTATGGACAAATTTCTGAGAAATTCAATCATTATGTTACAGTCGATCCATAATAATATTATTCACTTCACATTATTCTACTTCAACAGCGTTCTAGTAATTTAGTTGGTCGTTGTAGAATTTTTCTAGTGACTGTACTGAACATGCGCATAGTTGTATCTTCGTTGTAGTTCATCTAAATTTATTACAGTTTTTTGCATAAACTTATAAGATTGGGCAGAGTTCATTCAGAGTTATCTCCGTTTCTGTGGTTTGGGTTTGGATAAGCGCTATAATAACAATGAAAGTATTTTGTGCTCTCATTTAGGAAACCATACCTATCCATAGATATATTTATTTATCTTTATGTTTATCTTTTATTTTGGCGGCCTAATTGAAATAGTACCTAAGTTATAGGCCTATTATGTTGTTTAAAGTAATTTCAAATCAAAATATACAGGAAAACAGGTTTCTTACAATTTTGATGCTAATAACTATCTAGCGTCCTAGGTAACTAAACTTAACTGTATGGTGTTGATATGCTCGATTAATTTTGAGAATCTATGAAAACCGCCATGAGCGGTTTTGACTATTTGTGGACATTCAATTTATTTGAAATGTGGAGAATACCAGTATCGAATTATTTTGAAATTAAAGTTTTGTATTGAATTAATGTATCTTGGATCAAAGATTAGCCTATTATTAAAAAAATCTTATCACTATTATTTTCAGATCTCCCGGATTCTTCTCGCGCATTATGGATAGAGGAGAAACTGGCAACCTGCATATGACTGTGGCACATGTGGCACCATTTCCTTACTGGAAGCCACTGTTCAACCAAGCAGTGCACACATAGTTATTCTGGAGGAGGTAATAAAACAAATCCTTAAGCTAGCATAATAAAATTTATTAATAAATGGAAAAAACGGGTCAAGTCTTCAGGTTACAGAAGTGGGCAATACGAATTATGGTAGGTGAATCATTTAGGATCAGCTGCAGGCCATATTTCAAGCAATTGGAAATTTTATCCTTGCCTAGTTTATATATTTCAGAAACAATTTGTTTGATAAAGAAAAATGAATCAACGTTTAATAGAGGGTCAATGATCCACACTCATAATACTCGGCTTAGGGATAACATTAGAGGTGAGAGTCATAGTTCTACTCTTTATGCAAGTGGAGTGAGAAATGTAGGAGTACAAAAGATCTGTTCAATGCTTTACCGGCCCAGCTGAGGTCTCTCCCTCTTGAAAATTTTAGAGATGCATTGAAGAGAACTGGAAAGCTGTTGTTTTTACTCAATCAGGAGTTTAAAGACTATTATAGAGGATGAAGTATTACCGAATGGAAGATTGAAAAATTTGTTAAATCCAGATGCCCCTGTGATGGGAGGCCTGTGGATGCAATGAATATGCTATCTATCTCTTTTGTTAATTAATTTTTGCAAACGGATAAATTTTGACTCGTACGTGGGCTAGACTACCAAGCTAACTTGTGTCGAATTTCTTGTCGGTTTCCAGCAGTCTTATCCATTGGGCTTCTAAAGTTTAGAAAGTAATTGCAGTTCTACCTGAATACTAATCTTTTCTCGAAATCATAGTTTGATTTGTATTTCTTAAGGTGGGTTTTCGTTACTGCGACAAAGTGCCGCAGCGGAGCCCGAACCAGCGTTGCCAGATGCAATTGATGAAAAATCCCAACAATTTATAGTGGGGGTTTTTCATCTATTGCATCTGGCGACGCTGGTTCCGCAGTAACGAAAAATCACCTTAACCCGACTATGCTGACGGTTTTGATGAAGAATTTTGAAATCTCAGGACCCAATTCAGCAGCAAAAGCATCCAATATCGTAGGCCAGGCCCGGAGGTTTGGTTAGTGTTGTCAATTTTGAACTTTTGTATTTTGCTCGTAAAAAGAATATTATTTTTTCAATTCATACAACTTTGAAATTCTAATTTGAAGTATTATTGATTAATTTCCAGGATCGAGACGTATAAATGGCCAACTATTTTTGAATATCTCCTAAGGTGCTTCAAATTCAAGCGCATTCACATCATGATTCAGGAAGGTAAAACCTGTAAGTAAGTAAACCCATGTAGAACTGAAACGATTATTTGTGGCTCGTACACAGTATGCAAGGTTTGACAATAAAGTAATGAGACTGATTTTCTTTGCAAGAGGTAGCACCCATGCAGGCTTGCATAGGCACAGTATCTCTCACCTTGTTCTATAATCTCCTTTTCCAAGCAGCACATAGATGCAACTGCTGAGTCGTTAGTTAACAAGTGTTTGTGTCACAGAAATGGAGCAGCTTAATATTGCGGTTCCAGATTTTGGTTTTCTGCTGGTATTATTCAGAGACAAACCGCCTAAGTTCGCAATGGTGCTCAGAGGGATCACCCAGACCGAAAAACGCTCGCATGCAAAAAGCAAAAGTAAAATGTGTGCTTCTTTGATTCCAAGGGAATTGTTCATTAATTGGTCCTATTTCTGAGACAAGAGACACAAACACGTGTTAATGTATATCGCGACTGAGCAGTTGCATCGATGTCTCGCTTGGACTAGAAGCAGCTTATAGAACAAGGTCAAAGATATTGCAACTATGCAAGCCTGAAAGTTTGCCACGTCTTGCAAAGATAATCAGTTTAAGTGCGTTATTGTCGCAAATTATTGTTGCGTTATTGTCGTTCTTGAATAGAGGTGGTGATAGAATAAAAATTGGTAATTAGAAGTGGTAATGTGGTACTATTAATTTAGTATCAGGCACCACCAGGCCCCTAAAAAAATGTGGAATTTAGTGATTCAAATGGTTTCTGTTTGAAACAGCAGTTTAAGGCCACTCTAAATCATTTACCTTCATCCACCTCATGTTTTTCTATTCAATGTGTTGCCTTGATGTCTTCGTCCAAGCGCCCACTGAGGTAGAGTGGCGAGGTGATGGGCGCTGTTCCATTCAGTTTCATAATATGGAACTATGTTTGTATTTGAAATACAAAAAAAAAAGAAATGTAAGGCCATGCCACCACCACTCAATCTCAGTGGGCGCTTGGCCTTGAGAGAAAAGTCTTCTAATTCTGAATATATTAATAAATCTTGAAGGTATCTTTAAAGTTTATGATCACTGTAGGTTCTTGACTTGGTTTCAAACCCAAATTTATCAGTTTAATAGTATTACTGTACATCCTTGTTGATTGCCAATAAACTGTTCATGTTTCTTGTTAAACTTAGAGAATATTCTACTCCAAGAAATGATTATTGAATGTCATGTTAACAAAACACTTCAAACTTCATAAATACATATTCAATTTAATAAAATTCAAATTAATTAGAAAAAAGTACATTGCAATAAATTTCTCTGGAAATTACTCCTAGTATGGAACTAGTGTGTGTTTAGAGGAGAAGTCACTGCTGTTCAATACCGGTACTTGAAATAATGAAAAAGTGATTTCTCATTCTACAGCTGGAGTTAATAAACATAGGCTATGTACAAAATGCAATGATTGTACTGATTATCACTGACCCTTAAAGGTTGATTAGAAATTCGCATTAATGAGGTTTAGTTATGCATAAATTGGATAGTTTGATCAGAGTTAAATTCTGTAAAACTCAAGTAAATTTTTTTGCCAATTTATACCAATAAAAATTGTTCCTGTTGAATTATACATCTTTATTGGTGTTTATCGAGCTGTTTTTCGAAACATAATGAACTATGATTAATATTTTTTTTATAGTAGGCCTATCTAAATTATTGATGAATTTTTATTAATAAGCGTGGCTAGGAATCGACAATCGACTACATAATACTGATTTTATCTATTGATAAATATTTGTAAACTTTACAATAGAATCAGTATGAAACATAACGTTCCATTTTAAGCTTCCTTTTTCATCATTATTTTCATATCTAAAGTTATCTTCTATTTTATTTCAGACTTGTATGCTTCGTGGATTACGAAGATGCTATTAGAAGCTCAACTTGAATGAATTGTTGAAGTACGGAAATAAAATCTCTATTCTTAATGCTTTTATTCCACATCAACACAGATTTCTAGGCAGATTGTAAGGTAAGATAATTTCGTAACTTTCTTTGACCGTTTAGGTCAACGAAATTATTTCAATACACGTTCAAGTGGCTCACAAAAAACTAATTTCCGTTGAAATTTAAGAATCTTGTCTAAATAAAAAAGCATAAGAGAGCCACGCTAAATTGGCCTAGCACAGCCTGATGCAACATTCCAGTGTTGCAAGGAAGAAAGCAACTTCCGCCTGATTTTGATTACAGAGACTATGATAACAGTGTGGCCATTTCCGTTTGTAGTGAGTTCAATCTTTTATACTGAAAAAATATTGAAATATTGAATTCCCTCCAAACACTTGTTGTACAGAGAATAAATTTCTCTCGTAAAAAAATTTTCCCACACAAATCTACTTTAATTCAAACCATAGAACCATTTTCTTTGTTGAATCAATTTATGTTTGGAAATACGAAATGCATAGAAGCATAGCCCCCTTTAAACTACATGGCCGCGGCCTTCAATGTGACAACGTCGCTGCATCGGCTTGCATGAGCAATGCGAATTGGTCATGTCTTTTATAAGTCATGTGTTTGTAGTGTTTTTTATAAGTATGATTTTATAATGAAACCAGCCGGGATTGCGAGGTTGTTACATTGAAGGCCGCGGCCATGTAGTTTATAGGGGCTATGTTATCATACAACTAGGCAATGTAATTTGTTTCAGGGTTTATTGGCCCAGATGGATTGAAACTATTGAAGACCACCATAAAGACTATTCATGTTTATGGAAGCAACATCAGCATGTATTTCTAATTTATCTGAATGTAACAAAAAATGACATTTTAAATAATTTCAAACTTGAAATTCCAACAAATTTAAATAATTACTCTGGTAGATGGCACTGTTGATACTGTTGGCCTACTCTTGATACAGGCCAGAATACAGACTGGGGTTCTTTGTTGAATAAATTTGGATGTAAGCATTGTTCATAAATTAGTTGATCATGAATCCGCAATGACTTTCATATCTTGGAAACAATAAACTTTTTCCCACACTATTTTAATGTTGAAGCATTAATTTTATAGTATTACGCTAACTTTAAATAAAATGAATAAATGAATTCTATTTCCCTCTACAAAAACATTAAAAAATGAGTGTATAATTACTTGGAAATTAAACTGATCACTTTTACAAGTATATGTGATCAGTGTGCAAAAAATGAAAAATAATAATAAAACAAGGAGTCAGAGTCTAGTCCATGCAGCTAATATACATAATTTCAGGTACTGCCTGCAGCGTAAATAATAATTTATCTAGTACACATTAAATTATTATAAAAGTGGAAATGGATGATTTATTATTGAAGTGTTAGCCAAAATTATAGTGAAAAAACCGTTTAAGTAGAAAACACTTAGGGCCGGTTCATGAGCTCGGGATTTAGCTAAGTCCTGGACTAAAACGGGTGGCTACCGTAGCATTGACAAACGTTTGTCTCGACAGGTTAGTGGGTTAACAGCATAGAGAGCCCTTAGTACATAGTTTTGAGGCTAACGTTTGTCGATGCTACGGTGGCCACCCGTTTTAGTCTAGGACTTGACTAAATACCGAGCTCATGAACCGGCCCTTAGACTTACATCATAATGACGATCGTTTCGTTCTGGTGTTGAATTTCTTTAGATTGAGACAACAGCCTTGAAACAGAGTAAACTATTTCCGTAGTCTGAAGAAGTCCAACTCCATGAGGAAACGAGCGTCACAATGATGTAAGTCAATTTGTATTCTACTTTGATTTTTTTATTAAAGTCAGAGTAATTTCATGAGAATGGTTGAGAATTGAGAATGGTTTCAAAAGAATGGTTGTTGTACAACACATGGATATTATAAAGAATGCATCGTCCAGTTTCATCCTTCTTTTCTCCTCCTGTTACTCCTTTACTTTTCGATAGTTAGTTCTCAATAGTGATGCTAATCGGTTTTTTTTTCAACAGGTGGGAAATTCTGCAGCAGAGCATTGATACTTCTCACGCTCGACTTCATCAGCTCGCTTTTCAAATCTCGAAGAACCCAAGATCTCAATGAACTAGATTGCTCACTCTTCTGTCATCAATGTGGTTTGTAATTTGGTTAGAGATTAAGATCAATCTTATTAGTGACAGTCCAGTCGACTAATTATAAGTTGTCAGGATACAAATTTCGATTCATAATATTTTTAACAGATAGTGTTCTCAGTAGAATGCAATTTCTGATGTATTTTGTCGTGCACTAAATTTTATTTATTCAGTATACTGTACCTCCGCATTTTACAAAAAACATATCTTGTTTCAATAATGCAGAGAAAATGACAAAATAAGGAACCATTCTATCTGTTAGTACAGTTAGTACGTTGTTCTGTGTCAAGGGTTGTATTAGAAATGTTTGAGCAGAAACACAAAAAAATCCTCCTTTGTTTTTTGTCATTAGCGGTATTCATAATCTTGGATTTAGCCAGCTATTCGCTAAGTCTGTGCTATAGCAGTACGTTTGAAAAAATGACAAATGAGAAAATAGCTGATTAAATAGCAAGTAGCTGGACTTAAGGGGAGTCAAACATCCTATCTTACTCCATGTTAACATTTTGTACCTTTTCTCTGTTACCATTAAACATAGCGACTCGATTCTTTTTTCATCTGAAAGATCTACTCTTCCTCTACAACTTGAATGTGTGAAATTTTTATGTGATTGAATTTGTATTTTTCACAATTTTTTTTCTAAATGATGATTTTTTCAAATAAATTTACTCCTAAATATATATTTATTTTATTCTGTATGGAAATATTCAAAAACCATACATTCAGTTTGCAATCCCAGTTAAACTGAATCTTTTAAAAAAAATCAAGTGTTTATCTTTAATAGAAGCTGAGAAAAGGTACATTAAAGATGAAATTTTCAAATTTGCGGAAAAACAGAGAAATGCGTACAAGTGTTTTTGAAAGTAATAAAACTCACATTCAGTAGCCTCCAGCACTGTAACTTGGAGCTTCAGGATCCTCTGCCTCTTGATATTGGTCTTCCAGCCTTCTCCTTGATAAAATTCTTTTCTGCCTAATTTTTTTTTCAATGTCATTGAATTTCCTCTCACTTTTTTGGATCCGTTCTTCGTCAAGCTTCCTCATGGCATCCATCATGTGACTTCCAGGGATGAATTTCATTTCTTCAAACAGCTGTATTTTGTTCCTGTTCCCATCATTGAATCTTGTAATAGCCTCATATACACCAAAATGTAAACTTTCAATCCCCACAAAAACCCGTTTAGGCAAAACAGTCCATATAACATTATTTAGGCTCTCATTTGGATTTTGGGTCTTTCCTCGTATACACTTTTCTAGCAGCTTCTTATCTGATAGGTCCCTGAATATGTACTTGATCTCATTCATGATGATTTTTGGAAGATGAAAGTGACAATTATGGTCATAAACTGTTCCTTCCTTCTGAGCTTTTCTAAATTTACACCATGTATCATCTGTATCAGGGCATAGTTGATGCTTGGGTTCTTCATTACTGGATGATACATGAAAATAAAGTGCCCACACTGCTTGATGCATGGCACTTACACTCTCGACATTTCTTTTGATGGCAAGTCCATAATAAATCTGAATTTTCTGAATAGCAGTATCAGTCAGTCTATTCTTTCCACCAAGTGTCTTGCCATCAGATAGCTTTCGATGTTGAGCCTTCAAATTTCTCAGTCTGGTGCCCATTCTCTTCTCCACATGCCCAATGCATTCAAGCTTTTTAATTTCAATATCTGGACCATAAGGCTGAGCATTACAAACAGCCTGAAATGCCTTGGAGTCGCCATCTCCCAGGTAATCAATATATCTGACATTGTACTGATTCTGAGATCTCTGAAACATCTCTAATGCCCCAGCAACTTCCATACCTCCAGAAGTCCCAATATAATTGGCTTTGCATCCATCCAAATGAATATTAATGCTCTTTTGTGGACATAGACAATACTTTGATAAGACAGATATATCAATCACCTTACCTGTCTCAACAGACGTCATGGACACAATCCCATTCAAAGAAGTGTGACCTCTCCTCTGCCATGATCCATCTATTGCAACACACAAATCTCTACTATTGGTCCTGTCAACTGCTTCTTCAACAGCATCCTTCATAGACTTTTTGCAAACACTGCTCATCACAGAGCCTAAATGTAATTCATATTCATGGTATCGGCCTGGGGGAGGAGGAAGATTCATGATTCCACATAGAGTCTTTGCTGAAGTTTGACCTCTTCCAACACACCTAAGTCCATATACTAACCTAGCATTTATATCATAGATATTTTTCTGGGAATCATTTTCACCCTGTATCACTAATTTATCACTGTTTATCATGTCAGCACTAGCAGAACAAGATGGGCAAAGTATTTTTATTTTGCAAGCTAAACCTGAGATTGTCTCTGATGAAATAGTAAGACTATGTTTACAAACACGGCATACACCTATTGTCTGAAGTGTATTACTAAATTGTTTCAAATCAATAATACAGTATCTAAAATCACTTTCATTTTCATATCCCACCAACTTATCACTGAGTTTCTTGTGAGAAGATGAATGTTTTGATGGCTCAGCTTGAGCAAGAACCTCTGATCTTGAAGAATTTGTGGATGATGTACTAGGCCTAGATCTGTAATTGAATCCACCTCTTCTTTTCTTGAAAACCTTTCCCTCACATCTAGGCATTTTCACTAAAACTTATATAAAATATTATACTGATGAAAAATATTGATATTTATTCAGAATACAATTTTGCAAACACTACAATAATATGCAATAATTTTACATTTTCACAACACAAACCTGACCAAAATACCAAACCAGCTGGTTTGTCTACGAAAAGAATACAGTGGTGATCCCATTGCTAATCCCTCTTTTTGTTCAAAAAACTTATCATTGAATTTGAAATAATTATGCTGAGTGCATAACTTCATCAACCTTAACAGTTCTTCCCTAACAGTACAATCTTTTATTGAGGCTCTCATTATTTCTTCAGCTCTATTTAGACTTTCTTCTACCGGGATATTGGTGAACAAATTAGTGACATCAAATGATACAATTTTGAAAGAAGATAGAACAGGAATATTTTTTTTTTTGTTGACCAACTCCAATGAATTTTTGATGCTGTATTTTGGTTGAAATCCCGGAAATCCCGTAAGTGTTCTGAATCTACTATTGAGTTTGTGAGCTAATTTGGAACAAGGAGAATTTACAAAAGATACTACTGGTCTTATCGGGATATTCGATTTATGTAATTTAGGTTGGCCAAAAAGTCAAGGAGGATATGGATTCATGACTGATAGATACTTGGTTTCTTTCTTATCAAATAATTTAGTGGTTGCTGCTAACTTGTTTTTGATTAATCTATTAATCTTGGTAGTAGGATTGGAGTTGATCTCATTAAAATTATTATCAGAAATGAAATTGTTGACCTCACCCAGATATTATTTCTTTTCCATTATTACTGTAGTGCACCCTTTATCAGCTTTTAAAATCATGAGGTCGTTGGTTATCATCTTCTTCTCTAGCTGCTTTACGATGTCTTCTGTTGGTGTAGACTCTGGTTGAAGCTGTCTCATCTTTTCTTGAAGAATAATGTCGGCACATTTATTCCCCAATTACTGTCGATGCTGCATGCAAGATTCTCGAGTTCTTTGCTGCCTAAATAACTGTGGCTGCTGAATTTGTTACCTTGGCCAAGTAACTGTGTCTCCGATGTTGTGAAGGTCACCTTGGAGAAATTTGCCATCCTATCAGCAAACTGGTGGTGTTGGAGAATCTCAGGTCTGCTATTTGGCCTTGGACGTTGTATTTCGATGAGATGTTGAAGTTTCACCAGTTTCCAAATTTACTGTTGAATCACTTTCGAATATTTGGGACATGAGATCAAAAAATTCCCATCTTACGGCAACCCTACCTGTAGTTTTTTTGGAGTTGTTTTGTTTAATCCTGTTGAAGGTTTTCTTTAAATTTCGTAGTTTGTCATCCAGCATGCCTGCTGAAAAACCAGCATAGCCATGTTGGACAAAAACATTCTCAACACATCACCTTTTAGGTCTGCCTTTTTTAAATTTCACGCTGCCGAACTGCTGGATTTATTTTGCAGCAGCAACTTGGTGGTGGCCGACGTCCAGGTGATCTGCATCTGATTTTCCTGTAGCATACATGAGAAAATGGTCTATCATTGAACATCATTGGTTATCAAAACTAAGCATTAGTGTATTGCCAATAACATTTTAATTCCTAGAATTTTTCCTCACTTCTATGAATAGATAATTATTATCCATAGGACAACAAAATCACAAGTAACTTGGATTTTGTATTGTCATTATTCTAAACAGTGACTAGGCTACTGTTTCAAACGCAACAGCCCACAAAAATATCCCACAAAAGTCTCACTTATTATTATGGACTTAATTTAATGTAAAGTATGAATGAATCTTACCTGCAATTTCTTTTTCTATTGATTTCTTCATGAACTCCAGTGTCCTGGGTCGAAACATAGTTCATCACTCGGACTCGATCTGTTCAAGTTGTAGGTTACGTTGAACAGCTGTATGTACATATGCGATTTTTAACATGGAGGTCAGCTGATCTCATGTAGCAAAGTTGCGTATCTGGTAGATACGCAACTTTGCTATAGTCTTGACCAATGAAATTCTCCCACAGAAAAATTACGTATGTAAGATACGCAAATTTACTGTGGCAGAATCCAGCTCTAGTGCATTTAGGTAAAAAAACAAACAGCTGTATCTTGGCAGCAATAAGAGATACACTTACGCAACTTTACCACAACATACTTTGATGATACAAGAATAGTATACGCACTTAAGTCCAAATTGACGAAATTTACAGTTACGCAACTTTACCATTGGAACGACGATATATATATATATAATAATTATAACAACTTGATAATTTGATAAATAAAAACAAAAAAGATCTACAATGATTTTTTTGTGTGCAAACAAAACGTAATCAACTGTCCCATTGTACTTTTCCATCCTCAGTTTGGAGAAATAATTCATCCATAAATATAATAATATGATACACTAATTAAATAAATACTAACTTACACTAATATTCTAATAAACAATAATAATTTTTTTAGTGTTATATTTTTTATTTTTTTTGGGGGCCTACACCTAAAAAAAGAAAAAATCTAATAATAATAATATAATATATATTTTTTTAATTTTTATATTTTATTATTTTTTTGGGGGCCTACACCTAAAAGAAATCTAATAATAATGAATAATGATAATATTATATATATATATTTTTTAAGTTTCATATTTTATTATTCTTTTGGGGGCCTACACCTAAAAAAAAGAAAAATCGAATAATAATGATATTTTTTATATTTTATTATTTTTTTGGGGGCCTACACTTGAAAAAAAGAAAAATCGAATAATAATGATAATATTTTTTTATTTTTTTGGGGGCCTACACCTAGAAAAAAGACAAATCTAATAATAATGATAATATATTTTTTTTAATTTTATATTTTTTTTAGTTTTCACCATTTTTTTTTCAGAACAGAAATTTTAGCCATTCCATTGTGCTATGACTTGCTGGCAGTTCCTGCTCCTTATTTTATCTTTATCTTGGCTAACCAGATGTTTGTAACCAGATCTCGGTAATTTTTCAGAAATTAGAGAAGGGTGTGAAATAGTTGAACAAGTTATAAATTAATATGAATGATCAAACTTTGAGTTAAGTGACTAGCTTAAGTCGAAGTAAAGAAGCTTGCTGAATAAAACAAAAGAATCAACATAGTTTGAATTAACTTATCAAATAATAATAATAAAACTTCTATTGGATAAAAATACTTTGAATTGGATATATTTAAAATAATGAATATATTTATTTACTGGACTTGAATATATTTAAGTTACAGTATGCAGCAACAACATCGTCGAAATTAATTGGAATCTACCAAGTAAGTTTCCCTCCATTGGGAGCCATGTAGATTGCCTGAGTACCATACCTTTGTTTTACTACACAATGTTTAAAAAGCTCTACAATGATTTTTTAAAATAGAAAATGAAATTGCTTTAGAATATTTTTTGTAAAGACCAGAAGGGTCACTCCAAGACACCTGAGCGCGTATAAGGCGCTGACAACTGCACAGGTGCAAAAAGGAAGACATACACTTTTTACATAATGGGTTACCACATTGTTCTGCTGCGGCATTAATAATTTCAAATCACAAAGTAGGGAATTACATCCACTGGGGCTTTATTTATCATTGAGACAATAATCATGTGACAGTATGTAATCGTCGAAATTAATTGGAATCTACCAAGTAAGTTTCCCTCCATTGGGAGCCTGGCTAATTGTTAGCTGGCTAGTCAGTCACTCCCTATATTTGGAGGCATATTAAATTGTTGCATTGCACTATATAGCTGCTTAACACAATGTTATTCAGCAGTGCTTTCTTCCCATCAATGGGTTGCGAGGACTAGCTTCTGGTTGAGATGTCAATGTGCTAACCACACATTACATCTTTTCTGGTTAATGATCATTCACCTCTACTGATTCAGTCAAGTGGATGTGAAACTGGCAACCAGCTGGTAGGCCTAAGCCCACATAGGGCTGTTGAGCCATTGACAAACAAACAAAACTACCAAGTAAGTAAGGTAAACATTAATAAAACCCTGTATTTCTAGAAATAGGCTTGATATTATTAATGAATCTATATTTTTTATATGAAATTATAAAAATACAAAAAAATAGATAATCATGGAAATTTACAAAGAAAAAATGGAATACAATCCTCAGAATATTACATCCATAGCAATGAAAATTCTATAAATCTTCAAATAACTCATGTTCTTATTTAACTTTGAACAACCTTAATTTTTAATTTCATTAATTATTGTCATCTTCAACACTATCAATGTTGATTAGGAAATGATAAGTTTTAATTTACTCTTAATGATATCCCTGACCATGTCCAAAGCGGTCGGCTGCAGCGTTTAGAATCCTCAACCGATGCCCCGTCAGGACGGATGGTGTTGCCGGTTCCCGCAAGTCCTCTCTTGGCATCAAAGATAGTTTTTTTGGTCCTGTAGCTCAGGAGACGGATGATTATTGGACGGTCCTTTGGTTTGGATTGGCCAGGAGGGGGTGGTTGTCGTCTTCCCACACGATGAGATTGGTTGATCTCAAGCTTCACGTTTAATTTAGTTTCTCATTGAACACCTTCAACGCCAGCTGGTCGGTGTCCTCCTTTTCACTCTCCGGGACGCTGAAAATCCAAAGGCTATTACGCTGACCATATTGCTCGAGATCATCCACCTTCAATTCGTAGCTCAACTTCAGCTTCTTAATTTTCTTGTTGAGTCATTTATTTTCATCCCGCAGTGCCTTAACTTCGGCGAAAATGAATTGTAGGACGGATGTCACAGCTTGGTTGACTTCTGTTCCTACCTGCTGCTTTAGTTGTTGTAGGAATTCCTCAGATAGACCTCCAGAAATAGTTTCTGAAGGTTGAGCAGGCTATGAGGTTGTTGACCTGGCGCCTGGGTGAGTCCGGCATTGTTACTTTTGGTGTTCCTCTTGGTTTTCCCATGGTGACGTGTTGAGTATTGGCTAGTAAACTAATGTGGTAACGGTTGTTTATAGCAAAGAAGAAAGTTTTTACAGATAAATTTTTAATCGATGAACACGTCGGAAAAATAAAAATACAGTTGCACTCTACTTTAAAAACTGAATCTAATGATGTATTATTCTTTTGGAATCGAGCTAATTAACCCTACAAATTTAACACTTGAAGACGGAGCCGAACTAATGCATGTTTACTCACTCGACATCACACAGATAGAGCCTCAAGAAATTGAGATTCTTGCAGCAAATAGCAGAAGGCTACAAAGATGGCTGCCTGAGACACTGCATCGACGAACACCACAGAGTAAGTGATGCCGTCATGCTTCGACGTTCAACAACAAGGTGTTCTCAGCCAGAAGACGCTACCTGTTGGAGGAAGGTAACACACTATTAGTCGGAGTGAAATTTTAAATAATTAGTCAGCGTCTTTCTAATTAGATAGACAACATGAGTACAGCATAACAATAATCACACCACACTCAAATTCCAAAACAAGTGAAGTGGAGGGAACTGGAATATCCAACCAAGGTCGAAATATTTGGACAACAGACACCAGGAAACAAATTTTCCCTGCTTTCTCAACTAACAATAGCATAGAAATGCTACAGATGTTGAAACAATAATCTTTGAAATTGGCAACACAATAACACAGAAATACACGGTTTACAATGGTTGCTGATTTGACAAATGAATTAATTGAAATTAATTGTGGGAATGCTGCTGACCTGATAAACTCCTTTGACATATGAAACACTGTCCGGGATCATTCGATGAAGATGTCCACCATGAGATGTTGAAGCAATAATCGATTAAAACGGCAACACAGAACTACACGGTTTGTATTGGCTGCTAATTTGACACAATAATTAATTAAAAATTAACAATTGCGGGAATGTGGCTGACATATACAAGATAAACTTTTTTGACATATGAAACACTGTCCGGGATCATTCCATGAAGATGTCCACCATGAGATGTTGAAGCAATATTCTTTTAAAAAAGGCAACACAAAAATACACAGTCTGTATTGGCTGCTAATTTGACACAAGAATTAATTAAAATTAACAATTGCGGGAATGCTGCTGATCTGACAAACTTCTTTGAAATATGAAACACTGTCCGGGATCATTTGATGAAGATGTCCACCATGAGATATTGAAGCAATAATCTATTGAAAAGGCAACACAGTAATACACGGTTTGTATTGGCTGCTAATTTGACATAAGAATTAATTAAAATTAACAACTGCAGGAATGCAGCTGACATATACAAGATAAACTCTTTTGACATATGAAACACTGTCCGGGATCATTCGATGAAGATGTCTACCATGAGATATTAAAGCAATAATCTTTTAAAAAGGCAACATAGAAATACATGGTTTGTATTGGCTGCTAATTTGACACAAGAATTAATTAAAATTAACAACTGCGGGAATGCTGCTGACCTGACAAACTTCTCTTACATACATGTTGCTCTTTTTACCTAGTCTTGCCCAGACTATGTCATGTGTGTGATACTCAGCTGGAGGAGGCGGTGGCTGCTGAGCAAGTTGATTCAGCGGCGACTGCTGAGAGTGATGAGGAGGAAGAGGTCGCTTTTATAATCTGAAAATCAATCGCTTTTACAATCATGAAATTGTATGTGATATGTCACTACTTATTTGAGGCCGTTTTGGGACGGGTCCTCAGCCTATACATTGCTGATCTGGTTTGACAATGTTAAGCCTTCATTAAACACGTACTTGTTTGAAATGATTTGAGGATTGATTTCTGTTGAAAATTACAAATTTTGAAAAAAAAACGTTGGAAAAACAAACTTAGAAATTTGATTATGAGGATTACAAAAACTTTTCTACACAACTAAACAGTAAAATTACGTTTTAGAAGGGAATCCACTGAATCAACCCATCTCTATTGATATTTTGTACAATAATAATAATACAAAAAAACACAAAAATAATTGATTTATGAAGGAAAGATAAAGATAGATTGATAGTTATTTTTTATAAATTATGAACATCGAAGATAATAACAATACATCGAAGAGTAACATAGAAATAGGAATGTGTGCTCTCCTAGGAATGTTTTGATGCAAGCACTGCGTGAAGCCGGATTTACACTAACCACTTCAACAGGATCAAATAGTGTGCACCTCCTCTAAAACAGAGCTCAACTTCAAAACGACAAGTACAGCTGATACAAGACTCTTGATATATTTTAAAATGAAAAAAGGAGTTTTGTTTTCAACCCCTTTTCCCCTGGTCGTTTTGGTTTTTTCAGTGAAAATATTTTTTTATGTAATTACTATTCAAGCTGAAGGGTTATAAATTCAATATGTCATTTTCAAATATGATAGTATCACCAAAAAAAATTAACACTCAAATACTTGGAAAAATGTGTTTGATATTACAAATCATATGTTATTTTTTGCCCTCCTGGAAAAAGTGGTATAAGTGTCCTCTTATTAAGTGTAACTCCTTATTCCCCTGTGCCCTTCAAATATTAACATAGAAAACATATCGAAGTTGCTGAGAAGGTTCAAATGCAGTAGTCAGAGCAGTAAAATTGCGAGGATGAGATGAAATGGTTCTCACAATTGGATAATTCTCCGAATCAAGGTATTGCCTTGGTGTTTCAGGCAATGTCTTTGAAAAACTCTGCTGCTCCTAAGTGTTGCGCATCTTCTGGTTGAACTGGGTGAGCGTAACTCTGTAAAGGGCCTGGACAGTGACTGCAGGTTCTGGGCAGACAATTTGAGCTGCTTTAAAGACTCTGTCGGTTATTAGACCAAGACCACGTGTGGTTATGGGAAGGTCGCAGGCTTTAGGCTCAGGTGCAATCTTGAATGATGATGTTGCTTGTGAAAAATTTGATAAACTTTGAAATAATATGCTGTTGAGTCTCTAGTTGTTATTGGCAACGCCAGTGGCGCCTTTCTTTTCTCTAAACTTGTCTACACGACATTGGCAATAGTTACCTTTTGGCTTAGTACCTTGTGGTTTGGGAGGTACGTCCGCAGTTGCGGTTGATTTGGCTGCACTTTGGTTGTATTTGGATGGTGAAGAAGACATTTCGAATAGTGGGCTGAAGAATACTAGGTATGCTTACAGTTTTAGACTCTATAAACAAGAGCTAAAACCCCCATAGAAAACATATTGTGTAATTACACACAAAGAAACTAGAATAAGAACAAAAGTTGATGAGTAATACTGCTTATTTTTCAAGTTCAACTAGCAATACATTGAATAGGTAGTTCATAATAATCAAAATGACGTAAAATACTGAAATTTTCAAAATTGGGGAAATCGATCAACAAATTTTTGTTTTTAAGTGAAGCCTTTTTCAGAGAGGTTACTCTTCACACATTAAAAATCTTATAATTTTCTTTTCTTTTGAAGTCCATTCAACTGGCCAGACATGACGCTTTAATTAATTTCTGCTCATAACTGAATGGCTCTAATACTTTATTGCTAACTTCAAAATAATCCTTGGGCTGTGCGACCAGGGGATACGTCATGAAGTCCTAAAAATCTCTACTAGTGTGCCACTATTTGTCACATATCTTAAAATTACAGAACACTGACAAAACTGACTGATGTCTGTGGTATCATCAACTTCTAAAGAGAAGAACAAACTCCCCTGAATCTCTCTTTGAATATGATTGTTTATGTGGTCTGCTATGCACTCTATAACCTCATTTTAAATAGTCTTGGAGTCATCTGAAAATACAGCTTTCACTTTTTCAAATTGTTCTTTCACTTCCTCTAAGCTATTTTCTAAACATAAACTGTAAAGCTCTTTGAAATAACTGTAATTTAATGAATTGTTACTTTCATCTACCTACTAAAAGCTAAATTCACCAAGCTACCAGTGGGGCACGTAATTAGTCTTATAAAAAAACTAGTAAAACTAACCTATGTAACAGTACCAAATTACTGTGTACCAAATTACCTACTAAAAGCCAATTCTCCAAGCTACCAGTGGGGCACGCATTGAAGTTTGCTCACGTAATTAGTCTTATAAAAAACTAGTAAGACTAACCTATGTAACAGTACCAAATTTACATTGATATGTCGAACGGTTTTCCTGTGATCAATTTTTGTAATCAGGGTAAGACATTATGCTTACTCTGTATATCCTGTTTACTATAGAAGTAATTAGACCTGATAAATAAGCATTTTGTTCATTTACTGTCATTTTGTTGAAACTTTTAATCATTCCCCTACGATCAGAATCAGTTGTAGTTTGAAAAAAACTTTAACCTAGAACAGTGACAGTCTAAAATATCTGTTTTCAATGCTATGTGATCTAATGTACGAAGAATAAATTAAAAAATTCAATATTGAAAAATTCATAGGCCAATGTTGCATAGGATTTCAATAATTCATTATTCTTCATTCTTAAGGAATCTGTACAGATATCTCACATCTTTGATTTTTTTCTCTACTGACTTCATGGTAGGGCATCAATTGTGGTTGAATGGCATGGATAGGACCATTCAAAAATTGAAATGGTTTTAAATTCTTAGTAAGCTATTAAAGTTTTCAGAACACAGCAAAGAACCATCTTGTTTTATCTTTATAGTAACATATTTCATGATAGTGATCTTGTTTGACTTTGATGAAGGTTTTAGCAGAAACATAGTACTGAGAGCTTCATCCCATTCCATCAAGTTATCTCTATCCATTTTTGAATAACTTGTACTTCTTTTTTGGTTGACTTGGAACACCCAACACCTTTTGTCTATCTAAATGTACCAATCCTGTTGTCCTTAAAGCAGACTTCAGATTTTGTTTTGCAGCATCGTTTTCATGGAGGGCACCCCAGAGTTCTAACACAATCTTGGAAACTCAAATTTTCTTATTCCAGTCTGTAAGCTGCTGGGGAACTTACTCTTGTATTCTGTGAGTATTGAGCGCCAGTATTTCTTCAATGGGGCAAAGAACGCAACATCAAGGGGCTGCATTAAATGTTTAGAACTAGAAGGCAAAAAAACAAATCTTATATGATTTTCTTCACACAGTTGGATCACTTCCATTGAAAAGTGGCTGGCTAAATTGTCATCTAGCAGCAATTTACTACCCTCTACTTTTTGTGTCACAGGAAGAAACATTGATTTTAATCCGGGCAGTAAACATTACCTCATCAAACCAGCCATGGGAAGTTTGGTTGTACCAGGCATTAGGGGGCCCTCCTTCAGCCCATGTGAACCATAGATTTTCACCCTTATACACTGTGTAGATTGGCAGAAGATTGTGTTTTTGTTTTTTTAAACAAAAATGACCTCAAACAAAGAAAAAAACCATCAACTAAGTGTTGATGTCTCATAGTGTTCATGTTCACCACCTGAATAAAGGCTGTTCATCTTCACCCCTAAAAACAAGAAAAAGTAAAATGAGAAATAGAAAATAAAAAAACTCAAAAAGTACTTGATTGAAAGAAATTTCAACCATCACATCTTCTGTACAAGGATCCAAAGTAGCTCTGATAAAATATCTTCTTCTTCTTCATCATTGGACCCTTCTGCCTCTCAGCGTCGGGTGCCTCCAAGGCTCGTTATTATTCTCTGAATCATTATAAACAATGTGTGGGTGATTAGCCCAACACGTATTTTTCAGGAATAAGGGTTGTTAACCCCTACCCCCTATTGGTCGCTGGGTCTGCTTGGGATTGCATTGGATGCTACATAGTTGCATCACACTTCTGAAGCTTTGGAGAATGAAATAAAATGCAATCCTACCACCTGGGATGCTCCTACCCAGTCTACAGAACCAACTTGCTAGGAACCCGGGGGATTGCCACACCCCAGACAGAATAAATTCTGTCCCCCTGCAGGGTCTGATAAAATATTCAACTTATAAATTTCTTAAACATAACAAAGTTTAAAACAAAATTTTTCCCTGTAAAATCAACTTTCAGATTATTATTTATTTTTCATGTTACATGGAGGCCAAATAACAACAAAAATCAATTTCTTAAGGCTGGGGCATTTTGAAACGATTACGGAATGCTTGTTCAGTTGCCATAATGGAACTGCCATTGGAAAAGTAAGCCTCTACAGCAAACGCACGCTTCTCGTTGGTCCAATTCATGACGTTGCAGAAAAGTGTTCCAGAGCAATAAAATTTGGAATGAATATTACCAAGATGGTTGCAGAAGAAGAAAGATCTTCGCCATAAATGAGCTTAATGAGAAGAGGCTGAATGAATTGGTTGAAACAATTTACGCAAAGCAAAGAAGGATGAGGAGGAATGAGTAAAGTGATAAGTGAAAAAGTGATGATTAGTAAAGTGGAGGATAAAGTAAAAAGTGATAATAAAACTGATAACTAATAATAGATCTTTTTAAGTTTGACTGATTAGTTACGTTTAATCCAGGATTGGTTATGTCTGATGAAGGACGATTGGTTCTTATATTTGATCAAAGAAGATGAAAATGATAGGAGGAACTAAATCCGGGGCTTGTCCTGGAGCACCCAGATTTTATAAATCTGACTTATTTTTTGTCCAACAAAATACCCATCTTATTTATTTGTTGAGAAATCTCAAAATTGAAAAATACTTTCCCCTTTCTCTGAGTGTCACTTATGAGGTCGAGCTTATTTTGTTATTAATCACCAGTTATTGATATATTTTTTTATTTTGACCATCATTTAAATATAATCCTATTACTGTAGTAGTGGTGGAAAGAAAATCCCCCATAAACGTCAACTGGTAAATGTATTATTCCAATGTAATATGATTTTAGAGCCGTGATGATGTTGGGTACCTAGGCTAAACATGTAGCATATAAAAATGTTGAACTGCTTATTTTGCAAATGTTCTCGAATTCTTACTTCACCAGCAATACTTATAGAAAAGTTTCGGACGGGATAAATGTACAATTAATAGGTTTCTTCAAATTGAGGATCCAAATTTTATTTTTGGAGATGGAATACCAATACAGGTTCAGTGAATTCAGATTCTTGTAAAATACAATTAAAAATCTTGTAGAATGTATTAAGAATATATCAATTGAAAATAAGGGAAATCGTATTCCACTGACTGTAATCTGCCAATTTCTGCCATTTATTCCAATTCTATTATAATTGGAGATGATATTACTCCAATTTAAGTACACAGAACAGTATTATAATCAAATGGAGACTTCTATGTGAACTGCATGTATCCATGCATGTCCATCCTCTTTGAAAATCATATCTCATCCTGAATTGAGGGTGAGCAAGCAAAGTCGTTAGTGAAGGACATCATTGAAGTTGCAAACAAATTTTGAACCAACCGTAGTGCAGTGCATGACAATGAAGATGATATTGTACTTAACCTAATTGATATTTTAGAGTCCTAAAAATAGTTATCAGCGTTCTGCTGATAACTTCAGCTCCTATTGAATTTTTTCAAGAGATTTCACTATTTTGTGTAGCACAGTTTTCCATCTATCAAGGTACCGGTCTCATAATGGGGCGAAATTCAGTTCGTTCTAGATTGGGGATGGTATAGGGTGAGGGGGGTTTGATGGGAGACGTCTCACTGGAATAGCCGGGCATCAGGCGTGGAAGTCATGACGTCTGTCTCTGTCACATGAGGCCGCATTCTGGAAAATATGAATAAGAAATCATTATTCTCTCAATGATCTAATTTTATTAATACAAAAAAATATGAGTACATAATAATATTAAATATTATTCTATAACACTTTGAGCGCCTTGAGGAAGGATTGAAAATTAATTCTTGCAGTTCAATAGTTGCAATTTAGTGCAACCTGGTATGTCCTAGTAAATTTTAAATTTCTATAGTTTGAATTCTTTTGATTTACTCACACATTGTTGACTGTGGCTGATTTGAAGTTTCTTGATTGGAGGATGTGGATGCTTGATAATTTGGTGGTGTGGAGATGGAAGGAGGTTGGAGATGGTTGGTAGGATGTTGGAGATGGTTGGTTGGAGGTTGGAGATGGTTGGTAGGAGGTTGGTTGGAGGTTGGAGATGGTTGGTAAAAGGGTTGGGATGGTTGGTACGTGGATGGGGATTGCTGATATGGTGATGTAATGGGCTCTAGGTGAGCTCTTGAATTCACCTCCTCAAAATTAGGGTAGGGAGGACTCTTTGTTCCATTATTGCGCAATGGCTCCTCCAGGAACTCCAGCTCTTGGGACAAGTCTCTCCTTCTCAGGAAACGTGATTTCCTCATTTCCTCCTTGTCTGAGGTGTCCAAGTTGGAAGTTTCACAAGCTTTTCTCGCCTTCACCTCTGCCTTCTCATGTGTTTCTGAAAACAACAAAAAATAAATTACATAAAGTATATTTCTCCCATTGAATATATCCTTGCACTTGAATCAATTCAATTCCTCAGATTTCTGACATACAATACATTAAAATTGTATGGGGTTGTTAGGAGGTTGGAGATGGTTAGTTGAAGGTTGGAGATGGTTGGTAAAACGGTTGGGATGGTTGGTACAAGGATGGGGATGGCTGATATGGTGTAATGGGCTCTTGAATTCACCTCCTCAAAATTAGGGTAGGGAGGACTCTTTGCTCCATTGCGCTCCTCCAGGAACTCAAGCTCTTGGGACAAGTCCCTCCTTCTTCTCAGGAAACGTGATTTCCTCATTTCCTCCTCATCTGAGGTGTCCAAGTTAGAAGTTTCACAAGCTTTTCTCTCCTTCACCTTTGCCTTCTCATTTCATCCACCTTGGAACACCTATCCAACCCTGGAGACAACCTCCTGGTGATTCAGAAACTACAAAGCTGGTCACAAAACCTTGACAGTTGGGCAGGAAGCTTCACAAAGCCCTTCCTGTGAGTGAAGACAAACGCAGGGAGGGCTTGCTCACAGTTTAGATAGGTAGTCATCAGCAAGGACGCTGGAATATATACAAGCGCACTCGAATCCAATGGCTCTGGTAGATATTGGAACAACAACATCATTGGATTGAATTACACTATCGACCGTTTGAACCGGCTGTTGGTGATCTCGGTAAAATAACCTGCAAATCTAGAGTTAATAGATGCATCTAGCTGCTGAATGCATTCGGTATTCTTCTTCTGTCAAAACTTTTCAAACTAATGCTTTTGATGACGGACTTAGTCTTAATAGTTCACGTCGGGCTTGAAGTTGGGATTACGTTGGTATTCATCCATTCTCTTCAACCTAGCAGCAGTTGACCCAAAAGGGTCATATTTTGCGGGTTTGCCGTCCTGGGGAGGACGGGGTACTTTATCTTTAGCATTAAAAGGCATTATAAATGACTTTTTTGCGATACGTAACACACGATATCTCAAAAATAGAACTTGAGGATGTACTCAAAAAGGAAGGCTGATAGCCGTGACAAACCTCCCTATCCTCACCACCTACCTACCTTACAATACAAGACCAGCTGATCCCCCTCCTGACAGAGTGAAAAGTCACCAGAATACCAGTTCTTGAGAGGGGCATCAGGGCGCATATATATAAATATATAAAAGTTGTTATATATATATATATAAGCATCTGGAAATATATTATGATCTGTAAAGATCTCAGAATTATACAGCGACCTCCCCCCCCCACATAATTTTTTTTTTGTTATTTCAAATTCATTGTTACAATTACCTAGCAAATTTGATAAATGCCTCAATAATATTAGCAATAATAATCATTTCAAAATTAATAGTGTTGAATTTAAGACCATTAACCAAGCAAGATAATGTTTCCAATGATTGAGAAATTATAATCCTACCTGACTTGTACAGGAACTCGGCCCTCCTTGTCTTGTTGAGAAATTTTTAATAACTGAATCGTTATTATTCGAGCAAATTGCGTTCTTGTAAATTTGTTTTATCGTGGATTGCACCCCACCTAATCTACCACTCTAATCTAGAAGGCTGTATCTTTTTCCATTCCATTCAAAATCAGCCTGTTTCTGTTTTAGAATTGAAAATAAATGTACAGTAGGTTGTAGGAATGAACTCAGATATAGAATAATTATTAGACAGTTTGTAGTTTTTGAATGATGAAATCTGATTTTCAGTATACTGTACAATCCGAGTCAAGCTGTGTTCATCACAGATCAAAATTTCTAAAGAGGAGGTTTTAATATGGAATACATAAGAGAAAGAAATGCAATAGATTATAAGAGGAATTTGTGTAAAAATAGGAATTTTCTCTAAAAAATTGTGCGCCCCTCAAAGCCTTGCGCCCTGGCAACAGGGCAACTAATAACATCCTTCTTGGGTCTTCTTGTAAGTCGTTGGTAGCTTTCTTTGAAGTTCACCTTGGTTTCAATAGTGCCGTCAGGTTTATACAAAATTGCTCTTATGTCATGAACTGTGGGATCTCCAGCTACACGGCCAGGTCTGATTAAACTATAAACCATAGTTTCAGGTTTGGAAAAGTTTCTGAAGAAAGAGTAAGTCAAATAGTGTGACCTATATGGGAATGGTTTCTGTCTAGCTTCTTTCGTGATGCTGTGGTATTGACTTGGAAGATAAATTTCCTTGTTCTTCAGCTTTTCTTCAATGTTGGAATGTACTGAGTCACATTCCATTTGTGTGTGACCCTTAATTAAGAACTTTTGTTCAATCTGAACGTTGTTTTTAACAGCAAGATGCAGGAGAGCGTTTGAGAAGATACAATTTCTATTTTGATTACCACAGCCACCTGACCACAGTACAACTGGTTTCAGTTCACGTTTCAAGACTTCCTCCAATTTGTTTATAAGTAAACTACCTCAAATAGTACGCCTGACAGCACGTAGAATGCGTAACAGTTAAAATCCATGATTTCAAAAAAATCGCAGATAGGCGGTATTGTTTCTTAAGTGACGATACCTGAATATCATCATTTTCAACTCTGAGCAAAAATGAAAAACTGTGGTTTCTGGAAGATTTGGATTCATTTTTAGGCCGACGTCTTTTAATACTGGTCGATTTCACACATCCATTGAGAAAAATATTTTGTTCTATCTGAGTTTTCAAAGTGTAAAATGATTTGAAAATTTTTTCCCTGTTTTCAGTTGAAATTTTTTCATTGCACTTTCTTGCATACGTACACTGTTTATCATTGAAAGTTTTTGAAGGAACTGTACAACCTGAACGTGTTAGGTACTCTTTACCAGAAAGCCTTTTTTTGTTCTGTTGTGCCCTATTCCAATTATTGGGATTCCTTTTACGTTTACGACCTCTTACAGGCTCCAGCCTAGGCCTAACACCAGAATCTTCAGAGTCACTGCTTTCTTCAACATCATTATCCGGTTGGTAAACTCTATTAGAGCCTAAATTATTGAAAGTTTTTGGTTTGATTTTTAATTGAATTGAAGAATTATTACTTGCATCTAAATCTGAACCTGGTAGAAAGTCTGGATCCAAGTCTGAGTTGTCACCAAAAATGTCACTTGAACTGCTGTCGTTACTCATTGTAGCCCACACAGCACAAAAACATCCTCAGGATATCCTCAGGAACAATTAGCAGGGATATTGGGGATATCCTTAGGAAAACCTGCTTTATCCCTAGGACCAGGAAAGGATCACCCAAGGATATCCACATGGCCGGGTAAACCCCGCAATCCGGGATATCCCAACTGGGAATCCAGGGGGATATTCTGGGAAACCCTGTGGACATCCTAGGGGATTCCGGAGGATAATATATTCCACTTGAGAACCTACAGAGAATATGCTTGGGATATCCCTCAGATATCCAAGGGAAATCCAGAGGATAATATATGCCAGCCACTTGGCCTACTAGGAATATGATTGGGATATCCCTCAGATATCCAAGGGAAATCCAGAGAATAATATATTCTGGCCACTTGAGGAACTGATAGGAATATGAATGGGATATCCTCAGGAACAATTAGCAGGGATATTGGGGATATCCTTAGGGAATCCTGCTTTATCCCTAGGACCAGGAAAGGATCGCCCAAGGATATCCACATGGCCGGGTAAACCCCGCAATCCGGGATATCCCAACTGGGAATCCAGGGGGATATTCTGGGAAACCCTGTGGACATCCAAGGGAAATCCAGAGGATAAGCTATTCCAATGAGAACAAAAAAGTATCTATAAATATTTATTGTTGCTTGATCCTAAAACATTAAACATACAACAAAACAACAACTAGATAACTAATTTGATTTTATAACTAAAGTTTTATTACTAATAATGAACTTTGTGTTTAAAAAGTATGAAAATGCCAATGAACTCTATCCTTTTTTGTAGAAATTTCTGAAATAATACAGTTAAACTCACTTTAATTTCTTTGTATTGAGGCAAATACAACAAAAGCACTTTCGTATGAGGACATAATTAACGAGTTTGCCATAAAGAACTCTTGTAAGAAAGCTATGTGAATTTGAGCATCATAAGATGACATCTAAGGGGTGAGTTTTTTCAGAAGTTTGTATTTTATTTTTTCAACAAATGATTCAGTATTTTACATTTAATTTTGTGTGATTCCATTTCACTCTGTAGAACAAGAGACAAAGAGACAATCGCAAAAGAGAGTGCATTATGAAAAAAAACATAGGCCTAATATACAAATTATTATGAAAAAGTGAAGTAGTACAGAGTGTAGTGAAACCCCTCATAAAAGTGAAAACACAGGCCTCTGTCACCGGTACTCCAGCATAAATTTGAAAAACTATGGCCTCAACAGCACCAACCCAATATAATTCATTAAAATTATTTACACAAGCAAAGTTCCTTTACAGCATTAAAATATGGAAATATTTGTAAAATAGAGATCACTTAGATTTTTTAACAAATCTTTAAAAAATAGCTTAAGTAAAAACAACTACATAACTAATTTGATTTCGAAAAAACATAGGCCTAATATACAAATTATTATGAAAAAGTGAAGTAGCATGGAGTGTAGTGAAACGCCTCATAAAAGTGAAAACACAGGCCTCTGTCACCGGTACTCCTGCATAAATTTGAAAAACTACGGCCTCAACATCACCAACCCAATATAATTCATTAAAATTATTTACACAAGCAAAGTTCCTTTACAGCATTAAAATATGGAAATATTTGTAAAATAGAGATCACTTAGATTTTTAACAAATCTTTAAAAATAGCTCAAGTAAAAATAACTACATAACTAATTTGATTTTATAACTAAATTTACATTACTAATAATGTAGCCTACTTTGGGTTTAAAAAATATGAAATACGAAATATAGAGGGGGTAGCAAATTGACTTTATCCTATAGGCGGCATATACTCTTAACACTGGCCAGTCCAATTTCATTGTCATTGTTGTTTTCAAGTTCATTTTCCTCGTCTCTTTTTCTGAAACAAAAACAACATGTTTTAAACACACAAACTCTTGGTGTTTTTTATCAAAATTATTTTCAACAGCAAACTCAGCTTAGCCTAAATAATGGGTATGTAAGACCATTATTTATGGATGACCGAATTTTTGGATAATTTCATTTCGTAATGGACCAAGAAAATGTTTAATTTTTGTATTTCAAGTACCTGTTTGAGTATGCTGAATATGCAATGTACACATTTTCAACTTTGGCAGAAATGAAACTTGACCACAAGATTAGGCTAACCACCACATGAAGGTGTGATGTGATATTCATGATACACTATAGTAATTTATTCTAATATGGAAGTCCTGAAAATAAAATGAGTCAAAACCCTCCACCATCTCACTGAAGGATCAGGTATTTGGGTAAAATCCTTGCTGCAAATGTCAGATGTGAAATACTGTAGTTGAATTGAATGTGCTGACAAAATTGCCCATTTGATTGTAATGCAAATCTCACAAAAGCAGTAATATACTAAATATACTAAATTCGTAATATAGAAGTTAAAATTAATGGGGATTAACAAATTATATACGATTGTCAACAGATTAAACATAATATGATTAGAAGTTTAATGCACAAACTAGTCTACTAGTTCCTAATATTGAAAAATTCTGACTTTTTCCCAGATTTTCCCTACCGTGGACCATGAAAATCGAATTAAATTCAACTGCCATAAAATGCAAAAGAACCTGAACCAAAATGAACGACGTCATTGCATTGTCATCTGCTATGTTCATTGATTCTTTGCATTTTATGGCGGTTAAATTTAATTTGATTTTCATGCAACTGGCAACTAAATTTCTAATTCCCCACCTCTTCTAAAGTTCTATAACATTTCAGATAATATGATTGAAGCATCATATCTACCATGTTGATATTCTGAGTGTATACCGAAATCTAAAAAGCAGAAGTCTCCAATACATGCGCAGTAGTAAAGTGCGCACGATTTAAACCTTTGTCGATGCTAATAAACCTAACGGGATTGGTTACTCCTGGACATTGGAGACTCTTGCTTTCTAGATTTCGGTGCTCGCCCGATATTCTATCAATCTAATGTTCATGATAGCTTGAGACTGATCAGTTGCTTACAAAAAAAAAACTTGAATATTTCAAAGTTATATCCCTTTTAAGTTGAAAAATCACGGTTTTAGCATATTTTACCCATTATCTCAATAACCATTCAAGTTACAAACTTGTAACTTGTTTCATTGGATTTCTCGACTGATTTTACATACAGATTGGACATTTTAGTACCCTCATTCCCGACTTTTCCTGACCAGTAGTCACCCTGAATGCTATTTAACAGAGAATATACTAAAATTACCTTTTTCTTTCGAGTTTTTCTTTGGCCTTGGAAAGCCACTTTCTAACAGGTTGTTCGATCTCTGTATTAGCAGCATCTTTGATACGGCACCGTACAACTTCTGGAAAACAGAATTTAATGTTTAAAAGTGGAATACAATTTTTTGAAAAAAAAAATCAATAGAAACATTTGTTTTATGCCCGGTTCGTCAGACTCCAGTTAGTTCATTCCTTGGTTAATCTATTCCTTGGTTAACTAATCCATCAATGAAATAGGCCCGTGATAAAATTCTATTGGTGGCTTAGTTAACCAAGGAATAAATCAACCAAGGAATACACTAACCGGAATCTGACGAACCGGGCATCAGTTGTTTAGTTTTAATTATTTCCTTTGCATGGCATCCAGAGGCCTTCAAAATGACGTAATTTTCTAGGCAGGCTATAAAATTTTAAAACAAGCAGAGCAGAAAAATACTTAACAGACAGAAAGAATCGTTTTTTGAATTTACTTTTTAATTTAAAACATTAATTAAATCATGAATATTACTCAAACATAGGTTCTGTACGTGAAGTGGTTTTGCAGTGAATGATACACAAAGATGGGTATTATTTTTGGCCTAAAATCAGGGATAAAACTGTAATAAATGCTTAGTGGAAGTACCTTGAATAATGTTTGCTACGGAAAGCGCTGAAAAAACTCTCTTTCCTTTGGCCCCATACCATGAAAAGAGGGAAGCATATGCATTTGTGAGCATATGTGGCATCAAATTGTAAACTATTGATTTTATGTCCTTCCTCCAATCTTTGAAAACTCTTTCACCTGAAAATCATACATAATAGGTTACTATCAAATAAACTGTGATAAATAAATATTAGATGGATCAAAAATAATGCCAAACAAATCCTACATCAGAAAAGAACTTCATATAGTTTTATATACAGGGTTATCCAAAGTGAATGGTGCGGTTTCAAACACGGTTTAAACAAAAACCGAATCACTTACAGTTAATGTTTTTCATTCATCTAATTCGCCATAGCAAACAGTTTTTTTACAAAATTAATTAATTTCAATTTGCGCATGCGCAATAGCATTTTCCTGCTGTATTTGCTATATTCTACAACCTAACCTAAAATATGGAGGTTAATAACGCTTTTTATGCACTAAACTAAAGCTGTACCTAATGCCTAAAGGTTGGCTATGCTGTTTTTTAATCTAAAAATACAGGGTGATCATAAAAGAATGGGGCAGTTTTGAACATGGTATCACAAAAACCGAATTAATTACAGTTAATGTCTCAAATTCTACTAATTTTTCGTTTCAAACAGTTTTCTTACTAATCAATGAAGTAATATAAATTTTAAGAATTATTATATGTGCACCCTTAGTCGCTTGATGAATGTCCAAACAATAATGAACCTTTATTTATCATTTTTATTAAAAACAATTTTTTTTGTTTGTTTACTAAATTGACTCTAGAATCTAGTCCGAGACTAAATAACGTAAAAATGATATAATAAAAAATAATTATGACAAATTGGAAGAATTAAAAACAATTGAAGGTCACTTGGTTTTTGCTTAAAACGTGTTTGAGACCACATCTTTATTTTATGATCACCCTGTATTTTTAGATTAAAAAACAGCATAGCCAACCTTTAGGCATTAGGTACAGCTTTAGTTTAGTGCATAAAAAGCGTTATTAACCTCCATATTTTAGGTTAGGTTGTAGAATATAGCAAATACAGCAGGAAAATGCTATTGCGCATGCGCAAATTGAAATTAATTAATTTTGTAAAAAAACTGTTTGCTATGGCGAATTAGATGAATTAAAATCATTAACTGTAAGTGATTCGGTTTTTGTTTAAACCGTGTTTGAAACCGCACCATTCACTTTGGATAACCCTGTACTTCACCATCAGAAAAGAAACTTATATTTTTCAATTAAATGCTCACTGTCATCATGATAATTTAACACATCAATAAATTTACAAATAAAAGTTTAGTCAAGTATTAAGAAACATACTTCGGTACAAATCTTTAGTCTCTTTTTGGGTTTCAGTGGAATAGTCCAATCACACGATTAGTGTGAATAAATAGATCATACGTCTACTGTTATTATGCTACTAGCTTTAAATAGCAAAATGTTAAGAATTTTAAAGTGTTAATCCCAAAATAGTAAAAAAACTGTCAATAATTACAGTAAAATCTCACTTAATAATATGTTTTTTATTTGTTCTTCAAGATATATTGAATTTAATTTATAAACTTGTGACACAGACTCGCAGACTAATAAATATAATTAAAGATGAATTTTTGTTCACTTACTTTGACTGAAGTACTTTTGGGCGGAATCCCATGTTCAACAGTGTTGGTGATTGGTGGTGCTCTCCTGACCAACAGACCAAAAGCATCACCAACACTGTTGAAGATGGGTTTCCACCCAAAAGTACTTCAGTCAAAGTAGGTATCACAAGTTTATAAATTTAATTTGAACAATGCAGTACGAGATGGATAAAGAAATCCAAAATATATTAGAATCAGCTTCAACTTACAATTCGAATTTTGAAAGCATTGTCTTCTAGCCTGCTTTCTAACGCCGCCAATCTATCATCACTGTCAACAGGAAATAGTTTCCTTATGTTTTCTGCTTCATTCAGTTGTTCAACATCATCTTTGCTATGATGGTCAGTGTCAGATGTACTCTTCAAAGACATTTCAATACGTTCAATTCTCTCAAGAATGTTTTCTTGAGTGGTTACAATTGCTGCCAATTTAAAGTTTAGGCCAGAGACTGCCCTCAAAACTGAATGGCCACTGTTAGGTTTGTCTGTGAAAAAAATAACCAAAGAAGTGATAAATGTAATAACGTAATAAGTTATGTTATAAGTATAGTAGTATTGGAGGGGAAATTTTACATTCACTGGAATGATTGTGTAAGGAATAAAGCTATTAAAGTTATCATTGGTTCATCAGAGGGTAAAAGCTTAAAGAAAAGATTTGTTATTTATTATCTTTCTATGTCATCAGGCGTATCTAAAAATGCAAATTATTTTAAATTGATTAGTTCTCAGCTTTTTTTACTTTTAAGCCCTTTGCCTCTTTTCAAAAAATCTGAGGGAAATGGTTTTAACCTTGTTCAATAGATATTAAAAACACCCAAAAATACTTAGGACCCTACACATATTCTGTACTATATTTTGATTGCTTATTTTGGGCATTTAATTAATTATAATACTATTTCAAATGAAATTAATGAATAAAATACTGGAAATTGTCACAACCACACATCTATTAAAAGGCAAGATACCGGTTTCGGTTGTTACTTACACCATCGTCAATCTCTGGTAAACTATATCTAAAGTAATGAGCAGCAGAATATAGTCTATATAGTTTTAGTTTACCAGAGATTGACGATGGTGTAAGTAACAACCGAAACCGGTATCTCGTCTTTTAATAGATGTGTGGTTGTGACGATTTCCAGTATTTTATTCATTATGGATATCTAACACAATATCACCTTCACTACTATACAGAAAGTCAAATGAAATTGTTAAAAATATTCATTCCAAAAATAACATCATCGTGTTGATAAATTCTCCTTCCGACAATTTAATTTGTCAATAATATATAATATATTACTAAAACGCACCTGCATCATTGGATGTCTTGCGATTTGAATTCAGAGGGGCGGGTGTATTCACACTATTGGCCCGCACTGCACAAGATGTCGTCATAGTCACATTATTACTTGTCCCCACCAAACTCATGGTTTTTGGAGTGGATGTGTATAATTCTTCATTAATAGTCTCTGTTACTAGGTATCCTGGCGTGCCCAACTTACTCTTTGGAGCAGTGGGTAGAGGCAAAATTTCTTTTTCCAGTTCATCGCCAGATTCATCATCTGATGATGAAGACAAAACATTTTTTTTTGACGCTTTTGTTGTTTTCTTTTATCCTCACAGTCTGTAGATAAGTCGGTATAAATCTCAGCATCTTTCAATTTTTTTGCCCTTTCAAAAGAATCTGAAAATAATATAGTTTTATTAATGTAGCCTACAGTAGACTTCTGAATATCATGGGTAATTTGGAAAATCCAAAACACTTGTTCATTTTTTATTATTATATTTCTTCCCTGTGTTTGAATAATAATTATAAGAGCAAGTTATCTGTCGTCCAAGGAGGATAGAACATATTATATGCTCCTTGCTGTCGCCTATGGTCCTGTAGTCAGCGTCCGAATCAAATGTATTAATGAAACTGTACTTCAGCTGAGCTGCCGATCAGAAATTCAGAAAAATACAGTATTTGCCTTCCTTTAGTTTTTAAATTCTGTACTATCTGTCTCAATACAATGTTTCAAATATACAATTTGTATACACAAATGATTTCAACAATTCGTTTAATTATCAGGTTTAATTAAATAAGGTTTAATTACGGTATTGATTATAAATTATTAGTTATTAATTATTTGATTTAGGTATCTTTCAAAGGGACTAGCAGATCACCCGGTCTTGCCCGGTGTTTAATAAATAAGGGCGTCTCTATTCATCCTCCTTGATCATATAACTGACATACGTTAGAATATCATCTGTTTAATAGGGCGTCTCTATTAAACTGTATTATACTCCTTGATCATGTAACATATGGTCTTTATCTTACCATAAATTATCAAATTATTTTCAATATTATTGAAGTCTTCGTATTTTTAGTGTTTTTTCGGTTCTCTATAAACTCTTCAAAATTCAAAATTTTGAATTTACTCTTGGATTACTTTCTGAAAGAGTGTAAATCTTTGAAGAAAACAGAAACTTGAAGATAACCTCAACATTGGACTGGTATTTTTGTTTGGCTTAATTTTTAATCAACTCCATAAATTTGTAATTAAATGTTAAGGGCGAATGCCTGTTTTTTAATTACTTGATTGTGATATTAAATGGATGAATAAAGAATAAAATTAACATAGGGTCCTTTGTGGGGATTAAAATAGTTCGCGGTATTGAAAATTTCCAGTTAGCAAGGGTCAAATGTAAAATTGATGGACAGTTATTGACTCTTGCTAAATTGCCAATACTTATAACTCGAATCCTTCAATACCTTGAATTATTTCAATCCCTTGAAAAAATGGAATTGGAACAAAATTATCCAACCAACCTATAAAAATAAAAAAGCATGGTATTAGAGCTAATTATGATATAAATAATTACCGTACTTACTTGATTTGCCATATATCTTCTTTATACGGTGCTTCTCCCAGTCATCTCCTACCTCCATCATCTCCTCCACAGCTTTATCAAGCTTTCTAACATTTTTTATGTTTGGCCAGAAAGCTTCTTTGCCACCATTGAAAATCCAGTTTGACGGTATGAGTGAAACTCCATCATCGAAATCAGCAACGTAGTATTTGTAGTTCAACTCAAAGGGTTCAGAAGACATGTTTTTTATTGACGTATCGTGATGTAGGTACTTACAAAGTGAGTAAAACTGGAAAAAAGTGAATATTATAATTTTTCTACAGTTGTAAAGTTATAAAGTATAGCATAGATTTCCATGTCAATGCAGTTATTCTAGTACAAACGAGGGCGTCCTTGGTGCTCGACAGCTTCATTTGATATTGTAATTAGTGGGAAGGGGGGCATGTTATTAATTATTGTTTACACCATCAAAGTAAAAAATATTATAAGAGGAGTAACATAGTTACTCTTAGTTACAACTTAGTCAACAAATCAGCTCTCATATTTTTATAGGGCATGAAAAATCACATATCTATGCATGTCAGTAGCCTGTAGAGCAATATTTTTAAATCCTCTTCCAATAGAGAATATCCTTATTGATATCTCACTTTCTGAACATTTTAAGAAGATAAGACTTAACATTATTTAAACAGCATATTTTGAATTGAGACTATTGATTTGAGCCCCCCCCCACCACCTATCATTCTACAGAGCTCTTGCAAATCACTCACAATCTTGTGCAAAAAATTTCAATTTCAGAGACATACTATGTAAGAAGTGTGTACTAATTTCTAAAAGTTTCAAGAGCGAGCCGAACGCTGAGCTGCAATTTAGCATGACAAAACTCAATCGATTACAAGCTTCATAAAAGGACTTTCAAAAAATAGTCAGCTACAAAACATGCAGATATTCAAAAGCATTCACTTGATATAAAATACAACTCAATAAAATTACTGGTTAATTTTCTATTTGCTTAAATTCTCTTATGGGAATTCAAATTTTTTTTAAACAAATAGAAAAAGAACCAATAATTTTATTGAGTTGTTTTTTACATCAAATGAAAGCTTGTGAAAATCTGCATGTTTGATAGCAGACCATTTTTTGAAAGTCCTTCTATGAAGCCTGTAATCGATTGAGAAGTTTTTTGCCCCATGCTAAATTGGACGCTCAGCTTTCGGCGGGTCCCGCCGCTTCTTAAATATTAAATACAGAGCCTTACCTGAATTTATTACTCTAGAGCATTGTTCTTTCATGACTTTCAGAGTGCAACAGAGGTAAGATGGAGAAGGCTTCATTTTCTAAAGGTATCAAAACACACTTCTTGTGTATTGATGCTGCTGACCACTGTTTTAAGTTTGTGGAAAGATGGCAAACTTTGTAAATATTCAAAATTGAAGACTTACAGGGTTTTTCAAAAGAATTTGTTATTGTCTTGAAATCATAGCCAATGACAACCAACTCTTGGCTATTGACTGCATGTGCAATGTTTTTCACAAGCACAACAGTGTTATCTTTCAGAATGCAACAACCGTCTCCTTTGTTATTAGTGTCCAGACTAACATTCTGAAAGATTAACTTTTGTACTGAGGGCTCATTGAATTTTCTGTTAAAGGGCCATCATAATGTAAACCACTCCCAGTAGGACCAGTAGAATCAGAATCTTTCCCCTGTTTTATGCAATTCTTTTCAAGTTCCGTATGTCCCCTACATATTTGTTGAAGTGGTTTGTCCGCTTTCCGGATCAACTTCTTCAAAGTTTGCAGGTAATTTTCATACTTAAATGCGGAGAAGTTATCCAAGGCACCAAATTTTTTAACATCATCTGTTAAATGTATGAGACCATGGACATTGTGAGTGACAAAATGGTAGCCATATATATCCTTGAAAGAAAGAACAAAGTGCCTTAAAAGCTGACCAGCATAGTCGATGTATGTTTCATCAACATTTGGGCTACACAATATTCTTATTGCTACAGAGAGGGTGAGAAAATGATGGAACATGTGTCGTGGCAGTAATCTTTCTAGAATAATGGGCCCAGAATAAAGCAAGAATTGCCTGAACTCAGTTGCTTTCCACTGTCTCAAGAATGAAAGGCTTCTGGGTTTCCTTACAAAGTCTTTGGCCATCCATTCTTGTATGTTTTGTAATCTCTCTGAGATCAAGTTTATTTGCCGGCTTGATAGTTTAGTCTTAAAACTCCCACCTATCCACATGTACATCATTTTCCTCACAACCCCTAGACAAACTAAATGCATATAGTCTAGAGGAACATTTGTCACAAGACCTAAATTTTCAATACTTGTCAATACTGTTTCACCCAAATGATATTCCTCATCTGTTTTGAAATAAAATCAGCATCTGTTCTTTTGGCGCATCCAAATCATTGAAACACATTCGATTTTCAATGCTTTCTCCTTCAACTAAACATTTCGTACAACTGGAATATCCACTATGGCCTTTTACATTTAATATAAAAGATTTAGCAGGTGCATCAAATATTAGACATTTCAAGATGACATGCAATTTCTTCTGTCCAATGATAACTCCAGACTGAAGTAACTGTTGTGCTTCTGCAACAAATTCTTCAAGGAAGTCATTGGCATTCTCGGGTTTAGAAGCTCCATGATAGACACCGATCAAAAATACACTGTTTAAATGAGTAATGGATCCTAAAATTGGCCACAACGAACTTCCAGATGACCTTGATATTGGCAGTCCATCAATATTGATTGATAGTTCAATGTGTACAAGATTTTCTAGATTTATATCATTCAAGTTCCTGATTAAGGCATTTTCAATGCCATAATGCCAATATTCACCTGGACAAACTTCCTTATGCTTGTATTTCTAGGTGTACCTAGCAGAGTTCTTGCATCAGAGGGCAAATCAGGATGCCCATTTATCTTCAATAATTTTAATAAAGAGGTCAGTGAAGAGTGGTTAATTCTGTTGCTAACTGCCCATGATGCTAATTCAGTGCCAAACGATTTTTCAACTGTATCCACTGTCTGAGAGGGTAAATCTGGCAAGTTATATGTTTCTGAATCTGAATTTGAACACGAACTAAGAATTCTTTCTTCACATTCAAAGTCTGATAGGAAATCAGGAATACTTGATTCAGTGCTGCAACCTGGTAAAGACTGAATGCCTGTGGAAGAATTGTGACTAGTAGATGGGTCATTTTGATTACGACTATTCTCTACAGCTGAATCTTCATCTGGGTTCAATAAACTTGGTTGTAGATCATTCACAATATTCTGAGTTTCTAAATTTGCCAACCTCCTTAAATGTCTCTCCGAAAAAATACCTAAGTTTTTTCGTCGCTTCATTTTTCCAGTAGACATTCATTCAATTTCCATATTGAGGACCCAACAGAAGGAGGGTTCCTCCTTGCTTTCGTACTTGTATTTGTCCGTCCGTCCGTCTGTCTGTCTGTCCGTCCGTCTGTCTGTCCGTCTGTCCGTCCGCACGATTTCTAACAAGCAAAAGATCGTACACTTTTGAAATTTGGAGTATAATATCTTTATACAGATAAGAAATCTTCATTGGACAGAAAAAATTGCATGTCATCTTGAAATGTCTATTATTTGATGCACCTGCTAAATCTTTTATATTAAATGTAAAGGGCCATAGTGGATATTCCAAGAGTTGATTGTTATTGGCTATGATTTTAAGACAGTAACAAATTCTTTTGAAAACCCCTGTAAGTCTTCAATTTTGAACATTTACAAAGTTTGCCATCTTTCCACAAACTTGAAACAGTGGTCAGCAGCATCAATACAGAAGAAGTGTGTTTTGATACCTTTAGAAAATGAAGCCTTCTCCATCTCACCACCATTGCATTCTGAATGTCATGAAAGAACAGTGCTCTAAAGTAATTAATTCAGGTAAGTCTCTGTATTTAATATTTAATACGTAGGTCCATTCATCTCTCATCATCATCCTACCCATTACCCGCGCACAAGCCTAGAGCTCATGTGGGCATCATCCCCAGCAAAAAAAATCTATGCTTTACTTTATAGCTTTACAACTGGGATATTCTCTATAGGAAGAGAATTTAAAAATACTGTATTGCTCTACAGGCTACTGACATGCATCTAGATATGTGATTTTTCATTCCCCCAAAAAATATGAGAGCTGATTTCTTGGCTAAGTGTGTTACTCCTCTTATAATATTTTTTCCTTTGATGGTGTAAACAATAATTAATAACATGCCCCTCCCCTTCTAACTTACTCACTTTTTTCAAAGTTTTTGGTTGCAATCTATTTAGCATGTTAGTCTGACAATAAATCCATGAAAATTTCACCCCGGTCACTTTTAATTTAAAAATAATAATTTAAGTTTCAGCGTTCCTTGATTTTCAACTTAATTATCAGGGTTAGTTTAGGTTAGGTTGGGTTGATTAGGTGACCCAAAAAAGTGACCGGCGTGAAATTTTCATTGATTTGGTATCAGAAAAACATGCAGAATCTACTACAAGAAATTTTGAGAAATTCGGGATGGCCCCTAAAGTATACTTACACCAATGCTTATGTTAGGTGGATATGCTGATTACACTACGGTACTTTTTATAGGAATAACACACAAAAATTAGGGGCTTTGTTGACCCTTCCAGGCTGCTAGTAAATAATAATCAGAATAACCTAACTATAGTTTCCAAGAGAAGGCCCAGGTACCTATTATTTATCATGTTTGAAGTTAGCCAATTTTATATATAATATAAATCGGCAGAATTAGGCCTACTTAGGCCCTAGGCAGCCAAATTGTAAAACCAATTAGCCTAGCCAACTGCATGCAGCTGCAGTTTTGTATGTGTGTCCTATTCTAATGATTGGAAATATTTTAAATAAGCATACATATTTTGCATTTTGAAGCGCAAACACCAATTAATTGGCATAAGGAAATCATTGCACGTGTAAACGCATAAATTAGGTTATGTAAGGATTGGTTTATGACTTATAAGCGTTTATAGTAGGTAGGCTAATGTAAGCTGAGGTTGGTGAGGTCATAACACGTCTCTTTGTTGATTTTATTCTACTATAGCCTCTAGTTCAATTTTTTGCAGGCTTTTCATGTTTTCATCCATCATGGATTTGTAAAATCATGTAACTTACCGTAACCTGAATTCAGGTTACATTCATATAAGTTAGGCATGTGTTACCAATTCAATAATCGCAGACCCAGAAATAACTTATAGAAATGTAACACTTATTCAACTGCATTTACAATATTGCCGATTTACTACTAAACTACTTATTACCGTACCAAATACCTTGTTAATTGTTATGTCCCACATGCCTAGGCTAGGTTAACCTAAATCTTACAAGTCCCATGTGCTGACTTAGCCTAGGTACTATTTCATGTAACGTCCTAAGCAAATTAACAAACAGAATAATATTCAACACTCACCTCAATCGTAGAAGAACACGATTTCGAATTTCACTTTGTTCAACAAAAAGAGACTTCGTTCATCTGGGATTTCCTCGATTTAGGTAAACTGCTGCGTAAACTAGTACAACTTAGTAAACTTAATGATGAACCGCCATCATTACGGCTATTGGAGAATTACAATACTACATGGAATTCAAACTCATCTTTAAAATTAATATTTAAATAAATGATTTGAAACTAACACGAATTACAAACACAATTACTTGTACGTTAGTATACGAATACGACGAGACGTGACGTAGTAGGAAGGAGTTGGATCACACGTTAGGCCTGAGACCGCTTTGTTAGGAGTGTAGGAGTGAAATACTAATGGTGCGGCTGCGCGTTTGCGCGCCGAAACAAAAGAGTAGAGCTTTATCCTCTTGTACAAAAGGGTGACGATGCACCTGCTCGTTATATCGAAGTTCAGGGGATATAAAATGAAGAATGTTAATAATTACTCCAAATAATTGTTTACTCAAATACTCATAAATTACATATCAATCGTTAAAAGCACAAAAACAAGCATTTTTTTGATGTGTTTAGAAACACCGAACTGGAACTAGATCTTAGTGGCAGTGCACATTATACGCATCCTTGAATGATTTGAAACGGATAAAAATGCCGGGACATTTAAGTTCATTCTCAGTCAGCATTTATAAAGATTGTTGAAAAGCCAATAAAATTGTTAATTTTTTTTATTTTTCTCATTTTTGGTGATATACTTTTTCGCTGGAAGATGTGTCAAACTAGTAAGCATTGTGTGATCGATAAACAGCACACTAAAAACTGTAAATTTATAAAAAAATATTGAACGTTTTCAAGTAAAGAGTTAAAATTATTTTGAAATCGCGATTTTTGACAACGGGAATGTGTGTAAAATTGAATTTTAAACACTTTTTGTTCAGTAACATTTTCCTGTCAGACGCACGGTTAACGAGTATTAGCGTTGTTTAGAAAAAATTGTTACGTATTTCAGATTCAAACTCAATATCTTGCAGTTCTAGTGGTATGTATATGGGACTTTGTGATGCCATTACAACACGTTTCAAAAGCTTGTATCTCAACAACCGTTGATCGTAGACCTACGTATAGCCATAGTTTCTGAATGTAGACAAAATTTTGAACAACTTGGCACTGGCTGTTCCGCCCTCGAACGTGCCGTTAACGAGATAATAACGTTTGAAAGTGAACTTACGAAATTCGCCCTAACACACTATTCAGTTGGGATATAAGGATTATAATCAGTACTTAAATTGAAAAATTGAATTTAGAAACTTTTTTGTCTCTTGACAAAATCGCGTCAGACGCATGGTTAACGAGATATTAGCGTTTTAAGCTGATTTTGAAAATTTTGAGTTGGTCAAAAACAAAATTTTCTCGGAAAATCACTTCATGATCATTGAAACAGATGTAGAACTAAATTCTAAGCACTTTTTATTCAGTAACATTCTAACGTCAGATGCACCGTTTACGAGGTATTAGCGTTTCGCGCTAACTCTAGGACTTTGATTAATTTTTAGGTAGAAATTTTTTTTCTCGAAAAATCACTTTATGATCATTGAAACAGATGTAGAACTAAATTCTAAGCACTTTTTATTCAGTAACATTCTAACGTCAGATGCACCGTTTACGAGGTATTAGCGTTTCGCGCTAACTCTAGGACTTTGATTAATTTTAGGTAGAAATTTTTTTCTCGAAAATCACTTTATGATCATTGAAACAGATGTAGAACTAAATTCTAAGCACTTTTATTCAGTAACATTCTAACGTCAGACGCACCGTTTACGAGGTATTAGCGTTTCGCGCTAACTCTAGGACTTTGATTAATTTTTAGGTAGAAATTTTTTCTCGAAAATCACTTTATGATCATTGAAACAGATGTAGAACTAAATTCTAAGCACTTTTATTCAGTAACATTCTAACGTCAGACGCACCGTTTACGAGTTATTAGCGTTTCGCGCTAACTCGACTAGGGACTTTGATTAATTTTTAGGTAGAAATTTTTTTCTCGAAAAATCACTCTATGATCATTGAAACGGATTTAGAACTAAATTCTAAGCATTTTTTATTCAGTAACATTCTAACGTCAGATTTTAACTTCATCATTTATTTTATTTCTGGCAGAAAGTTCCCCTGGAATTCCTGGGGATAGTCGCGGGATAATGATAGGATATCAATGCAAATGACAAATACGAACTTTAGTCAAAATTGATACAGTTTTCAACTAGACTAGAATGACGATATCTGCTATTTATGTAGATAATTCAATCATTTTCTAGGATAAGGTGGGTTTCATATAGAACTACAAAGATGGGTGGTATCAATTGGAATAATTGATAAAACAAAAACTCTTATGAAAACTTATTCAAAAAACTTTAAAACAGTGCCCAAAAGTTTATTAAAATGGTTTTAAAAAGAAAAGATGAAATATTTTATTAAAAAACTAAAGATGTTAAAAATCATTTTAAAATCATTTCTCATATCTATAAAAGTAACATATTTTAGAACATATTTTTAAAATATTTCCTTCCAAAACTTATTTTTAAAATATTTTAAACTAAATAAAATAATTTTAAAAGGAGTTGCATGCTACTTGGGATTCAAAGCTCATTTGCAGTTTTATCTTTGTTGAATATTATAACAAACAATAATTTATATAAGTACAAGTAAAAGTAATACACTTTTAGACATTTTTTATGCTAAGATCCTCAGGATATCCCCGGGGACACGCCATTTCCCCAGGATTTCAATGGGATTTACAGGGATATTAGATCCCTAAGGACAATGCTCACAGGAGATCCCAGGGATATCCCTATATCCCGGGATCTGTCTGGGAAATACGGGACCGGGTCAGGATATCCTGGGGACATTGTGTGCTGTGTGGGAGATACTTTTTGCAATTTATGAAGTAAACAAAACGATAATGTCACATTATCCACTAACTGTGTAGTTATAAAAACGAAACAGTCATGAAATAAACTTTTGTAGAACTAATTCAACTATGCGCACATCAGTTATGAAAACGTGGAGTTAGTCAAATTGGCCACTGAAACAGCTGGTGAAATATTCAGTTGGCATAGCAATTCAGCTCATTCTAGTGGTAAATCTTATAACTATGGAGTTGGTCAGTTTGGCAAATGAAAAGTATTCATAAATGCAACACAGCCATGTGATTAACGCAATTTGAAAAGAAGTGGAGTTAGTCAGTTTGGCTTCTGAACGCCTCAATTATTAGACAGTTTGTAGTTTTTGAATGATGAAATCTGATTTTCAGTATACTGTACAATCCGAGTCAAGCTGTGTTCATCACAGATCAAAATTTCTAAAGAGGAGGTTTTAATATGGAATACATAAGAGAAAGAAATGCAATAGAATATAAGAGGAATTTGTGTAAAAATAGGAATTTTCTCTAAAAAATTGTGCGCCCCTCAAAGCCTTGCGCCCTGGCAACAGGGCAACTAATAACATCCTTCTTGGGTCTTCTTGTAAGTCGTTGGTAGCTTTCTTTGAAGTTCACCTTGGTTTCAATAGTGCCGTCAGGTTTATACAAAATTGCTCTTATGTCATGAACTGTGGGATCTCCAGCTACACGGCCAGGTCTGATTAAACTATAAACCATAGTTTCAGGTTTGGAAAAGTTTCTGAAGAAAGAGTAAGTCAAATAGTGTGACCTATATGGGAATGGTTTCTGTCTAGCTTCTTTCGTGATGCTGTGGTATTGACTTGGAAGATAAATTTCCTTGTTCTTCAGCTTTTCTTCAATGTTGGAATGTACTGAGTCACATTCCATTTGTGTGTGACCTTAATTAAGAACTTTTGTTCAATCTGAACGTTGTTTTTAACAGCAAGATGCAGGAGAGCGTTTGAGAAGATACAATTTCTATTTTGATTACCACAGCCACCTGACCACAGTACAACTGGTTTCAGTTCACGTTTCAAGACTTCCTCCAATTTGTTTATAAGTAAACTACCTCAAATAGTACGCCTGACAGCACGTAGAATGCGTAACAGTTAAAATCCATGATTTCAAAAAAATCGCAGATAGGCGGTATTGTTTCTTAAGTGACGATACCTGAATATCATCATTTTCAACTCTGAGCAAAAATGAAAAACTGTGGTTTCTGGGAGATTTGGATTCATTTTTAGGCCGACGTCTTTTAATACTGGTCGATTTCACACATCCATTGAGAAAAATATTTTGTTCTATCTGAGTTTTCAAAGTGTAAAATGATTTGAAAATTTTTCCCCTGTTTTCAGTTGAAATTTTTTCATTGCACTTTCTTGCATACGTACACTGTTTATCATTGAAAGTTTTTGAAGGAACTGTACAACCTGAACGTGTTAGGTACTCTTTACCAGAAAGCCTTTTTTTGTTCTGTTGTGCCCTATTCCAATTATTGGGATTCCTTTTACGTTTACGACCTCTTACAGGCTCCAGCCTAGGCCTAACACCAGAATCTTCAGAGTCACTGCTTTCTTCAACATCATTATCCGGTTGGTAAACTCTATTAGAGCCTAAATTATTGAAAGTTTTTGGTTTGATTTTTAATTGAATTGAAGAATTATTACTTGCATCTAAATCTGAACCTGGTAGAAAGTCTGGATCCAAGTCTGAGTTGTCACCAAAAATGTCACTTGAACTGCTGTCGTTACTCATTGTAGATACTTTTTGCAATTTATGAAGTAAACAAAACGATAATGTCACATTATCCACTAACTGTGTAGTTATAAAAACGAAACAGTCATGAAATAAACTTTTGTAGAACTAATTCAACTATGCGCACATCAGTTGTTATGAAAACGTGGAGTTAGTCAAATTGGCCACTGAAACAGCTGGTGAAATATTCAGTTGGCATAGCAATTCAGCTCATTCTAGTGGTAAATCTTATAACTATGGAGTTAGTCAGTTTGGCAAATGAAAAGTATTCATAAATGCAACACAGCCATGTGATTAACGCAATTTGAAAAAAAGTGGAGTTAGTCAGTTTGGCTTCTGAACGCCTCAATTATTAGACAGTTTGTAGTTTTTGAATGATGAAATCTGATTTTCAGTATACTGTACAATCCGAGTCAAGCTGTGTTCATCACAGATCAAAATTTCTAAAGAGGAGGTTTTAATATGGAATCCATAAGAGAAAGAAATGCAATAGAATATAAGAGAAATTTGTGTAAAAATAGGAATTTTCTCTAAAAAATTGTGCGCCCCTCAAAGCCTTGCGCCCTGAAGCGACTGCTTCACTTGCTACGCCACTGACCATGTTCACTATTTGCTCTGCACGACTTCCTATTTCCTCTCGATTTTTAATAATAAAATAATTGAATGCTATGTCGTTCAAGAATAATGATTAAAATTAAAAACTAGATAATCAAATACCGTACACTCATCACTTGTAACATTTAGGGCCGGTTCATGAGCTCGGGATTTAGATTAGTCCTAGACTAAAACGGGTGGCCACCGTAGCATCGACAAACGTTTGTCTCTACAGGTTAGTGGCACTTCATTATGCTTACTAACCTTTTTTAGAAGCACTTATTTTCGTCTCAGAATTTGTATTTTAAGAAGTAGATTTAGAAGGAGCTCCACTGTCATCTGGAGAAGCTAAAAAATGTTTTATAACAAAGTTACATAGTCTAAACGCACCTTGAGACAATAAAATCCATATTTTTCGTATATCATATTTTTTATTCTCATATTATGCTGGAATAATAAACTAAACTGATACTGTAATTCATATACGAATCTGAATAATTTGAACTAAAATAAAATATTTTGAAAATCATTTATAAAATTAAATAAATAAATGTTTATTTCTCAGTAAATACAATACAAGACAATATAACATTCAAAGTACAAAGTTCTTTCTTTATATTTACAGAGAAATTAGGCACTCCCGAGAAAACTCTATATGGGAGTTGCCATTAATAGATTGCACAACTGTTACAGTAGGTTTACAAATATCAAAGAGAATATAATGATATGGACAAAATACATAGCCCATTTACATCATGTCAATCATTTTGTATGGAATTTCAAGAAGCAATTTTGATTTCTCCCACAGCATAGACTTATTTTACATTTTACGCAAATCACAAATATTCTACCAGGGTTTTTTCACTTGGATGTACCTTTTTTGAAAACCTTTTGGTTTTTGCACCGAACATCTGCAATAATTGGTGCCTTGCGTTTGGCACTGACTGAAGGACCTGGGTGTCCAGTGGAAGGACGTCCACGTTTTTGATGGCTTTTGCCCAACAAATTCAACGAATTCATTATATTTCCATTATCTAAATTTATCCATTTCTGTCTACTTTCATTCCTCTACGTGTCTATTTCTTATGCACAACTTATTTTCAATCATTTCTAATGCAACTCACATCACAGAACAAGAGAAAGCTGTACATGATTATTAATTTAGTAACTTAGTTAATGAATATTTTCTTCTAATTCCACAACATGTATCTTTACAACTATTATAACTATTCTAAGTATAACTATTCTATCATACATACTCATGGTCCATACTCGAAATCATAATTGGAATTTATTGTGCTTTTATCTCGTGTAATTTTAAAAATAATTATGGATGATACCAATATATTTGTAAATGTTATCTATCATAAGAGAATGAAAAATGATGATTTTTTTACTGAATGAGTATTATTCTTTCACTTTTAATTTCAATTTAAAATCATGAAAAAAATAACGCTTTATATTAGCCTATATTCTTCTCATTAGTAAGTCTTGTCATAGGACTACTCTTTTTAATGTTGTATTAGAATTGATGAATATTGTGTCTGGTTTTACAGATGAAGTCAGTAATCATTTCTATATAAATATTATGAGGATTGTGTTTATAAATTGTAAGGCTGCTCCTACATTGGAAAAGGAAACAAAAACATGACGCGTCGTATCCCTTTCTACATTAGAGTTGATCTACTTCAATGAGCCATTTCAGTCAGAAATACTATTATATATTACAAATCATTGTTACATACTGTAATATACCGGGTGTCCCACGAAGAGGTTTAAATGTTTGATTTTATATTACGTGCCCATTCATGCACCGAACTTTTTCAAACTTTACACAGTTTACAACCTTTTTAGAAACAAAATGGCGGCATATTGAAAGACGATACTTTAAAAACATTAAAAAATGTGGTTTTGGTTTTATGAAATATTTTTATTGTTACATCCTAGGGCAAAATGATTTTTAAATAAGAAAATTCAGGACATAGCCTAATGAAAAACATTAAAGTCCGAAATAATTCAAACTGTAACCCATCCACAGCAACACACTGATGTCAAACAATTACTAAATGACAACCTTCATGGCTGTTGGATTGGTCGTGGAAGTTATTTTTTAGATTGGCCACCCTGATCACAAGATTCAACTGTTTGTAACTTTTTTTATGGGGTCACTTGAAAAAACAATTTTATATCTATATCTTCAATAATGATGAGGAACTAAAACGATCAATAGAAGAGGAACTTCTCCGGATACCGCGGAGTTTCTTTGTAAGAGCTTACGAATCATTTGTTAAGCGCTGTTATCAGTGTGTTGCTGTGGATGGGTTACAGTTTGACTAATTTTGGACTTCAAGGTTTTTTTATTAGGCTATGTTCTAGTTTTTCTTCATTTAAGTCATATTGCCCAAGAATGTAACAATAAACATATTTTATAAAACCAGAAACCTTCTTTAATGTTTTCGAAGTATCGTTTTTCAATAAGCCGCCATTTTGTTTCTACAAATGTTAGGGAGCTGAAATTTTTCCAGAATATTTTTAGAACCTACTTTGTAAACTGTGTGAAGTTTAAAAAAGTTCGGTGCATGAATGGGCACGTAATATAAAATCAAACATTTAAACCTCTTCGTGGGACACCCGGTATATAGCACAGTATGTTATGAAAATTTATCATAGATTCTAACAATATTGAAAAATATATTAAATTCACAAGTCTGAAGTCATAAAAAACAGACAAAAATCACAAAAATTGAAACTGAGAACTTTAATTTCATTTAAGTTCTGAATTTTTGGATCCATAACGAACTGCGAAGTTAACACTATTGTGTCAACACTAGAATTGACGACATTCAATTTCATTTAAATTGAATTATTATTTCATGAAGACTATCAATGATTTAATAGACTGATCGTATGTAAATGTAAACGGCGTGGAAATGTAGACGGCAATGGACTGGTCATTATGTTTGTTTTGTTTGTTTTTTTTTTCAAATGATATTTAGAAGAAGCCATCAGTTTCACTTAAAAATGAAATCTCTTAGGCTCTACTCAAACTTGTATACTTGAATCGCAGATACTTAGCGACTGGAATAACAAACATGTGTTTTTAAGTGACGACGTTCAGACAATACGGTTGCGGGATCGTGTGAGCGTCATCATTTGAAATCACCATGTTTGTCATCCGAGTCGCTGAGGAGCCGCGATTCAAGTATCCAAGTGTGAGTAGAGCCACAGAGAAGGAAGTTCTTTCTTCTCTGTGGTGGAGCCTGGCTGCAAAAGTGGTTTGAGAGAAACCCTGTCTACTCAGTTGGAGAATTTTTATCTATAGGTGAAATTGACATATAGACAAGGTGTTGAGCTTAAATTATCTTATCAATGTGATTCCTTGTCTGTGATATAGCTGTGATATTTTATTTTAATCCATAAATAGTCTGTTATATTATTGCTTTCTTTCTCTCTCTCTCTCTCTGACATGATTGTGATATAGCTGTTATCAGAATATATTTGTTAGGCTATTGTTATTCCGTTATGTTTAGTATGTTTTTAATTTTGACTTATGCATGTGATATTGATATATGGTATTAAGTGAAGCTCCAAACATGTGAATGTGAAGACCTTGAAAATACAAAAGACTCTCATTACATTGATAAATCTAAAGTATGTTATATGTGACAAGGCTCTATGTTTGTTATAACAAGCTCTCGAGTGAATAAAACTATTCTATTCTATTTTTGAGTTTAATATCGAATAGTCTTATTATTGCTTATTATTCATGACTGTAATTTTACAATCATTATCTGTTGATATTGTCAATTTTTATGGTTTGATCCTACAATTATTATTGTATTAATTTATAATTTTGATGAAAAATTATTACTGTTTGTAATTCATAGAAACCAGAGTTGATTATATGAAAGTTGAAAATATATTTTATTTGAATGAGTGAATTTACATTTATTGACTTCTTACCCGAATTCAAAACAAACAAATGTGCAGCAGCATCTTGTGTACAGTGAAATCCGTTTAATTTGACGCTTGGCATTAGATAGATAGAGAGATATCATTTCTTGGCGTTGCTGATGACCGTAGAGCACTGAGCTAAATTATCTAACTGGAGGTAGCAATGAATGAACAAGCTGGGTTCCTCCTATTTTTTCATCATGCCCCACTGTACTGCCAACCTAACAAAATTAGGTGGCCGAGTGTTTCAACGCAGCTGTGACTAGAGCTTTGTAAAAACCAGGTATGTGTAACCGTTATTCTGGCTCTTCTAATTAAGAGTAAAAAGATTTAGTTTTTTTTATCGTCTTGCTATGTTTGACTTCTGAGTTTATATATGCATTCGAATTTGGTGTCTAATGCCAAGAACCAAAATGGTGGTACCGAATACGTTTCGTCTTTATAGTGCCTTAGCTAGAACAACACATTATTAAATAATTGATTAAAACTTGAAATTTGTTAGCAAAAAAAACTGCCCCGGATGGGACTGGAACCTGCAACTTGGAAACTCGGAATTGAATCTGGCTTCCGGGGCATTGGGATGAGAGGCTGAAATTTGAGTAGTTCAATGTCATTATACTTCTCTGTAACATGTATTTGAGATGCAGTACCTATTTTTTGGATGTAACTTTTTTAAATTAAACCCTCAATATTCAAAATCGATAGGCTTCTTACTTCATCTATGAAGATATTATATTCCAAATCTCAAAAGTGTACGATCTTTCGTTCGTTAGTTATCGTGCGTACAGACGGACACCAGTACGATCGCAATAAGAACCCTATCGGGTTCCTAATAGGTCTAATAATATTAATACCCATTACCCACGTTTGAGTACGTGAGCGCCAAAACTAGCAGCGGAGCTCCTAGCGCAGCATAGCGTCAGTTGTAGAAAGCAGAATCGTAGAGACATTGAGTTAGTTCAAATGCTTGACGCTAGATTGAGTGGCATTTCCGATTGCCGTACAGTGACCACATTATAGCCACTTCGAGTTTTGTTTTGTATTGGTGGATTTATAATCCAGTAGATATACACTTTTTACCTGGAAAATATTCCGAAGTCTATGAAACTTTTACATGGTGTCTGGGGGTACTCTGGGATGTATATCCTGAGTTTTCCCCCTCCAGTACCCTGTGCTAACTTCGGGAGGGGCCAAAAACTTAAAAATTTTCGGTATTTTCTATGTTTTTCGTGTATATCTTGTGAATTAAGCATATTTTGTGTACCATTGTGCATTACAAAGTTGTAGGGCATAAAATTTGCTAAATTTTGGTTGGTGAAACAATTTTGTAGACTCAATATTAACTGGAATACAGCCCACCAAAGTTTGAATTTTTTATTAAAAATGTAAACAAATTATTAAAAACTGAAGTTTTCGGCCCTGTAACTATTTTTATTACTATCATATTTGTTATGTAGTTATTTTAATAATTCATCAATAACAATATCTTGGAATATCTATCAACGAACCTCCCCCCCTTTTTAATTCTTGGTTAGTAATTCTTCATCTTTTGAGAATAAGATTCGGATATTGAGCATACAGGGTTGGTGAAAATGATGGAAACGGCTCAATATTTATTAAACAAAGGTAATTTGACGGTAGGTGACATTGGAGATCGTACTAAAATTGAAAATACTACTTTACTGTGACTTCAAAAGTCTGGTCCGCCATCTTGAATCCGCCATATTGATTCTAACTTCATTTTATTAAATGGGAAGGTGGTCATGTTATACATGATTTCGATACAGAATTTCAAGAGAAAATTAATGGCGAAAACCGCACATCGATATGTGGAGCCGTTTTTAAGATATTTCAATTATTAATCAGACGCATTAAATCGACTTCACTTACTATCTAAAAAAACGGGTGAAAAAATTCAAACTTTGGTGGGCTGTATTCCAGTTAATATTGACTCTACAAAATTGTTTCACCAACCAAAATTTAGCAAATTGTATGCTCTACAACTTTGTAATGCACAATGGTACACAAAATATGCTTAATTTACAAGATATACACGAAAAACATAGAAAATACCGAAAATTTTGAAGTTTTTGGCCCCTCTCGAAGTTAGCACAGGGTACTGGAGGGGGAAAACTCAGGATATACATCCCAGAGTACCCCCAGACACCATGTTAAAATTTCATAGACTTCGGAATATTTTCCAGCAAACCCACTTTTTTTCATTATATCGACTGGACTATTATGTGGAAGCCAAGATTTCTATGGAATTAAAAGAAAAACCATAATTATTGTTTTTCATCAACAGATTCTTCGTTATTTGGCAGTAATTTTTGTTTGAGTAATCATCAACAAGTAACGTACCGTAAACTGGGGCAACCTTCAACCACTTGAGAAAAAGATTACACTATATCAAAGGCGGGAATCAACGTAGCAGTCTAGTAACTGATAACCATCATCTAACTTTATCAGCAAGTAGTGTCTTTAATCTCATTGAGAACTGTACAAAAATTGTTTTTTCATTCCTAAGCTACGATCAATATTGTGCAGTAGTCTATCTAAAAGAATTAAGCTCTGTACAAGATTCATATCTTGTAGGGAAGGCTATTTTTTATGTCCTTAATTTTTCGTGAATTTTCAAATTATTTCTGTAACCTCTTTTTAACCTGTAGAAGCAATTATTCAATTTTCATGAAAATTGAACTTCATCTGTAACAAATGAACTTATATGTACAAATGGTAGCTAATACCAACACTATTATTAAAAATTGAATACTATTTTCAGATAAAAAATCTTGATATAATATTGCGTTGAAATGGAAATAACTATTTGCACACGAAGAAAAAACATGGAAAGTAACATAAGTGTTTGATTAAACAGAGTTCTTATTCCGTATTCTTTGATAGGAATGGAAAAAAGGGTTCGTTTTAGATGTAGCATTCGAAATAAGCCTTGCCAGATTGAGTTTGCACAGCAAATGAATATCCCAGAACTCGTTCAATCAATAACTAATCCTCGACCAAAATAATGTACTCTTATTCCATTCGTGTATTTTTGGTTAGATTAAATAATTCATATGCGATTAATTATTGTTGCGAAAATTTTCCACTCAATTAATTTCTTTCGTGGATACAATTTTTCGTTTTTAATAGGGTTTATTTTACTTTTCTAAACGATTAATCTCGATTGGAGGGTAGCAGAGTTCACGCGATGAAAGTGTCTTCTCATAAAAATATCCCTCGTGAATTGCATAATCTTTTATGCAGGACTCAATTAAAATTAAATTCCTCTGCCGCTGAGCAATTCATTACTCGGTTTCGCATTCGGTCAATTTGTCTATAGGGTAACAACCTAATTACTAGAACCAATAATTACTATTTCGGATGATTTGAAAACTCATCAGGTGGCTGACTGTGTGGGAAGGTGGGTGGCAAGCAGTGCGGTTGCCAGCGATTTCAAATTGATTTCAGTCGCTTGCCAGCAATTTCTAATTTATTAGTAGGCAGCCGTAAAGAGAGGTTCAACAACTGAATACAGTTGATTGATCTGCTTCAGGAGGGTTCAATAAGCAGAAATCAGGTCTGAAGAGACACAACCATACCATTTTCCACAAGTAGTAGTGTGTTGAAAAAATTTAATTTATGTGATCCTCACAAATCTTAGAATTTTTAGGCACAATACGACGCAAATTAATCAGAGTAGAACTTTCTAGGAAGGCGACTGAATTGAACAAGATCAGTTAGGGAAACAGACAAATTTTTACGCGCTCAGATTTAGATGCACTCTAATTGCTACACGGAGCTCCTAGTAGAGTAAACAGAAAGTAGAAAGGTTACTTTCTTCTCTGTGGACTCCACAGAGAAGAAAGTAACCTTTCTACTTTGTGGTTACTCCACAGTGTGGAGTAACTTAACTGAGGAGTACAGATCTCGTTGCTTGTAAGCAAACACTTTTACAATTTTTATTTTTCTTACTAATAAAAATTATTCATTCATATGCCTTCATTGATGTTCCTCTCAAGTTATTTATTTTTTTATAATTTGAAAATTTTAGTTTAACTAGTACATTACGAAAAATATATTGTTGGTTATTTACCACATAGATAAAATCCGTAAGCGAGATTCACATCTTAATAATGGTACGCTCAAACTTGTCAGCAATCAGTACACGAACTGAGCTAATTAAAATAAAAGTTCAATAATTAGAGGAACAAAAGTTGGTCGGGGATGTGTTTGATGTGTGGAGGGGCACCTGCTGCTGTTTAGTTCCGCAATGCGATGCCGTCTCCACTCATTAGCGGCGTTTTCGGCTTCTTAATTGTGCGCAGCTTGGGCGGAAAGAGATCCAAGTCGGCCGGTCCGGGCCTTTTATCCATCCCTCAAGAGCTCGCCTCCTGAGTAATTTGTTACGCATTAAAAGACACTTTGCCCTCTGAACCGACCGAAAAAATACATGGGCTAGAAAAAACACATCACAGAAGCTCTATTTGTATTTGACTTGCTCCCGCAAAGGATTAACTAATTTGCTGAGAATTATCACGTCATATAACCGATAGGGCTCATTTCACGGGCTACGATCTCCACTGTGGCGTACAGCCAGCCAGTCAATGTCGGGTGGAATTCTTCGGCAAACATAGTATACAGAACGCTCACCGCTGTAGTTTCTGCATAATTTGAGATGGGCAACTCAAAATGGAAGTCAGCTACTGGGAAATGATCTTCTTAGGAATTACCTTACCCTACAGATTATGATACAGTATTAGCCGAAATAAACAGTTCTCAAACCTAGTACCAGTACTGAAAATATTACTATTTCAGTACTGTTTATTTTGTATACTGTATTATTATTTATACTGTATTTGTACAGTATTATTATTTATACTGTATTTGTACAGTATTATTATTTATACTGTATTTGTCACTCGATACACTGTTGTCATTCGTCATTGAATATTGAGACAATAATAGAATAGTGCCCGGTTTTTCAGTCGCTCAATAGACAGTTTATGGATCCAATAGCACTATTGAATCAATAACCATGTGTTTTCAAATGCAAAAAAAAAGTTATTGATTCAATAAGTTTATTGAACGACTGAAAAACTGGGCATAGGACATTCAAGATCATACAACTAATAAAAGCCTGAGAACCAGTAAATTCAGTTTCCAATGATGGCATTTTTTAATTCACGTGTCTGTACTTCCAAGCATGAAAATTAAATAGGCCTATTAATGAAGTGATGTGACGGTGTGTAATGTACTGGAGCAGACCCGTCTCCATCTGGCACTTTTTCTCGTATCATAACTATCATTCATCCTTCATCTCATTGCCTTCACTCACAAGTAATATACGCAGTATGTGGGCATCATCCGCAAAAAAATTATCTTCAATACTATTTTCATTATACCAAAGACAATTAGGGTCGGTTCATGAGCTCGGGATTTAGCCAAGTCCTAGACTAAAACTGGTGGCTACCGTAGCATCGACAAACGTTTGTCTCGACAGGTTAGTGGGTTAGCAGCATAGAGAGCCCATAGTACATACAGTAGTTTCGAGGCTAACGTTTGTCGATGCTACAGTGGCCACCCGTTTTAGTCTAGGACTTGGCTAAATCCCGAGCTCATGAACCGGCCCTTAGAATACTTAATAGTTTCCTATCGTCTTTGATTATACACAATAATTTGATTTACAATTTTATTCATTCAAAAAAGAAAGTTTTAAAGTTATGCCGATCTTGAAGAACGAATATTAAATTGCTTCAAATAGACTAGGCTATCTCGATCATTGATAATATTCTTCATCAAAGATCTTTTCTAAAATTGATCATAATATCTTCACTGAATTGATTTTATTGATGACTTCTCAGTTACAATTCAATGTTATAATTAATAATTCATATAAAAAGACATATTTTTCGATTCTGCTGAAACAGTGATCATAGAACTTTACCGCTATTCTTGTCAGACCATTTCCATCGACCAATAACAAATATTTTCCATGTGGAGCAACACGCATAGTTCATCAGTTTTTGAAGAAATGTCCAGGCAACTGTGAAACACGCGCCATAAAAGAGTATCATTGTTTGCATTCAGTAGAAGACAAGCAGAGTATATTTTGCTAGTGAGATGAAAATTGAAGCGGTTTAACACGTGAGTGGAAGTGTAAAAAAATTCGACTTTGTTAATTTGCCGGTGCCGTATTTTAATTGCAACAGAGACAGAATGGATGGGGTGCAAACAACGCGATGCGATATGCGTCGATTGAGGTGTTATTATTCACACGACACGACAGGAAAGTCGCAACGCAGCGCGGGTCAGAGCTCGTTTCCAGTCATGTAGAGTCACAGCGCCGTAATTGGCTCGGCCAATCGAACAGCTCGCACAAATTATCGACGCTGTTCATTTTGTGTGCAAAAACGATGGATGCAGTGCTATTGAATGCTGTGATGATTTTTTGTTTTTCAATATTGGTGTCAGCGATTGGCGTGAGCGAGAGAATATTATTACTTGTTCACGTTCCTGATGTTTGAGACAAACTGCCATCAATGCAGCTGTATCAAGAATATTGATGTCAACAGAATTTCTGATTGTGGAAAAAACATTTTGAAATCTGATGCTATTAATTTGTATTGCGCTTTTGTCTCTAATATGACTCAAATTGCATTTTACAATACAATTTGATTCCCCAACATAGGTTTGAAAATACGGTTTCACGGTAAATACTGAAATTACGGCTTGAGAAATGATAAATATAGTGTTCCACTTGCATCCAATAATTTTTGCAAAATATAATTTGTCTTATCTTATCCAAAAATATTAACGAATCACTAGAAAATTGTACAAGCTTTACTAATATGAAAACTCTAAAACAAAATCTGTAGATTTGGTTAAATTATTTTACTATTTTTACTTGGTATGATGCCCTCATGAGCTCCAGGCCTGTGCGTGGGTAATGAGAGGGGTGATGATGAGAGATGACGACTGTTTTTAGGCAGTCGGGATCGACGGCTTTTCGTCTCATCCAAAAGACGGAAGTGGTAGTTTTTTGTTGTCAAAATTTGTTCCGTCAACTTTATTCGATGTGTCAGTGTGATGCAAAATCTGTCCAGAGGCGAGATGCTGAAGCAAACTGTGAGCTCGCTCTGATAGGTTTGTATATCTGGATAATGTGTGCGAGTATTTATCGCTGTCAACGTGCCGCTTTCGAGTCGGTGGCGGGGGGGGGGGTGTTTACGTCGTAGGAGGAGTTGTGCACTGGACACCGTAAACCCATTTGTCCCGGCGATAAATTGTTAATTGGCAGCATCGCGTCTAATCCCCACCCCTTTGCTTCATCCACCACCACCTCACTGAGGCTGAGGCTATCTCTTCTAGCCCGGGGCCAGGACCTTACTCTCCAAACCCGAATTTAAAGTGCTTTTAGGTTGTACACTTTTGGGCTTAAGTGGTGCCGCTTCAAAAGCTGATTATCCCTCTTCTCTCAGGCAGCAAGCGCTTCGCAACCCCCCAACCCCCCACCAACCCTTTAATGCTCCTGAAGAACGTAGGCTATAGCGTAATGGGCTTGTCATCTACTCCAATAACATGACAAGATGGCGAGGCCGGAGGCTCCACCACATTCTCCATGCAAGATGATTTGCAATGCGTACTTTCGTATCAATTTTGCAAAAGAAGAATGCTTTTTTGTCAATCTTCAGAAGATGATCAGTATGGGGAGCTTTTTCAAGACTCGAAACTCAATTTAAAATAGCAATATTTTTCAGTAAAATGAAAATGGATTGTCTATAAATATATTTTTTCTGAGAATATTAGAGTTCCTCATTGATAGGCTCGTGTATAGGAGTTTTCATGGCATTTCAAAAATGATAGTCTAATACTTGGTTGTGTCTTAAACTTGCTGACTTACATTAAAAGCAAATACACCTAGTAGAAGGGGAGACTGGAAAGATTAAATTTCAATATATTCAAATTTTGGTTTGTTGGTCACTTGGAATGAATGATTTCCAGGTTAATACATTATGAATTCCTTTTAGAAATAACTTCATTATAACGAGTTCACCCCGTGCAGCGCAAAGCGCCGCTTACTTGAATTATCTATAAAATTCTTAGTTTTAAACAGTTAGTCTACTATTTTGAATATCTGAAGCTGACAGCAGCTCAGTCATACCAATGAATCCAACTTGTACAGATAATTATTTATAGCTATTGTACTACTTTAAACTTCTAAGCTCTATCTATGGGAATTTCACAAACTAACTCAATAACTTAGTACATGTTATTGTACTTGCACCACAGGTATCTATCTATTCTTGGTTATTATTTGTTTGTTTGGTTTTATTATTTCCCACTCATTTAAAATGATCATTTTTGAAAAACAAATAGAGCCTGCAGAAATTCAAAAGAGAGAATTTTATCTCTCTTTTGGCGCAAACCGCATCAAAATCGGTCCACTCAAACTTCTCCATGAATTTCCCAAAATCACATGGGCACCAAACTCTTTTCATATAGATGAGGTAGATGGTGTGTCGTGTAAGTACGACAACATAATATGACAAATAAGATAACTTTGAAGAGCCTTCTAAATTGGAATATAGTGTTTGTTTTACATTTATGATGTATTATTATTTTATTTTAAAAAAATTTATGAATCTAGATGGTTTTAGAGAAAAGTAGATCACAGTTTCTACTGTTCAAATTTCTTTAATGGCTCACGGTAATAATAAAGGAATCTAAACTTCCACTATAGTAGCGGCCACGAAATTAGGCGGCTGAGAGAATTTGCGCTGTTGTCAAATTATATGGAACCAGTAAAGCGAGGCAAAGACAAAAATCGCTTTCTCCCCATCACGAATTAGCAACGTTGAGCTCCCAGTGCTGACTTTCCGAGCGTCGGAGACGATTTCTGTGCATGATTTGAGTATACTCTGATAAAAAATGCTTTAGGATTGAGACCCTCTTGGCCTTAGTGACTCTAGGCCGGTTCTAAAGCAGTTGAAATCAAAGTATAGTCGGCTGCAAGACTTGACAACAGCTCGAAATGTCTCAGCCGCTTTATTTCGTGGCCGCTACTATTGTTTCAAAATTTTTCTTTTGTGAAGGAATAAAAAATAATTTTTTTCATGGATTATTACTTAGGGTATTCTCAATTATTAATAGATAATTTTATTGCCACGCAGAATCACAGTTTTTGTCAAATGAAACAGGGTTTAGAGAGTTGGTGAGCGGTGCTGATATGTTTCAGTTGATGCGAGAGGGTTTTGGCGGGGAAGTGTGGATGGTGGGGGGGGAGGCTTGACCGTGAATCCCTGGAGAGTGGAGTGGTTACTGGACCCTCGCTCTCCATCTGACCTGATTGAATCACGCTTTCTGTCTACAGCCCCCCAGATTACTTCTCGGATTCTTTCCTCTGCAACATCTATAAATTTCTCACAAAATAGCCAGCCAATTGAAAGCACCCACGCTTCAAAAAGTTCCCAAGGAATCGTAACAACTACTGGAACCATTTGAAAGGCAATAGACGATTAGGCTTCTTCCACACCAATGTGGGCCGGACTCGGATCAAGCTAATGAAAATAGTTTGACTGATGAAAAACAATGGATGTAGATTAGTTAGTGTTAATATACAAATCAAGATACATCAGTCATCCAGTCCGTGTTTCAAACACGAAAAGGTGTCTTAAGGCTAGGCGTACACCGGTTAGTCAAGACAAGACAAGACGACATTAGTCACGTTTAGTCACAGTAATTGACATAGCTGCTTATGAAGCAGCACACACCGATGCAATGACTAAACGGTATGTGTCGCTTATAGTCATAAAGTCTTCATAGTCATAAAGCTTTCATAGTCATAGACTCTTCATAGAGCATAGTATCTTCATTTTATTGAGTTGCTTTTTAGTATAAATTGTTTCCATTTGTGGGAATTTTGAAATATTCTAATTATGATCAGTAGCATCATTTCATAAGAACCATTATGACTATTCTTGAATCCTTTCAAGAGAATTATTAGTTAAAAGAATTAGAGAATTAGAGAATATTACTGTTAGAATTAGAGAATTAATAGTTTCAAGAGAATTATTCTTAGACATTTTGGATCAAAGCCAGTTTTTCCTTTCCTTTTTACTGTATCAAATAAATGGATATAAATATGTCGCCATTATAAATTAATTGATATTAACATAATTGATATTCTACACTATGCCTTATTTCAACTGATTAAGCCAAATTATAAAACCTAAAACGCATTCTGATGGAGATTTGTAGGAAGCTTTCCAACTATAAGGCTAGGCGTACACCGGTTAGTCAAGACAAGACAAGACGAGATTAGTCACGTTTAGTCACAGTACTTCACATAGTTGCTTAGGAAGCAACACACATCGATTAGTCATTGCATCGGTGTGTGCTGCTCCATAAGCAACTATGTGAATTACTGTGACTAATCTTGTCTTGTCTTGTCTTGACTAACCGGTGTACGCCTAGCCTAAGGTAGCAGAAGCAGTTCAAATCGGTTACACCTAAAGGACGCCCAAAATATCTTTATAGGAATGTTTCAGCCCTTTTTGTAGAATCCATATAAAAACTATGTTAATATTAATAGAATCCATGTTATGTATGAAACACTGTATACTAGAGAACCCCATTTGTATGAAACTTCCCAATTGTAATCAGTTCAAGTCGGTGACCTGATGCGACGGAGAGTGACACCATCAGATAGATGGCTGACTAATACGACAACAACACAGTCTTTTAATCTGGAAAGAACAGTGATCGACGTGGAGGGTTGGGTTCGGACCGGCGCTCCAAAGAAATGTTTTTAGAAGCGACACAAATAATACGGATATGATTTCCAGGACAAACACGGGGAGATTGCGTGTGATGGGGAGGGGAAGAAGGGGGTAGGGGTCGCTTAATTGAAAATGACAAAATCCCGGACACAGAGCATTCAGATGGTAATGAGCTCTCCTCCAATCCTATTAGTTGGCTGCACCTGTGTCAGTGTCTGTATCGATTCCTTCTATATCGACGTCTGTGCGCTATCGATTACGCTAGGCTCCCTTTCCGGTGTCACATCGACTATCGCATGCATTAAAATTCGCCGACTCCCTCTGTGGCCCCACACCCGACAGACTCCCAACCTATGGCCTCTACAATGTTCCGGGGCACTCACTTTGGCCTATAGACACCAACCAATAGCTGTACTTGGAAACTGTTTGTTGACAGGTCTGGTTGAATTCGAACGGTTGGTTTACTAATTGAGTGAAACATTCCCACACCTTAATTCATGTGATTGGAAGCATCAGCTAGATTTAGGAAACTATCAAATGTCCGAGTGACATATTATTCGATTGGAAGTTGAGATGATTATCAACTCCTTAACCTGGGTGTTTGACGTATCAAACCTCTAAAATCCAAGGTGCGATCAGTATAGGCGTGGCGTGGGCTTTGAATTTGGCGATAGAAGATAGCGCTGAGCTTATATAAAATTTTTAACCCCTCAAACGAATGTTATTTCAAAATACAAATAAACCCTGCACATCTAGGACCACTTACCTTTCTTTTGGCGCAAACCGCATCCACATTGGCCCAATATAACGGTCACAAAGCTGATTGTGCTATAATAATGTTTTACAAAATTCTTTCAATATATAAAGCGTCTTATAAACGGGGAAAGTAGAAACACTTAGCGGTTTATAAACGGGGAAAGTAGAAACACTTAGCGGTTTATAAACGGGGAAAGTAGAGACGGGAAGTTCCTGGCGGTCAGTAACTTTCCGTCTCTTCTCTACTTTCCATGTTTATAAGCCGCTTGAGGATTATGATTCACCACTATCATCTTCAAATAAAATCACCCCCCATCTCCAATCACTATTATGGAAATACTGGTATCAGAACTTGAAGAGTACAATATTCCTAGCAAAATAAATCTTACATATTTACCTATTTACCTATACGGTTTCAAATAGAGTTGTGATTTGAATTGAAGAAAAATAGTAGATTGAAAAACTACTTTGAATGCATGGTAGTATATTTATGTCAAGCAGGTGCCAAATTTCAGGCCAGGTGACGGAAGAGGCGAAACACAGCAATGGCGGTCGTTGCTCCAGGAATTCCCCCTCCTCCACCGCCCTCACCACTTGTCACCCCTCGTAGTGTGATCCCGTCAATTTGTCGCATCCACCCCAATCGTCCCCGGGGAAAATATAAATTAACTTCTATTCTCTCCTTGTGCTGATCTTCTTGAATTTCATAACTCATTTGTAACCTGGCACGCGTATTCTTCGAAGGGTGTGATACCGGTGAGAATTACATTCTCGGCCGAAAATCAATTTATTGTACGGGAGTATTATAGACATCATCCGATATCTGGCAAAAAGCTTGGGGTAAACACACTACAAGTGAAAGTTTATACTTTCAATCTCAGTCGAATGACTCATGCTATATGTATTGATTTCTTTGACTAGACTCTCTCTTCTGTTAATCTTTTTTCTAGTATGATATCTTCGGAATCTTCATTTCCACCCAAAATTATATATTGATTCTAGAGCTCAGAGTAATTTGAATTCATCCCGATGAATTCAGCTAATTTAACGGTATCAAACACCATTGCTGTGGATGTAGCAAATTCAACGTAATTAAGTAAAAGAAAATATTTTCGAATTTGTATTTGTAGATGGAATTATTTTCATGGATCTATTGGGTTATCTATGGGGAATATTTAAAAGATTATTAATTAATTATTCCAATAATATGATTTATAACAATGTGGTGATGATTATTATTATGATTCAACAGTAGAATAGAAATAATTCTAAAATAAGTGATTTTAGAATAAGTGAACATCGTAATTTTTTTGTGAAAATGAATTTGAATTTAAGTTGGTCCATTCAACGACCGAAATATGTCGATAAAGATTCAATTATGACATAGCAGTAGTGTAAGATATAAATGAGTGGATTAGATAAAAAATACCAAACATTGTTAACTTAGCAAATACAATCGGCAATGAAATTTCACTCATTAACTTGAAACTGAAACAATTCTTCATAACAAATTCAAAGTTTTGATAAAACTTAAGTGAAAGTTTTAAAGTAGAAATAAGAAATGTAAGTGCCAATTTATGCCAATAAATAATGTATTGTCCGTTACCTAGAAGAGTAATTTTGTTATTGACTGTCCTTAAATCTATGCCAAATCCTGACATATCTAAACTTTTTCTCGTTGAAAACACGGATAGGCTACACATGGTAGAGTTCATGAGTAGGATTATGCGAAAATTACGTAGATCGTTGCATGATTCCTACCGTCTATTCTGGAATACATGGTTTTTCATTTTGATAAAAAAAATACAATACAGATATATTTCTTACAAAGCAAATAAAAAATACCCCTCCAGCTGATAGCTATTTGAGGTGGGTTGAAATAGGTCATAATGACATGGGCGTAGTGAAGAATCAGTAGGAAGGAGAAAATGAAAAGACATCAAGTTTATAGCAAAAAAAGCATTCATGATTTACAACCGTTGGATAGCACAGCGATTTTCGTCATAGAGTTTTCCCAGCAGTGTTTGAAAAGGGATAGAGGTGAGCAATGACAGGAGAAAAGGTTGAGAGAAACATTGATGGGTTGCTGGGGGGGGGGGTGGGTCAGTGATGTATCCATGGAATGGGAGTGGGTGGATTGTCCGGTGGAGGGTGTAGGGGGACGCAGGGTGAGGCACGAAATGGCCATTAAACACTATCTGGTCGGTTGAGCTCAGTTCGACTGATCGCCGGGAGGGGGCGCTGCAATCGGCCGCCAAAGGCAGGTAGAAGGCTCCCCGAAAATCTTTTCTCGCAGCATCCGAGAACACAACTTTCGGAAATACCCTTCCTTACCTCTGCTCTGCTCTGCTCGTTTCACTGATCATCACACTTTCCACTCCTACACCATAAACGTGCTACATTTCTCCATTTACTTGTCTTCTTCAGGTTTCTCCCTTCACCCTTTCTACCTACTACTCATCCTACTCCTCCTTCTTCTTCTTCTTCTTCTTCTTCTTCTTCTTCTTCTTCTTCTTCTTCTTCTTCTTCTTCTTCTTCTTCTTCTCCTTCTTCTTCTCCTCCTCCTCCTTCTTCTTCTTCTTCTTCTTCTTCTTCTCTTCTTCTTCTTCTTCTTCTTCTTCTTCTTCTTCTTCTTCTTCTTCTTCTTCCTTCTTCTTCTTCTTCTTCTTCGTCTTCTTTCTTATTCCTCGTCTCTTCTTCTTCGTCTTCTCTCTTCTTCTTCTTCTTCTTCTTCTTCTTCTTCTTCTTCTTCTTCTTCTTCTTCTTCTTCTTCTTCTTCTTCTTCTTCTTCCTCTTCTTCTTCTTCTTCTTCTTTTTCTTCTTCTTCTTCTTCCTCTTCTTCTTCTTCTTCTTCATCTTCTTCTTCCTCTTCTTCTTCTTCTTCTTCTTCTTCTTCTTCTTCTTCTTCTTCTTCTTCTTCTTCTTCCTCTTCTTCTTCTTCTTCTTCTTCATCTTCTTCTTCCTCCTCTTCTTCTTCTTCTTCTCTTCTTCTTCTTCTTCTTCTTCTTCTTCTTCTTCTTCTTCTTCTTCTTCTTCTTCTTCTTCTTCTTCTTCTTCTTCTTCTTCTTCTTCTTCTTCTTCTTCTTCTTCTTCTTCTTCTTCTTCTTCTTCTTCTTCTTCCTTCTTCTTCTTCTTCTTCTTCTTCTTCTTCTTCTTCTTCTTCTTCTTCTTCTTCTTCTTCTTCTTCTTCTTCTTCTTCTTCTTCCACCTGTCATTTTACTTCCTTCTGGTTGTTTTCACTTGTAAATCAACCATCCCACATTACTTCTACCCTACCAACCCCTTCAGAGAAAACTGAACTTCTGTTGACAAATTCTACAATACAAGAAAAGCGCCGTCTCTCAACAGTTCATAATATTTTGGATTTAATTCGCTAGCAATTCAAACAATACTGTCAAATGTATCGTGAATAATCCAGTCGTGACCTCAATTCTCATTTTCAAAGTGCGATCAAAACAAATTTCAAAACAAAATAAGATTGCTTCAATCTCTGTCAAACGTATAGCTCTGTCAATACACTAACCAACAAGGTACACAATGTCTTATGAATGATAGTTTTTTACACAGCTGAATAGAAAGTTATTGAAATCGAACGTTGGTATTATTGTGTCCTAAATAATAATAACGGTAGTTATACGTATAGTTTAAAGTTTAAACTGAGGTATTATAACTTTACCGGCCGATTAAAGAGTTATTAGCTGGTAACACTAAGGTAAATCAGGACAGCAACGTAGTGGAAACGATGACAAACTGGAGTAATTTGAAATAAAAAAAGTAGTATAAATATGTCACTTCTGTCACCCACTCTGTCACCTAGATGGCCGCTGTCACCAAGATGGCCGCTGTCACCAAGATGGCCGCTGTCACCAAGATGGCCGCTGTCACCAAGATGGTTGCTGTAACCAACATGGACGCTGTAACCAGAGCGTTCTCTGTAACCAACCTATTCACTGTAACCAAATCTGATTATGTCTCCAAAATGCCCGCTGTAACCAATTGGAATTCTGTAACCAAAATTGACGCCAGCACCACAATGGCCGCTATCACCACAATGCGCGCCGGCACCATATGTGACTTTGTCACCACATTAGTGCTGTAACCAACATGGCTACTGTATCTTGTGAGTGAGCCGGATCATGAAGACAAGATAGAACCTCACCCAGCTTATCTACCGCCCGCCTTTTTCAAAAAATATTCTCCCACAAATCGGCTGATTAGCAGACTAGCTGACTATCTCACACCTAATTAGAACCTAATAATTACATCACCATTATTTTCTCAATTTCTCATTAATCATATTCATGAATTTGGCGTCCATTGATTCCATATCTCGTTGCATTTGTGTTAGTTTAGTATCACAATAGATTCTATTATTACGAATGCGATAATTTACCAATATTAGTTGTAGTTTCTGATACACGTCGACCAACATCACCGCCAACCTTGTCTTGACTAATTTTGTTAATCGACCTGATAAATCATCAATGATTGATTTTTTCTCTGCCCTAACCACGTTCAAGATATGTTCGGTGTTTACTCTGGCTTTTTCTTCTACTAATTTGTTAACTGGACCTGTTAGATCAGCAAGGATAGATTTTTCTCTTCCCTAACCACGTTCAATATATGTTCTTTATTTACTCTGTCTTTTTCTTCTACTAATTTGTTAACTTGACCTGTTAGATCAGCAAGGATAGATTTTTCTCTTCCCCAATCACATTTGATATATGTTGTTTATTAACTACATCTTTATCCTCTGCTAATTTGTTAACTTGACCTGTAAGATCAGCGAGAATAGATTTTTCTCTTCCCCAATCACATTCGATATATGTTGTTTATTAACTACATCTTTATCATCTGCTAATTTGTTAACTTGACCTGTAAGATCAGCGAGAATAGATTTTTCTCTTCCTCAATCACATCCGAAATATGTTGTTTATTAACTACATCTTTATCTTCTGCTAATTTGTTAACTTGAGCTGTAAGATCAGCAAGGATAGATTTTTCTCTTCCCCAATCACATCCGAAATATGTTGTTTATTAACCACATCTTTATCTTCTGCTAATTTGTTAACTTGACCTGTAAGATCAGCGAGAATAGATTTTCTCCTCCCCAATTACATTCAATATATATTGTCTATTAACTACATCTTTGTCTTCTGCTAATTTGATTACCTGTTTTGACACATCATTGAGAATCACTGCTTTCTCATCGCCAATTATATTCGATATATATTGTTTATTTTGTGCTTGTTTTCTTCTACCAATTTAGATAGACGATCTGATAGATCGTTAATAGTTGAATTTTAATATTCTCGATATCATTCAATAGATCGTTCTATTTACTACATCCTTGTCTTCCACTAACTTAGTCAGACGTTCTGAAAGATCAGTAATGCTTAAGTTTTTCACGGTGTCAATTTCATTCAATAGATATTGTTTATTTATTGCATCACTATTTTCCAGCGGTGCACCTAAATTCACAATTCGTCTAGAATGAACATTGAGACCGCGACCATCTGGTAATGAACTAATAAAATCATCCCAATTTTCATAATTTCCTAACCAATCAGCATTATCAGTCTGTGTTTCTTCAGATTTTGATGCGATAATAGTATTAGTTGAAGTTGATTCAGCTGTAGTATTTAATTTTTATCTCCACTTTTGCTTTAAAATGCGTGCGCGTTTGCGCTTACCATTAAAGATATTATTATTTTCGTTATTATCACTATCAAAACCGCTGGACTTAGCTCCCAGCGGTCTTCCAAATCGATCGATTGTTATCATCATACTAATGATAATTCAACTGTGCAGCTCAAGTACACACCTCACATATGTATGCAATTAATAGAAGTACTAAAAACTAGATGAACTAGGTTTCTAATGCTACGGAAATTAGAAAACCATATTTAAAGAAAAAAATCTCAGCTTTATTATTATTATTATACTTTACCAATGTAATTTGTTAACAGCTAAATCATACAATAAATTATGCAACAATAGTAAAAGCAATGCAATTATCAACAACAACAGCAATAATATTAAACGATCATACATAGTTCCAATGTCAATTATCCGTTCAGTGTTCTCATCACCTTCCATCTTCTGAAACTCCTCCTCCTCCTCCTCCTCACTGTCGTCCAATTCTTCATCTTCTCGTACATCAGCGTCCTCTGCCGTGTCCATCACCTCGGCAACAGCAGCAGCAGCATCATGAAGATTATCATCAATGGCATCAAAATAAGCAACAAACGCATCAGCAGCAGAAGAAGTAGAAATAGAATTTGAAGAAGCAGGAGCTCGAATAGCATTAGCAGCAGCAGCAGCAGCAGTTAACATCTGGTGTCCATATCTCTTCCGTTCATTATTAGTGATTGTAATTCCTCTGGATATTCTTCAAGTTCAGCCTTTGTCATCCTGTCGATTGTGCAACTCGGGTAGATTGAACCATTCACACGTTCCGTAATCAATACATATTTTTCCTTTCCATTAAAACTCGATATATTATCTGCATTTACAACAGATAGAAATTTTTCCGGTAAAATATATCACATGGTTTAGCACTGCTTGTCAGTTCTTCATCACTGTAGAACAACACTCGCACAATAACTCGTTTTCCAAATTTAGTCGTAACCATTCGTGCTGAAATTATCGGATATCTAAATTGTTCAGTTAAATCTAAAAGTCGAATTGTTGGCAATGTTTCTCGCTTTCGCGTTGAGCGATTCTTGAAACTCGTTACGTGATGGCCTTACGACGACTTGTTCTAATAATCGGCATTATTAATTGTTTTTTGAATACTTTCCCGCAGCAGCAGCAGCAGCTTACACGCACGCAATGTTCACAGCTAGGCGATCTCACAGATAATGAATGCATCAACCAGCATTCTAGTTCAAGTGCACACCTATTGGCACACCTGTCGAGCAGGTGTGTGTTTGTCCGTTATTCAAGTTCAAACATGTCCGTTAAAAGTTGATTGAACTATCGTTGCATCATTGCAGTTTGCAGATGCTAGAATTGAAGTGTAATTATTAATTAAAAAAAAACTTGCATGTATGTTGCAGCTGCTCATTGTACACTGTTTAACGATCGAAATAATTAATTAAACCATCGTTGTATCGTTGCAGTTTGCAGATGCTAGAATTGAAGTGCAATTATTAATTAAAAAAAACCTGTATGTATGTATCGCAGCTGCTCATTGTACACTGTTTAACGATCGAAATAATTTGCAATATTTCATACATCGGAATTTCCTCCACAAGTTACACGAAAATTTATCAATTTTGTTTTTACACATGTTGAATGTATGATAAGCTCCATTGCAAAATTCACGATGATTATCCGCTGTATGTGATTGCATTAGTCGATAAAAGCACGAATCTGAAGTACATTTTCCAATGAACTGATGCATTGTTTCATTTGCTTGAGGATTTATACACATAATATAATGTCCATAATCTTTTCCATAACATTCATACCTATGATAACGTAGTTTATGTATGAGATGTTTTTCAAATGCTGATTTGTTTTTAAGCAGTGCATCTTCTTCTCCTTCTTCTACTAAATCTACATCCATTGATATAATCTTTTAACACTCATTCTTGATTTACAATGTCCGCCATCATTTCATAAATATAAGTTTCAATTTTAATCAATTTATCTACATCCAATAATAACGGTCTACTGTAGCCCAGATATTCGTGAATATCTTCGCTGTTAATTGTTGACAAATATGTAGATTTCAACTTTTAGCAAAATTTATTATATACAAATCTCCTGTTGTGTATGCTCGTGAAATAGCATTATCCAATTTGTCAACACATTCGATAATGTGTTTTAATTTCTCTTCTAATTCAATCGATCTGTAATCTACCTTCGGATTCATGATGCTGTTGCTTCCTCAATATCACACCTCGACGCACAAATCACAAGTCCTTGTCGCGATGTCTGCTTGCTATTCACACACAACACATACACTAATCATTCTGTACTAATGTTTGTGAGAAACTGTTCGGCGGTTGTGGAAGGGATGATGCATCAGGTGGATGCGGTACCAACACATTAAAATTAATTGTATCTCTATAATCAGGGGCGCAAACATTTGCGATGTGAAATTCTAATGGGTTCTCACACCAAAAACACTTGATAGCATCGTTCTTATGACAATAATAAAATCCATTTTGTGCTAATACACGCAAATGTGTTAATTGATATAGATAATCATCATTATTATATAAATCTTGTGCTTCTTCCTCGTTTTTACTAGCTTTAGAATCTTCTTGATTCATAAACATATTCATTAACGACTTCAATCTATTAATTACTGATGAATAATCAAATTCATTTATCTCCTCCTCCTCCTCCTCATTCTTTTTCTTCTCTGCAGCCATCGCCTCTTCTTCTTCTTCTTCTTTATCTCCACTTTTTACATTACTCTCATCTACTACAACAGCTTTTTTATCACTATCATCATTATCATCATCATCATCACTATAATCTTCATCACCACTATCAATAGCATTCAAAATATAATTTTCTATTTGTTCCCTGTAATGTATGCGAAGTTAATGCACATCGTCCATAATTATTTCTATGCTGTTTGCAATGTTCATTTGTATGTGGATTATAAATTGGTTTTTCCATCGGTGTGGTAAATCTCTCACATCATTGTGAAAACGAGAAAGATATCTACGTTTTCCTCACCCTTAGTATACACTATTTTATATTTTGATAGCAAGTTTCTTATTTGATTTTTACTGAATTTTCCTTCCACAATCCCACGGTAGTAAATGATAATGCTTTGTTAACCATAATACATGTCTAATTTTATCATCATTGAGTTTACATAAATTATAAGGTGGCTGATAATGAAACACTCCCTCTTTCCAGTCTGTTAGTTGTTCACCATAACTTGCAAAAGCTAACTCCTTTATAATGTGATTATTGTAATTGTCTCTGAACCAATGAAATTCAACAACTGCATATGAATTATTATTGCTATTAATGTCTTCGTTGCATTGATAATTAACATTATCTTGCATCTCACCCGTATCCACGCTTGCACTCGTGTCTACCGCACCAGCTGCCGCCATCTTTCACTCTCACATACACTGTAACGTCTCTATGCACCGACTATTCACTTAAAACTAATTAAACACTAATATGTTAGCATGTGCACACTATCTATCCATCTATCTCTCTCATGCATACACATGTCTACCAACTGAATTAATCTAAATTTGCGTCACAATGCCGGTGGCGGCTTATATGTGAGAAGTTTATCGGAAATTAGCATAGCATAGGCTGTAGTATTCGCCTTTACATCTACACTACATTCCCACTCTAAACGTATATCAACTGCATTTGATTTTAATAGTTCTAATTGATGGCTGCAATCAATTACATATAACGGCGCTTTGGTCTTAAAATCATTAAATGTTAATGCAAGACCATATTCATCACTAACTTTTAAATTGTAATAGCTTTTTGAAAAATTAAGAAACATTTGATAAAATATCTCAAATTTAGATTGGGTATTCTCATAAGGAAAATATATATTATTAAGAAATAATTTCATATTAATTATTGATACATCATCAAATTCAGCCATTGTCTTTGTATACTGATTCTTTCGATCAGTTTGAAACCGACAACAACAAAACTCGGTCTATCCTGGAATGAAGCTGTTTTACCACCCAACTATGGGATTTTGAAAGAGGTAAAAGCGGGTATTCAAAAACTTCAGAGTGTCTAAACCCAATGGGTAATGGGTGATCATCATCCAATAATTTCAACATTCTCAATTGCAATGAATCAGCGAGTTTTACGAATGGCATTCTCCAACAAATTTTGCTAATATTCACACTTAAGTATTTTGCTTGTGCACTAGTAATTAAATTTTTATCATGAGATGTACGAACAAGTATTAATTCTTGTTTAACATGTAAAAGAATTTGTTGAAAATCCTCGAAAAAACCCATAACCATTTTCAACGGCATTAAAAATTGGTATTTATGATCTGCATTACTCCAGCCAGATGATTTAATTCCAGCCAATTCAAATGAATTCGTGTCAACGCCTGCACGTTGACATAAATATGCTTTATTTGTGAAGCAATATTTGGATAACGAAGGCGTTGTATTTCATGACCCGATAAATCGAATCGAATCTCTGAAAACAAATTTGCTATAGGGTTAGAATTAACAGTATACGCTGCGGAACAACTTTTGTTGTTTCCGGTGTAGTATCTGTCTTCCTTACAATTTCATCTTTGTTACAAGTTATGCTGAATTCCACATATAAGTAGCTTTCACAAGGTAAACTGAATAATTCAGACGGTTGAATACTTATTCTTATTTCGTCTGAACTATTGAAATTTGAGTTTGTGTATGGTACAAAGGAATGAACTTCATATCCCTGAATCGATGAGTCAATACTAATTTGATTATTAATATTCAATATTTCACTAAACGCCGACATGACGAGGGTTCACTTTAAATCCTAAATCTCTGAGAATTCTTGCGTAACGAGGTGTTACCTTTAGCGTAGTTGAGCGTAAACTGCGATTTTTGATTTGCGCATACGACTCATCGTTTCTTTTTTTATAACAACTTACATGTGTTGTATCAATATTTCTTGATGATGATGATGATGTTGGATTATTATACACTACAACTCCCATTTCTCTTTTCTTTTGCCTTAAATGTAAACACACACTTACTCTGTCTCATGAAAATCTACTAGACGTCCGTTCTGATCGACTATCTTTACATAAATGCTAGTATTTACATTTGTACTCGTAGCTAAGTAAATTACTGGTGGTTGTCTTCTTATGATCAAGTATCCTGGCGGTACAGACGGTGCGTAATTTGAGATAGCATGACTTTCGTCTCCATTATGAGAAATTGAACCACTAGCTAAATTACACATAATTCGTATTGCACTTATTCTCCTAATCTTAACTATTTGTGTGGAATAATGCCATTTATCGGGTGCTAAACATGTTCGTTCGAAACCTAAAACGTCTGCCAAACTGTCTTCTGCACTCAAATCTAAAGGTTTATCTGAATAGATTTCACACTGCATTGTGTTATTATTTGCGATTATTTTTAATCCATGATCAGACGGTAAATGTTTTTTAATTTCTTTGATTATTGATTCAATTTCATATGCACCAGTTCTTAGTGCAATCTCTAAATCACCGTACATAATTTTATTGTTAATACCTTCATTAATATTCGCTATTGAATTATAACATGTGAAATTAACCATCCCAATTTCCCATTCATTCTCTAAATGAATTGGTTCTTGTAGAGTTAAATATAATTCGCTAGAATTATCACTCAATGTCACAAGTTTACTCATTGTAATGTTCACCTGATAACTGTCTGTTCACAACTGTTAATATTAGTGAATTAATTCCGTTATATATTCTACAATCAAAGTTGCATTGTAACTTTATCGAATGCGTGTGATTGGAGAATTATCGAAGTTGGCATTTGAAGAATCAGATTTGGAGAAATTCACAACTAGGGAAGCTGCACTAATTTTAATGAGCAATGACGCATGTATTATCTGCATAATAATGGCATAAAGTAACGAACTTTCATGTACAGGATGAAACATGTAGATGAAAGCGTGCGCACGCACCTGCCACCACCCACCCACCATATGTGGCAAAAAAAAACGATTTTTTTCACGCATCGGATGAGATGAGACATGCACGCACCTGCACTCATAGAAAAATATTGGTATAAAAACGCAGGCATTAGCTCTCTGCTCATCATTGTGTGAGGTGTGTTCTAGCAGATAGTTACGCATATTCTGTTTCTCGATTACAGAATAAAACTTACATTCAACTATCACAATCATTTTCTCTATATATGTTTGTGGCTTGTTAGTGTGAACTTCAACATCGACAATAGATTGTGTGTCTGCAGTATTTTGCTGTTATATAGCTGTGATCAGTTCTACTATTACCATTGCTGATGTTTCTACAAGTACTATATATCTGCTAGTTGCTGCTGTTTGCTGCTTAACTACTCAATAAAACAAGGTACGTGAAATGAAAAAAACATTTAAGTCAATAATGTTAATTTATTATTAACATAAAACTTTTTTCCTCCATTGTTTTTTCATGAAAAACAATCAATTGAACACAAAAATGTTCAATTGATTGAGGTATTATGTTGTAGATCGATTGTTATGTGTGCATGTGACAATTTCATTATGCACACATAACAATTAACCTACGATAATACCTCAATCAATTGAACATTAGTGTAATCGGTATTGCTTTTCGTGAAAACTACCTCGAATGAACGTTTGTTAAAATCTGTTATATTTTCCTCGTTTATAAATTGATTATAACGACGGGGGAGGAAAGTGTCAATTACCTCTTTCTCACTGCTGTAATTTTCCTGCTCTATAGTTGATATTTCGATCTCATCTTCAATCCCTCCAGACGCCCCCTCAATTGCTGATTCGTCAGCAACTGACTGTGTTGCAAGAGCTGCTGCCTCTGCAAACATCATTCGCTTCCGTGTCTTGTTGAATGCGTTAGGATCGGTGTCGGATGTGTGCGCACTAGCTGCTGCGAGTGCGGCCTTCTTCTCCTGAAGTTGTTTCACGGTTTCCCACGGTGGCAGTGTAATGCGTGGTACCGGCCTCTTACCGAATTTGGCCTTAGCGATCCTTGCACTCTGCACGGATAGTTGTAGTTGAATGTGAGAAGTTCAATTGAAAAAGCCTCAATTTCTTTTATAGCCGCACGATTGAAACTTATAGGATTGAAAACTTGATCAGACATTATTGTACACAATAACACGACAGCACTGGTAAACGAAACGAATAATTGAAATTAATATCAGAACCGAAAGCAATTGATGAACGAAAGCAACAGCATGAACGAATTGAGAATGATGAAGCATAAACATTTGTACTTTGTATTTATACTGGAAAAAATCTCCTACTCTCGTATTTCCAGACGCAGCTGAATTGTGGTTTGTTTTGTAATTTCACAGAAGCTTGCAGTGGGAAGGACAGGAGAACGTTATTGCACCTGCATTTCGCACTGCAAATTATGTAGCGGAGCAGATGAATTGCATTCATCTCAAGCAAGGATAAACAAGATCTTCACACCTGCTCTTCACCATCATCATCATCATCACCACCATCATCGCCACCATCATCATCATCATCATCATCATCATCAAAACAGCGTCAACTTTATTGCAGCCGACAATCCATAGAGTGGATGGGGAAAATTCAGACTAAACAACCTCTTGTAAGTTTAAAATTGTATTTCACTTTTAATTTAACTATATTTTCATTTACGAGTTCTCTCTTTCTCTCGAATTATGATTAACACATGTAATCATTATTACATACAGTAGGATCAATGCAATAATATGGAAGTTACTACAAGTTATACATATAGTATGCGAAAAACTGTATACGAGCAAGATATAAACCGAATTCACTGCAATTAGATTTGAAACTGTTCATTGAGAATTTGTCTAGCAAAATATATGATTTTCTCTGGAAAAAGCACGTAATTTGCATAACAGCATAAAATGGTTTATGTCGGAGAGTGTGACATTGTACAAAATTGTAATTGTCGCAGAAGGTGAAACGGTGAAGACTGATACACCATCTTTCAATTCAAATTCTGCTATTTTATTGAACATACAAGATAATATAGATGAATTTTTTTACAACTTGAAGCAGCAAAACAGAAAATTCTTTCTCTTTTGGATCAATTCACAGAAAATGGCTCGGGTTGGGTTGTGGGAGAAATTAATTACGCTGATGTACATGTTGTTAGATATAATCCAATATACGGCTCATCTATTGGAAGTAGCTACATACCTACACCCGCAAAATTGGCTAACAAAAAGGCTCTAATAAATGTTCAGAACAGAGAAGACAACATGTGTTTTTTGTGGTCGGTTCTGGCGTACTTTAATACAGCGCGTAATAATCGTATTAGGGATTTGAAAAAACTTATGCCAATTGTTAATGTAGACGGTTTAACATTCCCAGTAGCTAATAAGGATTTGAATCTTTTTGAAAAATTGAACCCACAGATCGCAATAAACATACTATGTTATTGTAATGATACGGAAAGAATTTTCCCATTCAGGATAACAAAGTTTCGTGAACGGAAATATCTTATATATCTCCTTCTACTCACCAATGACTTTGGCAATAAACATTTTTGTCTTATTAATACTCGTGAACAGAAAAATGGTCTTTCTCGATTATTAGCGGGGAGTACAAAGAATAAGAATGAAAAATTCATATGTCCTTATTGTTTACATCGATTCTCTGATGGAGCTGCCACCAAAACAGATGGAAAGGCAAATTTAGAAGCACACATTAGCATTTGTCAGTCATTTGGTGCACAAAGGGTGCGTTACCCGCGCGAGGAAATTGAACGTGAATCAATTGTAAAATTTCGCGATTATAGCGCAACCATAAAATCTATGTATTGTGTATACGCAGATTTCGAAGCATTTTTAACACCATGCAATGATAATGATAACAATTGTGATGAAGACAATTCTTCACTTGATAATGTTATTGATGATGATAATGATAATATGGCAGCTAATCATACAAAAGACAATCAAATGCTAGTGCAACTACTAATTTGAATAAACATGTACCGTCCGGTTATTGTTATATTATTGTCAAAGATAACTCAGAGATATATTTCGGTCCGAAAGTAGTCCGTGCTTCTCATGTTGGTGAGAAAATTGTAGAACAATTCATTGATGAATTGCTTGCACACGCTGAAGTTTTGGAACCAGAACTGAGATACAAAACTCCAATGGAAGAGATGACGAATAAACAGAAATTTGAATTCACAACCGCAACAACATGTTGTCTATGTCATACCACATTATTATTTGATAGAAATAAAAATAACAAAAGGTCCGTCACCACTGTCACAAAACAGGGCGCTATATTGGGGCCGCGACAACGTCTGCAATGTCAATGCAAAGCAAAAATTATTATACCTGTAATTTTTCATAACTTTAAATCTTATGACAACTGTTTTTAATAAGAGCATTGGGAAAATATGATGATGAAAAGTACAAAATAAACTGCATTGCTCAATCATCTGAGAAGATCTTAACAATGTCGATTGGTATTCTCAAATTCATAGACAGTTTGCAATTTCTGAATACATCACTAGCTACATTAGTAAATAATTATGAGTGATACGGACATTGAGCATAATAGACATGTGTTTAGGAAAGTTTATTCTTCGTTTCCAGACATAGATGAAAATAGAATGTTTCTTTTGCAGAAGGGTCATTTTCCATATGATTATTTGTCAGATGAAACGAAATTCGCTGAAACACAACTTCCTGCTCGCGATAAGTTTTTCAACTCAATAACTGATGAGAATATAAGTGAAGAAGATTACCAGCATGCAAAAAAGTGTGGGAAGCATTTGAAATGAAATCTTTTGGAGAATACCATGATCTTTATTTGAAGACAGACGTTTGGCTTCTTTGTACAGTGTTTGAATATTTTCGTGACAAATTCTACAATATTTACGAACTTGATTGTACACAATTTCTATCCTTGCCTCACCTAGGATGGTGTGCAATGTTGAAACACACAAATATTGAACTTCAACTATTGACATGCCCTGAAAAACATTTGTTTTATGAGCAGGGATTGAGAGGTGGATTCTCGGAATTAGTTTGAGATTTTGTCAAGCTAATAATAAATTTATGTCAAGTTTTGATGAAAGAAAACAATGTACACATCTTTTGTACCTGGACTGTTGTAATCTGTACGGATTTTGTATGGGAAAAATCTCCCACAAGGTCAATTCTGCTGGTTAAGTGATGAAGAAATATCTAATTTCAAGTGGCAAGATATAGATGTTAACACCTCATCATATGGTTATACAATTGAATGTGATTTAACATACCCTATTCATCTTCAACAACTTCACAATGATTTACCGCTTGCACCTCATCATGGTTGTCCACCGAAAGAATTATTCTCACACTATCAAAATGTAGAGATTAAAGAAAACATAAGTGAGACAGACATTGATGCATGCGCCGCACACAGCAGCAACAGCAGCGGCAGCAACGATGAGTTTGATAATGTAAGAGCGCCAGTAAACGTAGATTGCGGCATAAGTAATGCAGCTAACAAAAACTTTTGACCACACTTTATGATAAAAAATTACATTGTAAAGCTGGTGAACCTGCGGCTGTACCCGAAGCTAGGTCTAAAGTGGACAAAATTCATCGTGTATTGCGTTATAAGCAATCACCTTGGTTGAAAGATTTTATTCAGTGTAACACATTATTAAGGCGTCAAGCTACCAATGAGTTTGAGAGAGATTTGTGGAAATTATGTAATAATTGTATATTTGGCAAGAGTTTACAATCGTCTCGCAAACATCGTGAATTTAAGCTAATTACAAACCCAGCTAGACTCGATAAAATTATAAGCAAACCAACAGTAAAAGACTGGTATCAATTTGGAAATGATGTAGTCGGTGTAAGTCTTGCAAAAACAGAATGCTACCTCAATAAACCAATTTTTTTGGGTGCTACAATTCTTGATTATGCAAAACACGAAGTATACGATTTTCACTATAACTATATATTGAAAATCTTTGAAAATTCTGAAGTAAAATTATGTCTAACAGATACAGACAGTTTGCTGTATTCTATAACAAATTGTGATGATATATACGAAGTAATGAAATTGAATCCACAAAGATTTGATTTTTCAAATTATCCAAAAGATCACAAGTGCTATTCAGCCACTAACGCGAAAATCCCGGGATTTTGGAAGGATGAACTTGCATCACGAACAATGTACAGTTTCTGTGGTTTACGTTCGAAAATGTATGCATTCACATTTGAAAATCAATCATCACAAACTGTAGCTAATCTTGATGTTAAGAAACTAGCAAAGGCGACCCGCAACACAGTTAAGCACAGATTGACATTTGAGCACTACAAAAATTGTTTGTTTAACAAAACTCTACACTATGAAAGTTTTAATCAAATAAGAAGTAAACTGCATGAATTGTTCACTGTAAAGCAAACAAAATTAGCTTTGTCACCGTTTGATAGCAAACGCTGGATCAACCCCGTTTTCCCCGAATCCACAAAAGCGTGGGGACACCATGATATTGAAAGATTAAATTCAGATTTTAGCAATCAACTGCAGAGAGCTAAAAAAAGAAATGCAGAAGTAGGAGAAGGAGACGAAGAGGACAAAGACGAAGAAGCTCTCACAATCAAACGAAAACGTCTTTCTGTACTGACAGATCATGCTTACCGCTATAATTCGAAGCATAGTGTGAAAGAAATTTTCACACTGTCTGAACTGAAATTATTTTTGGCAAACAACACCTGCCTGTCTGTCTGTCTGTCTGTCTGCAAATATTGTTGCATTCAGAGAGAGCGAAAGCGGAAGTTGATTTTCATTTATTGGACAAGTTGTGTTGCATTGTGACAGCTCAGTGACTGGTTATCCTTGAAATGCACAGTTGTCCGGAAACGGTCGTATTGAGCAGAAGAGAAGAAAAAGAAGGAGAAGCAGTTGATTATGCCGCGAGCGAATAAGATTGTATTAGCTACACCTGCATCGAATCAAGTTCGAAATAAAATCGCCATTGAATTACATAAGCAAGTTAGAAAAAATTTTATAACTAGACCAACGATTGTTAAGAATCAACATGACCTGATTCAAATTGATTTAGGAGACTTATCATCGTTATCAAAGCATAATAGAAACTTTAAATATTTTCTAGCTGCAGTTAATTGTTTTTCAAAGAAAGGTTATGCAATTGGTTTGAAAACAAAAGGTGGCAAGGAAGTTGCACGAGCGCTTGAAGGCATTTTACGTGCAGAAAAATGTCGCAATTTACAATGCGACCGCGGGTCTGAATTCTATAATCCACACGTTAAAGCTTTAGTTGATAAATTTAAAATTAATCAATATAGCACTTACAGCATTCAAAAAGCGGCTATGGCCGAGAGATTTATACGCAGCGTGAAAACTCGTTTATTTAAATATTTTACAGCAAATGGGACATATAATTGGATTGATTATATAGATAAATTAATTTCTGAATATAACAATCGAAAACACAGAGTAATTGGTATGGCACCTTCACAGGTGAATAAAAATAATAGTGATATTGTGTTGTCAAGAATCAATAGTTTTCATAAGAAACGTTTAGATAAACTACCAAAAATTCTAATAGACCCAAATTTCAAGTTAATGATATTGTCCGTATTAGCAAACATAAACATATTTTCAAAAGGGTTATACAATGAATTATACACCGAGCTTTTTCGTAACACAGATTATAAAACATCTAAACCGATTGTTTATAAAATAGCCGATTTGGAAAATAATGATATTAGTGGAACATTTTATGCAGATGAATTATTAAAACTCAATTATCACCAGCAGAACAAAAGTATATCTTGTTGAAAAATTATTCGAAAGAAAAATAATCATGTTAATTCGATGGTTAGGATTTTCAGATAAATTTAATTCTTGGGTTCCATTGGAAAATTTAGTAACATAAAGAATACTTTGATAAACTGATTTTTTTTCGTTCTAGACTGCAATGTTTGCAACAGAAAGAGATAGAGAGACCTTATAAAAAAATATAGCTTAATTATATATGTGTATTTTTTTACAGCAAAAAGATGAAGAAAGTATTCTAAATATAAATGAGACAGATGAAATAAGGTCGTCATCATCATCATCATGATCATCTTCATCATCATCTGCTGATTTTGATAATGATGTACGCTGTGATGATTTGTCACAGCTTAATGATATATCAAATGATGTTACACAGCAAATTTCAAAACCATAGTAGACTCAGTTAATTCAGTAGAGACAAAACAAAACGTAGAAAATGTGACTTAGATGTGTTAGTAAACTCTCATGTGGCTGTGTTGTCGTCTGTCAATAATGCATTAGTGCAGAAGAATATCTCTACAGCGATATTCATAAAATTGATCATTTTCACATTGTATTTTTGATGCTAAGAATAAAATAAACGCAGGCTTGTAAAAGAAATTGCAGCACATGCAAATTCATGTAAATTTTTGAATTGTAATCTGAACAAGAATGTTTGTGTTTGTCATCTAATTACGCTTAGGAAAATTAATGATTTTAAAAGCTGAAGAATTGTGAATTTCACATACCTGTAATAATGATATCTTCCCCAAAAGATTGGTGAGAAAAACCAAGAAGAAAACAAATGTTGGTTAATTTGTTGAATTTTACAGACATTTTAAAACTTTGCGCTGTCAAGGCTAAATTATTGTGTTAATCAAAACAACCTACTGTAATATGTTGCTAATTGTAAAACGTATAATAATCATTTTGGAATTGTGTTAGTTGTATGTAAGTTTTATTCGTTGTAATTAGTAGTAGTAATTAATTTAAGATATTTCTATAAACAATGTATAACTTTAACCATCACTATAGACGTATATGGATTTGTAAAAAAAAATAAATTGCACATATAAATATACCTTTGTTTATTATTATGTGTGTGCATACTCCTCATCCATATAGTTATTAGATATTAACATATTTCAGTTAGTTGATGAGCAGATGTCAGACTGTGCGCGCATATCATGTGAGAGAGCGATATTAGTTTATTTACTTCTCAATATGTCGGTTAATTCAAAAGTTTCTAAAACATTATGTAAAAACAAAATTCATCATCATCATCAAAGCAAGAAATTAGTCTACTAGATTTTGATGGATTATTGTTAAACTCTAGTTCACAATCAAATTGTGAGAAGAATAGAAAAACGGTAGATATTTTCCTGCTCAATTACGTTGTTTAATTATCGGGCCATCAGCTTGTGGAAAACATCTCTTATTATCATTGATTGTTAATGAAAATGCATTAACATTTGAAAATGTCTATGTGTTTAGTAGATCATTGCCTCAGACCAAATCTAGACTGCTTGAAATGATTTTTAATGGGATCAAAAATATTGGTTTATTCATGAGCGGGATATTGACAATATCCCTCCGCCAGAAAAGTTGAGAAGAAATTCATTGTTATTTTCGATGACATTATCTTTGAAGGTCGATCGAAAATTACATCTTATTTCTGCATAGGACGTCATTATAATCTTGATTGCGTTTATTTGGTTCAATCTTTTGCCGCTGCAGGTAAACATAATCTACGCGACAATGTTAATTATATTATTTTATTTCGAACTGATTTACAAAATTTAAAGTTAATATTTAGAGATTATGTTGCATCAGACATGAGTTTTTCAGCATTTCATAAAATGTGTGATAGTGTATGGAGATCTAATAAGAGGGCATTCATTACAATCAATCTTGAATTAACACCACAAAGCGGTAAATATAAGAATGGTTTTGAACGTGAAATTATTATTAGCTAAAACACAGGTGCTGTGCGCTGAAGAAATTTATTAGTATTAAGTTGCGTTAGATGTGTGAACAGCGTCAGGATGAAAAACAAGTCGCTAACGAAGTTGAGTAGTAGTAGTAGTAACACTGTTGCTGATGGTAATTTAGATAGCCATCATGTTCGTAATCATCATGTTCGTAATCAATTAAAGACGAAATCAAAATTGTTACAGAATACTATTAGCAAGTTAAGAAATTCAATTGTTAATAAACATAAAAAGTTGATTAGTAGCAGAAGAGCTAATGAACGAGATTTACAAGATACATTTAGCCCAATAATAAAACCACTTGTCGAATTGAAATCTTCTTTTGATAATCGCAATAATAATAATAATAATAGGAAACATGTTAGAAAAATGCTGAACAGAAGTATGAAGAAGAAGAAGAAGAAGGAAATGAGGTGGTGATAAGTTCAGATGATAATGATGATGATGATATAGTTGATGATGATAATTCATACCTACAGAGTAATTTACAGAAATTAAGCAAAAATATATACAAGAATTTCTTGTAAAAAAGAAAAACGTTTCTTTTGGATTAAGTTATGATAAGAAAAGCAATCAGTTTAAATTCGGACCTAATTCAGTTGTAAGATTCGACAATAAGCATTTATATGTAGATGCAATTAGATATCCATTGTCACACGGCTTGCTAGAACTCATTTTTCGAAATAAACCAGATGCAGATTTATATGGTGTAAGCTCGATAAGACAATATAAACGAATACTAACGCAGACACGTATTCATTTGAATAAACGTAATAATTTGAAAACCGGAGCAGGATTTAAATATAAACATGTTATCAAAAAATATTTCCATCTATAGCGTTAACTGTCAGTGCTTGTTGGTAGGCAGAACAGATCACGCAGACGAAATGTGCGATCTTTTCAGCTTAGTAGACGGGAGAGGCGAGTAGGTGATGAAGACCAAGGACATGATGCCATGCAACAGCTCTTCATCCACCCCGCTGCTTGCTCGAAAAAAAGAAAGACCGAAGAATCTCATGATCAAACAAGTTTAGCAAACTTATCATCAATTGGGGATCTGCACAGACGATTGAATGAGACTGGTTTAGGGGAGGAGGAGGAGGAGGAGGAGGAGGAGGAGGAGGAGGTGGAGGACGAAGTGAACGCACAAATCCTATCGCCTCTTCGTCTAACACTATGAATAAATCATTTTATCGTAATCTTCCTGGAGATGTGAGATTATCACGTAATAATGAAAGTAGCCGTGATGATGATGATGATGATAATGATGATTATGATGATGCTGAAGTACGCGGGAAAGGAATAGGAAAAATTAGATCGAAACTAAATATGGTTAGGGCAAACAGAAAACCAACTGTAGAAATTACGTATATTTTGACAATGCAGATGAACTTGTCAGAAAGATTAGCTTTATTGATAGGCTCACAGTCAGCTGGTCATGATAACCATTCAGCTGAGATTTCATCTATAATAAGCCAACTTTTGAAGCAGGAATAATAGAATAATGTTCACACGTAATTAGGTTCTAATTAGGTGTGAGATGATCAACTAGTCTGCTAATCAGCCGATTTGTGGGAAAATATTTTGAAAAAGGCGGGCGGTACTAAGCTGGGTGAGGTTCTATCTTGTCTTCATGATCCGGCTATCTCACAAGATACAGTAGCCATGTTGGTTACAGCAATTACTGTGGTGACAAAGTCAAATTCATGAATATGATTAATGAGAAATTGAGAAAATAATGGTGATGTAATTATTAGGTTCTAATTAGGTGTGAGATAGTCAGTTAGTCTGCTAATCAGCCGATTTGTGGGAGAATATTTTGAAAAAGGCGGGCGGTAGATAAGCTGGGTGAGGTTCTATCTTGTCTTCATGATCCGGCTCGTTCTCACAAGATACAGTAGCCATGTTGGTTACAGCAATTAATGTGGTGACAAAGTCAAATTCATGAATATGATTAATGAGAAATTGAGAAAATAATGGTGATGTAATTATTAGGTTCTAATTAGGTGTGAGATAGTCAGCTACGCTGCTAATCAGCCGATTTGTGCGCGTTTCTTTTTTGTTGAACAACGGAGGTCGGTAGATAAGCTGGGTGAGGTTCTATCTTGTCTTCATGATCCGGCTCGTTCTCACAAGATACAGTAGCCATGTTGGTTACAGCAATTAATGTGGTGACAAAGTCACATATGGTGCCGGCGCGCATTGTGGTGATAGCGGCCATTGTGGTGCTGGCGTCAATTTTGGTTACAGAATTCCAATTGGTTACAGCGGGCATTTTGGAGACATAATCAGATTTGGTTACAGTGAATAGGTTGGTTACAGAGAACGCTCTGGTTACAGCGTCCATGTTGGTTACAGCAACCATCTTGGTGACAGCGGCCATCTTGGTGACAGCGGCCATCTTGGTGACAGCGGCCATCTTGGTGACAGCGGCCATCTAGGTGACAGAGTGGGTGACAGAAGTGACATATTTATACTACTAAAAAATGATATCAAGTTATTAATAAGAATAATCTTCTGTAAGCTAGTCGAGATAGTAGCATTAACAATTTTTGTGAAAGCTTTCAACGATGATCTGAGTTGAAATGCAATGATTACATTCAATCCTCTGCACATGGCTGATTCATTTATGTTGCTAAGCTGGCATCGCGTAAGATCAAGAGGGCAGCCCGGCAGCTGCCTTGCCTTGCCTTGCCTTGAGCAGCAGTGGGAGCTATGATGGATTCGGTATCAATTATTTATCGTTACACGAGTTGTTGCGCAGTGTAAGTAAAGTTGGAGAAACGAAGGGTGTCTTGAGTGGGGGGTGGGGGAGGGGAAATTAGAGAGGTTGAGAGCGAGCGCTACTAGCGGCCAAAGCAGCAGCTAAAGAGGCTAAATAAAACTGCTACATTATTTAGCGCAACTCACCCCCCCCCGCACCACCCAACAACCTACCCCTGTTCTAAACCATCACGGCTTTTCCTTTACATTGCCGTCGCTTCGCTCCATCGTCAACTTAATAAGATTTTTCCACCCTCTTTTTTCGCCATTTTCTTGAGCTCATTTTTTACAACCCACTTAAAGAGTCGCCTCCTCGAAAATAAACCGCGATACAGGCCCCCACCCCCTTTCCAAGGGAAAAGCTCTTCTTCCAGAACAAGGTTCTCCAAGGGAGCTGTTTCACCCCCCCCCCCACAAACCTACTCCATTACTACTTCTTCCCTCTCGACCAACTTTTTATAAGTTTAGCGGGTGCTCTTTAAACGAGAAATACTCATTTTCTCAAAGTATGTTTTCACCATGAACTCTCCTCGAACGGTTAAGCTAACAACCACCCGCCGCTCCCGCAACAACTTTTATTATATAATTGCTCCAGACTTTGTTCTCATTAGCAGCTTACTTCTTCATCCACAAACTTCAAATATACTGTGAGTTTTCTCTCCACCAGATTGAGAGCAACTTTTTGCAAATTAACTTGGATTCATCTCCTTCCAACTATACAGAACGACGTGTAAATACGAGTATAACAAGCATGAGAGATTTATGAATATGATCCACAAAATAAATTGTTCTATTCCCGAGTATCTAATCAATCAGATAATTTCATACAAGGTGTGTAGAATAAAAGAGGTGGGTCAGAGTGGAGCGACTTGCAGGGTAAGTCGTGATAATGGAAACTCCCATACAATGCAGGCGTAAAACTTGAGAAGAGTAGGCTCAAAAAATGTCTCTTTTTGAGCCATAACAAATTGCAAAAGTAATAATATTCCAGTTGGAGATCCTAGTTTATACCTTTCTTGACAATGTGCTCGAAGAATATCGTTTAAATACACGAATTATTCGGGATAAGAGCGATATTGGAAACTAATGCAAAACTAGTGGCTGTAGGACTGCAGTGACGTCATTATCTCAACAAACAGCTGCACTCATACCCACCTCTTTTATTCTATACACCAAATTTGGTTTGAGAGGATTCACAACCTTCCAGTTCACCATATCAAAATATTTCATTATAATGTTTCAAATCATATATAAAGTTGGTTTGAGTTAGATTCACAGCCTCTTCGTTCATAATATCAAAGTATTTCATCATAATGTATCAAATCATAAAGTTGGTTTGAGCTAGATTCACAGCCTGGAGGAATGGGGTTGTAAAAATTCTATCGGAAAAAAGGCGTTGGCAGAGCACTGCTAGGAAAACGCCCGCAGGGTGAAGAACGGCAAGTGTGTGTTCTCAGAGCTTATGTATTATTGATCACAATAGAATCCTATTAAACACTCGTGAGCCTCACACTGCATCCCCAGGCCCAAGTCTCACTTCTCCGGCAGTCCGCACTAGTGCCATAGCACCTGTTTCGGATCCAACTTCCCAATCCACACCCTTTCTGTATTATTATCTGTAGCTGATCGCAGCCCTCAAAGGGCAACAGCCACTTTGCAGCTTGAAAACTTGATCCATTCGAGAGAACCGACCATCATTGCCTTCAAAATCTATTTTGTTATTTCTTTCAATCGTAATCTCTCGTAATCTTTAACTATTACTATAACTATTTTCTTTAAATATTATTATTGACGTTTGCCATTTGCCTCTACATAATTTTTCCACGGAGAATACAATTCGAGAAAGACACTTATTTCATCTCCAAATGAATAAATCAATGCTAATAAACAGTTATCATAATTTGATAATTATAATGTATTATTTTCCACAGACTTGATGGACCACTTCTGGCTACACTAGTATTCTTGATAATACTCAAGCTATTTTGTATTTCTCCTTTCGTTTCTCTTCTATCCTGTCATGAATAGTCTTAGTTGAATAGCTGAAGATCTTAGTTACTTTGTCTTTAAAATCACTATGTATCGTGATATACTGTATGTACTGTATAGGAATCATCATGTATCAAACCGTATACACGTTTTCCCATTTTAATGTTTTTACCTATAAAATTTAATAGAGTAAAATAAAATCTATAAATACTCTATTCAACTTGTCAAAAAATTATATTTTTCAATTTTGATTCCACATCACTACCGACATGCAGTAATTTTATTTTAAATCATCATCTTTATATTTTTTAAATTTCCTTTCCATTTCGCGCTTAATTCAAGAATTTAAGTGGTCATCGACAGATTGAATTGTGTTCAGGATAGTAAGTTTTATATATATAGATAATAAGCTTTATTTACGGTACGTAATAGCAAAGAGTATGTTAAAAAAGTATGTTACAGTATAGTATGTTACAGAGTAATGTTACATTTTTTTAATATCGATCAAGTCTTCTAGCCTGTGCTCGACCTTCAAAACTTGATGTCAACTAAACTCATGCATAGTCCACCATTACGAGACTAGGCCAAGTTTTAACTAAAATATTCATCACATTATTGAAATTGCCAGAATCTGTGCCATCATTAATCAATGTAGCAGTGAAACTAATTAGAAGAGTACATTTCTTAAAACATCAAACCATTCAGTGCTCATTTTTGGGCGAGATCGCAATCGCTAGACACTAATTGACAGCTGTTTATTATGGAAAGCTCAAGTCTTGACGCTTGAACATCATTTTTCACTGTTGATTGATGATGTGTTTTCATGGCGGCCAAGATGTATCTCAAAATAAGGATGTAGTCCCCCTGATTGAACCCCTGTTGATTATAAAGAGTGGGGTATTTGTACGATTGAATCTTTGTTCTCCAACGATTGCTCTTGGCAGTGTTGGGAGAGTGAAAATCTCAATGAAAATCAAGCTTAGAAAAGTAAAGATTCCAATAAAAATCAAGGACAAATGATTACAGCTTATTGCTTCACAATAATTAATTGAACGAAATTCCGAATTAATGCCATATAATATTCTGAAGACTTCTGCTACTGCAAATATTGTCAACAGAACAATATGATTTAACAGCAACTGAATAGGTGCAATATCTCATTTCTTTTCATCTTCATATTGCTTCACAGTTAAAATTTCACAGAATGTGGTGTCAAGGAAGTGTTTGAAAAAAGCCGAAGCTGCAAGCTGTTTTTGGATTCCAAATGGAACATGGAATAAGTTATTATCCTCGTACGTGGTAATAAGTTACAACCCGTGATAATCCATTAATTTATTTGGTTTGTCTGAGGTTACAGCATAATCTATTGAATCTGAATCGTTAAAAGCCCCTGCGCCCACTAAGCAACTGCTATCTGATTTCAGTCAGCAACCCAGCGTTTCCAGATGACTTTGGCTGATAGGTTAGTTTTACGATTACCCGAAAAACAGCCAAATGTCATCTGGCAACATTGGGTTGCTGACTGAAATCAGATAGCAGTTGCGAAATGGGCGCAGGGGCTAAACGAAACACTAAAATGCATGTTTTAAAATCTTGTAACCAATTGTAGACACAGCCTGGAATGAGATTATTGCATTTGTTAGTTTCTCAAAGATTATCTTCTGGAATCATCACAAAATTAAATAAAAAATTGTGGAACCAATACCATTTGGTCGATAAATTTGATATATACAGCACCGTATTAGAAGGCCAATGATTTTTCATCTGACCAGGATACTTAATGAACGCCCTTCAATTAACTTCTGGCTTCTGTATTGTTTGTATTGTTCTGTATTCATTAGAATGAATGAGAATGAGAATATAAATAACAATATTAATTGGATTTTGAATTATAAAATATTTTCCAATATGACTTTATTATCATAATATTCACTAACGATTTTCAAGCTCTGTGATTTCTAGTCTAGTTTCTAGTCAATCTGAATCTAATTTGCCTTTTTAGCTACCAAGCCAAAAATACATTATTCTACTCTTGATTCAGAAATATTGAAACTTCTTTGTAACGTCATTTCATATATGAGAATATATTAATTAATAGAATATTATTATTTGAGAAGAATTTTTCCATTAAGATTATTCATCCTGACCAATATGAAAAATAATGTGTTATCAAACTTAATATTATGTTGAAGCACAAGCTCAGAGCTTATGTGGTCATCTTCACTAATGAAGATAGGAGTTTAGTCTAGGCTGGAGCGTGGCAACTATACAGTCTGCTATCACGGCACCGGTCATGGGTTCCTTTTGACATTCCGTCTGATATTTTTTGTGAATCATCTTTACACCCATGCACAAGTTACAAACATATGTGGGCATTATCATCAACAAACAAATGTCATGAGTGACGATGACGAATCATTGATGATTTCTCTGGTTTGAATTATGAGAAGCTCTCTGTCTCATATAACACGTTATAAACGTATGTCGGCATAATCAGCAGCAAAAAAATGTAGTAAGTGACGAATTATTGACGATTTTTCTGGTTTTAATGATGAGAAGTTCTCTTCCTCTTATAAAAAGTTATGAATTTATGTGAGCATCATCAGCAGCAGAAAAATGTCGTGAGTGACGAATCATTTATGATTTCTCTGGTGTGAAAGATGAGAAGCTCTCTTCGTTAAATAGAAATGGAGATGATCAAACAATGAAACAGATTATTGTTAACGAGAGATTTGCCCTAATTGTGTGATAAATTGAACGCCGTGACTGTGGCGTGGAATGATCCGACGCAAATGAGTTACAGCAGCAGCAGCAGCAAAGAGCAGCAAGCAGCGATAGTGTGAGTCGGGTCTTTTAGTTGCGGGTGCAAGCAATAATGAGAAATAATTGATGTTCGACACAACAATGCAGAGGGGTTGTTTGCAGTTAAGGGATGTAATGTGAAGTCGTCCCTAGGGACACTGGAGACCATCTGGTGTACTGTATTTTTCGAAACCCATCCGCCACCCTCCCCCTTACCTAGATTGCGTCTCCCGTCCAGTGTTTGCCTCCTCCTCCTCCTTCCTCCACCACCACCTCCTCCTCCAAGACCTCACCAAGCAACCCCTTGCCATTGAAACCACCAACCGGTACATTGGACACGTTCATTAGCATTCGAAAAGTCAGCGTTAGTGTAATGCAAGAATGATGCATCGGGGAATAAAATCATGGTGAACAACGCCTGCGCTGATCAAATCCGCATAACAACTTGTGTTGTATGATTGATGAAAAACCACCCTGCGTCCAAAAAGAATCAAAGATGTGGGTCCTATTAAAATGTATCATAAATATAGTAAAAAAGCGATAATTAGCTTGTTGGATAATGAACCGGACCTTGAAATACAGTTACCGTGTATTTCTGAATTCTAATTATAAAAAAAATTATTTATTCAATTTGTGCTTACAAACTTACAACGAATGGAGGCTCATAGCTTGACGCCAAAACAAACCTCATTGAAAACCATTCGAAATTAACTTTAAACTACTTATCAAATGAAGATAAATGAGAAAATAAAACAGAAACAATAATGTAAAAAATTGATGCATTATGGAAAAAACAAGAAGCAACATAATAAATAGAGAGTTATTTAGAGATTTATTAAGAGAATATAAATTAACATAATTATCAAAATGAGTAGGGTTATTCAAATTGTAATGTACCCCCTAGTGCTTGGGGAGTATCCCATACCACCAGACACTTCTATTGAGAATCTTGAGTTCACAACTGAGCCTACTGTACAACTGTACCGTACGATATACATTATAAACCACCTTCAAGGTAGTTAATAGTTCAATACTATGGTCATAGTAATTTGAACAATATCAAGGGGGTTTTCAATCCTGAAATTGAAAATTCATCATGAACTTATTATGTACTCTTATAATTATTTCCACTTCATCATGAGTCAATGAAAGTTATGAATGAAAATAGCTTTTTTTAATGCTTCTTCATTTCTTATCAAGAACACACAAACGTAGCAATCGTATCAATTCGACAAAGAATATCCATTAAAAATGTAGCCCAAAACCTGTATGGGAAACAAAATCCAACTTTTCATAAATCAAACTCAAGAAACACATACCCTGGCCTCAAAATGCAAGACATAAAAAAATAATTCCTAATTCACATTTTTCTTCTTCGCGATGTTCAAAAACCATTAATTTCTTCAATTGAAATTGGAGTTCAAATCGATATTATTATGATTTACTTACTAATTATTATTATTAGTTTATTATGATGAACTTTACTAATTCTAAAACTCTAATTTTTTCATTATTTGTGTCTCTGTCTTAATAGATCAATATTGGTAAACAAGTCAGCCACTGTATAAGAAAACTTAATTAAGTGTCGAGAGATTCATTAGTTTTCTAGTAAGTTTTGTTTGTCCTCTCTACAAGGATTATATGAATTCTTTCAACAACTATACGACTTTGCAGCACAAGGGGGTCGTTAGTCTAATACCCCGCTGGGAATTTTCACCTATTTGTAACATCTGTTTAAACTTGGCTTCTCACCCATTTCTTGTCCTACAACAACAAATTTCTCAGTCTCGATCATAGGGGGTCCAAAACACTGGAAGAGTCTGTGACACAATAATACTACACACATAGCTTACATACTGGGAATCATTATAGTCTACTGTAAACATAATCAATTTCACGGAATACGGAAGTATGTTGTTGAGATCAATATTTTACTGAGATGGAAAAATATGTTTATTATATGAGAAAAAAAGTGTTTATTGTAATGAGTTCAGCAAGAGCGTGTTGAATCCGTGTTAACATTGTGTTCCAATTTGCATCGAGCCAATGTGCGACATTTGAAAATGAGATGAAACTGGATTTTATCTCAACTTCATTCTTCAAATGTGAGCATTCTTCTGTATTATTTCAACTATATGCTGTAACTCACATGAATCCAGAGAGACAGTAAAATTATATAGTGTGTTGGATGACTATAGTCTGTGCAAACCTTAGCTTGCAGTGTTACGTTTATGGGGCGCAGTGTTGCCGGATTGCACAGTAGCCAGCAAAGCCAATTCGCAGGAGTAAGTATTCAAAACTTGACATTCTAAGCAGTCGGCTCCAATGACAGCTCGAGTTTATCAAACCACGACACTGAAAGAACTGAATGTTGAAAAATGCTTTCTCAACTAATTCTATCTCTGGGTGTGCTAATGTTTTCTCATTTATGTAGTTTTGATAGAATAAGAAATGTAAACAAAACAAGAGAAAGAGCGGAAAAGAGAGGGAACAGCTGTGAGTGAGGAATAATAAACAAATAAGCAAAACATGGCAACAGCGCTTCCATATCCCCATAACAAATAGCATTGCCATTTAAACGCTTACTGCATTCTAAGGTTTGCACAGACTTCAGTTTATTCTCATAAATTGAGATTTTTCTACTTACAAATAATCACTTAGAAATAAAGTAGAATCATGGATAGCTTCACGAGGGAAATACCAAACAATATGCATAGGAGTGCTCAATAGTGTTGTCAAACAGGTCAGTCAGTCAGTCAGTTTTGCCTTCCAGGAGGGAAGGTGCTGTCCCCATGGTTACTGCACTCGTTAACTGGCAGTCGAACCTTTTGTTGTGGCAGGAAGTGCCGACTTTGTCCACCTAACCCCAGTGATTGGATACATCCAGAAAATTGGAACACTTGTGAAGACCTTTTTATTGTGCAAAGTAAACGACCATCTTCTTGATATTTGTTGAAGAGTTAGAAAAACTATCCTATGCTTATCATGAAAATTCAATTCCTCATTTATAATCAGTTTCCTGAAGTTTATGTTTGTATTTGTTATGAATGAAGACAAGTTTGAAGATGGGATGAATCTTATATGAACTTGGAGTTTTTGTGTTATTAATTTGAACCACGAATCTTCGTATATATGTTTCAGACTGGAAATTTTTGTTCATATGTGTTCAACCTCATTATAGACTGCATTATTATTATTATCATCATCATCGAAATTTTCGAATTTTTGGTTTAGCCTGTTGTATTTTTCCAAATTATATTGTCATGATTTGTGTGTTAATAATTAATTGATCAATTTGAATTGAATTTATCCATTCAAATCGAGAGACAGAATTGAATTTTATAGTTAAAAAAAAACAAATACAAAAACATTTATACATGTAAAATAATTACACTTTTGAAAATACAATACAAAAATGAATTCTCAGATCTATCTGCTCTTACAAAATAACCAAAATAGCAAGATACTAATCAATAAGTGTAAACAGAAAGCTCCTTGGTCCTTTTTTCAACACTGGAATTCGATTTTCATGCATAATTGTAATTTTTCTCATTATCATGATTCGATTCACAGCACACTGTACGTTCTCCATAATCTCATTCGCTCTGGAACATACAGAAATATCATCCAATTTGCAAGCAGCACGAGATGAAAACGTTTATTGAACAGCAACAAGAAATAGCGGTGGCAGTGTAAGCAAGCTGATTCGGATGGAAGTTGCTGTTCATAAGCGAGAACAGCGCCAGAAATAGGGGGTGAATAATTGAGCGTGGTGAGAGAGAGGCAACGAGCAAGAGAAAGAGGCGAAGAGGTTTTGAAGAGAAGCTAAACGTCGCCGCAGCCTCACTTTCTCTTGGCAAGCAGAGAAGCTGCCTAATTAGATCCTGGCGCGAGGTGGTTATGAACTGGCAATCGGGGACCGCTCATTGGGTAAATCATTAAGGTATCCTAGGCAACCAACCAGAGCTCAAAACCGTCTCCGTTCCATTGTCGCGTTAGCGTTACTTACTCCTTATTCTGGCTAAGGCCAAGCCGCAGCTCCTTTAACCCCCCTCCTCCCCACAAACACAAAGCACCCCCCGGGGACGACAGTAGCTACTGTGCAGGCAGTGGCCGGTCTTCTATTTATCTATAATCTGGACCCCCGGCCCCGATAAGCAGCCGCTCCAATTCAGCGAGCGCCCACTTCGCCGTGCAAATTAACACCCAGTAAAACTCAATTAAATTATACTCGTGTCGAATGAAATGACCTCATATTTTCGGCTCGACCTTATCTTTCCTTTGTTCACCACGCTGGTGCTTCTATTGGCCGATTCATGCGGTATTTTCTGTCTGCAAACATGATGCGAAATAACTAGAGTGTAACTGAATGGATTCGTTATAATTATCCTTGATATTGTGCATCAGTTTTCGTTGATTAGGAGGGTTTGTAGCCTAATAGTGATAATTTCGAGTACTCCACCTTCGAGTCATTACACTCAGTAAGATGTAACAATTCTAAGAAAAATTGACTTCGAAATTCTGATAACCATTATTCAGAAATATTCATAAAAAATAATCAATATTCAGAAAATAATAAAATAGAAAACAGACAACAGCATATAAAATAATAATAAAACATTATTATTGTGATGATTTTAAAGGAGTAAACAGATTTTTTAAAATCAAGTTAACCTTACGTCCATAACGAAAGAGAAACCTCTCCGGAAAAAGTAAATAATAAAATGTCAGAAAGGGAAAACTTTAAAAGATGTTGGCCAATTACTCGTATATAGGAATAAATACAAGAGTATTCGTAGATGAATAATATTTGAAGAATTGGAAGAAATCATTTCGATGTCTTTCCTGATAATTTTCTGATCAGTTTGCTTTCATTGACAATATTCCAGAAGGCCAATTAGAACGAGTAATCTCGTAACATTTCATGCGTTCTACATTATTCTAACTTAATATCTTCATTTACTTCACTATCACTTTAACTATTCTCTTAACTATTCTACTCAAAATATTTAACTTACTTTATCAATAAACTTACTCCTGAACTGATCAAGAGTGACCTGAAAACTCTAACACCAGACCTGCGCCAGCCAGGCTACAAGGAATTATTATTATTAATTTACTAACTTTTAAATGCTTCTTTACCAACAACACTAACTTATCACTGCATTATTATTATTATTTAAAGCAAGTCGTGTTATTATTAGAAGCAGTGTATTGGTTTCTTGTAAGTTTTCTTAAGGTTATTGCTTAAAGGCATATATTATTATGTAGAGTAGTTTAAATAGAAGAGTAGTTTGAATAGAGAAAGATGGAGCAACACGATGGTAGGCCTTTACATTGTTAGTTCAGCCGTTTTCTCCAGCGTGGCTGCTAAATTTATTGCAGGAAATGTTTCCCTTTTGTCAAAGCACCCCTGCATCAGTGCAAGCCATTTCTGTTCTGTTTATAACAGTGTTCACAACTTGTCTCTTTTCAACTTGTAACATTCACACCCTTGTGACATTTTCCCACAATTTGAACTGTATGAGAACTATAATGCCACCCTTGAAATTCCAATTTGTTATGCTATTATGTCTTGTTAAATTATTTAGTTTTCAAAATAAACAAGCGAAGTTAAATAATTTTTATTATTTGCTATAATTATCCATCGATTGATGAATTATGAGAAACATGAAATTAAGGTTAAGATACGATTGAATTATTTCGCATCTTCAGCAGTTTGACTTCTTCACTTTTTTGGAACTGAATCATTCTATAGTATTTTCTGTGATGATGTGTGAGAATCATGGTTTCCATGAAGGCCAGTAATTAATACAATCTTTATACATTGTGTTTTAAGTTGAGTAAGCCTTGAGCTTGAGTTCAAATGGTATTTTCTTATTCTACAACATTTTTACTATTGCTTTCCCTATTTCATTTTAATAATCGAGTATTGGAACTCTCACATGATCTGAATGATTGCTACATTTTGGTTATGAGTAGAAACCTTTATAACAGTAATTTATTCCCATAATTATCATAAGAACGTTTTCCCTTACAATATGATTATTCGGAAACTATGGCATTTGGTTTGTAGCTTTATTTAGGACTGATCTGTATGAAACAAACTTGCTCAAAAAGTTGACTTGAAAAAATAGTACTTGAACTTAACAAAAAGTTCAGATTATAAAGTAATTGATTCAATTCACTTGATAGGAATCAAGGAACATCTGACACTTGCTACTTTGGCTTGTAGTTATTATTCAATTTCATTCCGAGTTATCTCGCCCTCAACATACTGAATTCATCAATTATCGGTTGTAAGAGGATGTGAATTATAAACAAAAAGTAGAGATAATCTGTGATCCAGGAAGTTTGAGAAACCCAATACAGTCAATGATCCGAAAACAAAGAATGATATCGCTTTTTCGCAGAGCTCTCAGTTATTGTTGGGTTGGCTGAATGGAAGGGGGGTGGGGGTGGCCGGTGCTCGGACCCTGCACGATGGAAATTAATTCAACGATTAAAACGCAGAAGAAAGAAGTGCGAAGGCCTGCTCGTTCCCCGTTAAATAAGAATAGAATGAAGCAAAGTGGATAGCAACGTAAACAAGGCGAGCTTTAAACGCTAATCTTTTTCTCTCGTTGGTGCAGCATTCTATCGCAACCACCTCCCTGCTAGCTGCAATCGTTCACCCTCTTCTTGCCAGCTTTCAACCTCCACCACCCCCCTCCACCCCTCACCGGACGGGCGGAGATTTTATTGATGTAGTCAAAGTCCTTAATGGCATTCAAGGATTATAACACAATCGAATGGGGTATGTCTGCTGAAGGCCCGCCTAAGAGCATTTTGCAAAATCAATTCCGTTGTTTTGCGATTCTCCTGTCACTTAGACGTAGAATACGTCCCCCCCTTGGCATACCCCTAATCGGATCACTCTCCCCCTCCCGCCATCGTGACGACAAATTTCTCGCTCCGAAGAGTCTCGACCCGTCCTTATCCCCTCCCCACTTCCCCTCCTTATCGCGTCACTCGTCGGCCTTTACACGTCATTATGCTGGATTTCAAGATTTAATGATGTTTCGCTCTTATTAGAGCTGAAAGCATCTGGCCAGCCAGCTACTAAGCGCTACGAGTTTGAGAAAGGCTCAGAAACGATCGCTTAAAAACAACTCGATAAAAACCTCTAGTATCCTATTCTCTTGACTACCCTACCCTTTTAAAACATTACACGGCTTCCACAACTTTTATTCGTTAATTCCCACTTTTTCCATCCGACTCTAACCTTCTCACAACCAATCTCTCACAGTTCTATTGGATGCTTCATGTGTTGTTAAAGGGGGCTTCACGTATATTCTAAGCTGGGCAATATCACTCTGATAACGCTTCGTGTCACTTATCACCTAATCTGAAGATCTCTAATACACCTTGATTGAACTTGTTGAGTGTTCCAGAGATTATTGGAAAAATTGATTGTGAAATTAAACGAATGAACTGGAGCATTGGAAGAATTCCAATTCACATGATAACTTGATCATTGGAAAATTGTGTTATCGGATTATGAAACTCATCCGCTTACACTCGTATTTGAATTGAAAGATCTTGGAATTGGGAATTCGTTTCTCGGATTATTCTGAGGCGAAAGTAATCGAAAAAATTTGCTTTTTTTGTTAATTGTTCTGGTTACATAGAAACATTATTTTGATTTTGTAATCACAGTATATTCATTCATTCATTACTCAACATAGGCCTACATCTTGATAGGCACCCATCTTGATTATATTCTCATATAATTGAATTTGAATCCTTTGGAATAAATTAAAAACCCATTGATGCATTAGTATACTATCGTGAATTTTGGATAGAGAATATTCTTAGTATATGTACCTCTGTACCTAGTATGTCATATACTAGTACCTATTTCAGTGGTGTATGTAGATTGCGATATATGTTCCTGGTCATAAATGGCGAAGTATTATTATTGTGATTGTATGGAGTTTCACTAATTTCTAGCTCTTTTAGAGAAAATCAATTGATCAGACTCTCAGATTCTATCGCATGATATTGGACATTTTAAAAAAATACTTTTTTATCATTATTGAGCAAACATAGTTTCATGTTTCATTGTTTCTCACATAGTCTAAGTCTAACATAATATAAGATCTTTAAAGTCAGTGAATATTCTAGAAAATGGCATGCGTTTACTAAAATGGGTCAAATAGTCTGTATTGGGAGTTTGGTATGCTTTATTTCTATTACTATACTCTATTACCATAAACATACTAATCACAGCAATGAATAAAGTTTATGAATTATGTATAATAGAGACCATGATGGTATTTTATAACTTGTTTTGCCCAATTGCATAGGAAGCAAAGTAAGCACATAACATCTCATGTCTTATCAAGTCTTAAGTTGATGAGATTTTGTAAGTGGGTGGAACGTTTTCTTTGTTTTTGCTAGGGATGATGCCCACATAAGCTCTAAGCTTGTGCGTGGGTAATGGGAAGGATTATAATGAGAGATTCTTGTTATTGCGTTCATGAATTCGACTTCATTCATATGAATCGTAAATTCTGCACGACTGAAATTATTCTTTTGAAACAAATATCTTCCAACAAGTTACTCAGCTACATTCTTCTCGGTCATCTGTTTCTGTAATGAAGAATGCATTTCTGGCCCTCTCGCAAAGGGCAAACCTTTTCATGTTCTCCTACGAAGGAATATAACTTAGAATTGTTATAATCTTCGTAATTAACTTGATGAGTCTTATGGTGAATTTACTCATGGTGGATCAATTTCCCTTATCCAAATTCCAGACCATTCAATTTAATTGTTGTCATTTAAAAGTCATTTTAATTTCCAGTTAAAAAGCTTACACAACACACCAGCAATCCGAGAAGAAGTATTCTTAAAACAAGTTTTCTTCTCAAGACTTAACAAGTCTTCTTAACTCGGTATCATTGTTGTCGGATTGAAAAATATGATAAACACTTGATTCCGCTGATGAAATCAACTTCCAGAGGCTCAGAACTGTATATTTTATTCGTAATTTTTAGATCTATTGTATTGTACTATTTGAACTTAATTATTTAAAATTTATTTTCTATTGTTTTCACACTAGAATTGACGACATGCAGTCAAATTTTTCTGTAAATAACATAAATGTTAACTGACGATGCTTTTTTTTGAACTCTTTTCAACATGTATTCATTTTGCAGTTCACTTGACTGACGCATGGTCATTGATGTTAAAGTTTTTTTACCTATTTCAAATTAAACAAAACACTTCTTGTAACGTTAATTTGCAAGTGCTCAATGCTCGAAATGAGCTTAGAGCTTGGCAAGTCATTAATTTATTGTGGTGGCGATTGATTGGAGGAGGGTCGTCGTGTGGGGAGGAGGGGGGGTTTAGCAGACCCTCGATGCAGACCCCACGGCCTGGTGGGGGAGGGGGTCGAGCTTCCGTCCTCTTTGCCAGTATAAATAATTCGATTGAATTCAGAATCCGTTTTCACGGTCGGGTTGAGAATTCTTCACAGGCGAACGCCGCTTGGGCTCATCTATATGATAAGCACCGCCTTTTAATTTCGTCTGCCGCTGACACCAACCTCCGCTGCTGCTGCTGCTGCTCCTCATTCCACCTCACATCTCTCCAAATCCTCCTCAATTACTCTTCAAACATGCCGAAGAACCCAGGACATGCATGTTTGGACTACAACCACATCGCTCTCTACAAGTCACCAGAACTCTTGCGATAATATTATGTTCACTCGAAAGGTATGGTTCTCTCAACTGAAGGCCCGTTTGCACCAAAGTACAGCAGGATCCTTTTAACTTGTCAGAAAACATATGTTTCATGCCCAGTTTTTCAGTTGTTCAATAAACTTATTGAATCAATAACTTTTTTTTTGCATTTGAAAACACATGGTTATTGATTCAATAGTGCTATTGGATCCATAAACTGTCTATTGAGCGACTGAAAAACCGGGCATCAGAGAGCAATATCACAATACTTAATTAAGCTACAAATGCTGAATCTCGCAGATTATTGAAAAGGTCTTTTAAAAAGTTATTCTTTGAAAGGTCTTCTTTAAAAAGGTCTTTAAAAGACTTTAAAGGTCTTAAAGACTTTTAAGCCTTTTGATTATTGTGTCGAAATCACTGCAATTATTACGAAACAGCTGTTTTCTGATCGCTAAACGGCAAATTATGGATGAATGTAGTATGTATGTATATAAATATGTGTAGAGATTGTACTATATCCACTTACCTTGCGTATGCACCATCTACGTTCAAACTGTGTTTAACAAAAACTATTAATCGTGGATCTACAGGTGGATCTGAGATAAGACAAGTACCAAGTTTGAACTATGGTTTCGTTGAACTCAGTTCAAATGAAGATGCTGGGTGCGGCAGTGCTTATTATGTTGATGGATGAGTAGAGAATTTATTCTAATTTAATATTTGAATTTAGGAAATAAGAATAACAAATCTTTATAGTTACGAATGGATACGAGTTCGTTTGTGTGCCAACTCTGTAAGCTCTAATTGTCCAAATAAGCTCAATTTGTTCAAAGCACTTCACACTTGAGAGATTTAATAGTAGGAGTTATTTTCGCAGTCATTGTGGACGAGGCTTTATGTTTTCTTTGAAATGTACAAGACCGCAATATTTAATTGCTGAAATATTGAGGAAATAAATTTTAGTAACAATGTAATCATTAAAGTACACGCTATGATTATATATTATGTTCACTTGAAAGGTATGATTTTATACTCCTCGATATGATTAAAGCCATAAAGATGGAATTAAGTCAAAAGTCAATATTATCATAATAATAAAAATGAAACTCAATGAAATACTGAAAAATACTATTCATGCTTCTATCAATAATGTCCATATATTTAGCATATTTGGACCTATTCATTTCTAAACAATACCTTTCTCGAACAAATTCCTTAAATTTCTGGCTTAGAAATTTGATAGTAGTGTGCAATTTGAAATCTGCAGCAGAATCGAACACAACTTTCTAAATGAATTAATTGAAATTTTCCAAGTCTAAAGTATTGGAGCTGGAATGGTAAAATGAATGAAACTTTCGCATGAATTCGATCGTATTATTCAACTATATTTCACTATATTTACAACATTTTGGAGGCGAGAAGATTTTTCATAATTTATAAACACTTAGAATACACGATGGGAAATATGAGATGGTACATTTAATTATTTTTTTTACAATTTATACACAACTATACATTCATAATACGGGGAGATCATTCAACAGATAATCAATACTTTTTATATTGCACAAATGCATAACAATATCATTTCGATGTTCATGTTCAGTCTTTTATGCACTTACACTTCCCTTCACAATTAACTGGTAACGTGTACACCCCAAGGATCACAATAACTTCTTAATTAATATCGATTGGAATCATTTAGAAACTTTGATTCCATTCGTTTCATGTTGGAACGAGACTTCGAAATTATTTTTGGGTAGATATTAATCCTATTTAAAGATTGTATACCTCTTCTAGATTCCCTTCCAGAGAGATATTTGTCTATTAGGAAATTCCAATGTGGAAGATTAGAATGTACTGGTCAAATTGCAAAAACATTAATGCCATAATTGGTTGAACGCTTGAAAATCTTCTTCCAAAGGAACAAATAATTTAAAAAACACATTTCACCGAATTCCTGTTGAATACACCCAAGCAACATTCCAATGCAACCAATTCTTCGTTGTGACTTAGTAAGCGAAAACCAGTTGACAGAATATTGTTTATCGCCTTAAACATGACGTCTTCACTGACCGTACAGTTACATTACCAGAACAATGTATGATTTCTCTGGTTTACATGATATCGACTCATGTTTCCTCGATTCACAGTATTGCCTAGATTGTTGCCATATGATATCGATTCATGTGGCCTAGTCCAATTCGAGAGTCACAGGAGAGTCAATTAACTTGTTGGTGAATCTCATCACTCATGAGTCAATTCGAGAAAAACAGGAGTTTAATCACTGAGCTTCATTGCACTGGTGAGTGTTATCATTCACGAGTCAATTCGAAGAAAACCGTAGTATAATCACCAAGATTCACCAATCTTATCATTCACGAGTCAATACGAGAGAAACAGGAGTTTAATCACTAAGATTAACTGGTGAATCTTATCACTCGAATTACAAATAATGTCTTTGCACTAGAATTCATTTGACTTTCCCATCAAATGAATACGAGAGGTTCAAGAAGCGTGAGGTAGATGATGGAAGTAGGGATACGTTTGGACGGGAGGATAGTGAGGAGTGTAGGCGAGAGGGTGGTAGAAGGGGGGAGCGGTGGCCGGTCCGGGGGGCGGAACGGTGGGGCTGTTGACGTCCATGCCAGGATTCTGTTTTTTCCACTTGGTGCGTCGGTTCTGGAACCAGATTTTCACCTGGGTTTCGGTGAGTGAGAGGCTGAGCGCCAGGTTGAGTCGCTCGCACACGGACAGGTATCGCGTTGTTTTGAACTTGTTCTCCAGTGCTACCAACTGTTCGTAGGTGAAGGCGGTGCGGGCCCGTCGCGGTTTGCCGCCCCCGCTCGAGGCCAGGCTGGACTTGCTGCCGCCTTTGCTCTTGCCGCCCCCCGACTGCCGCTTGTCGCGGTCCTCGCTGCCCCCGTCGCTCATCGCGCCGCCCCCTTCGCCCGCTGACATGCTCACGTCATCGTCTTCCATCAGAGGACTCTGCTCGCCGTACTGACCAAGACCTGAAACAAATTAAACAAATACTTCAATCAATTCATTTCATTATTCAAATTGACTTGAGTTGCAGGCAGCATACAGTATAATTCAAAATAGATATTCAATTGAGACATCGTACTGACCAAAACCTGCTATCATACAAACTTCAGCCAAATCAAATCAATTTAAATCATTTACTTCCTTATTTAAATTGATACAAGTTAGAGACAGCATACAGAATAATACGAAATAGATATTCAATTGAGACACTGTACTGAAAAATGCTATCATACAATCTTAGAAATCAAATCAGTTTAAATCATTTACTTCCTTATTTAAATTGATACAAGTTAGAGACAGCATACAGAATAATACGAAATAGATATTCAATTGAGACACTGTTCACAGAAATGTTGATGAATTCACACATTCTGAAACCATGACACAATGACAAAAGCTTATGTTTTGATTCATGCTAAATTCTATAATAGTTTGATTTAAACAATTCTGTTTATAGTATTTTTCATTCTCAAATAATGTCACTCTTCAAAGCCATTTTTGGCTGAAGGTACTAACTAATATTTCGGTTATAAGTTTTTCTAAAACTATTATTATTAAGCTATATACTCGAGCCACATTTGAGATTTGATAACAGTACGATTATTGATTGAAATTTCTCATTCTGAAATAATAAGAGATGAAATTTCTCAAATTTGAATTCCCTCAAATAATTTTTTTTCAACTCGAATGATAGGGATGATGTTCCCTCAAACGAATTGAATCCATTTGGTAAATAGTCGACAGTTTAATTACAAGAGATGTATTTGATGTATATTTTGATGTTTAGTGTGTAATGTTCATTACATCGAAAAAGAAAAGATGTTGATGAAAATTATCAAGGGGAAGTTATCTTCTAACCAATGTTTGTGAAGAGAAGAGCTATAGAGAATATACATTAATGTACGTGAAGAGAATATACACTAAAATTATTGAGAAGGAATATCCTAACTTCTGTTCCATTTTGTTGCGAAGAAAAGAGCCATACAGGACATGAAGAGAAAGGAGACACAACTACACTATAGTGGTAAGAGATGATTGGAAGAAGACGAGTTGAGACGGTGGTGGTAGAAGCAAGCAAGTGGGAGCTGCATTACTTTGCTCTTCTCTCCGCTCTGCTCGCTGCTTCTTGGAAGGAGTTAAGTTCGTGTGACGTTTTCCGAAAGGTTAGTACGGAACGATGGCGGCAAACACTTAAGTGACTCGAGAGTTAATTAGGTTTAATTAAGGCGAGAAGCAGGAGCGTAGCGGAAAAGGGAAGGGGGGAGGGGAGGTAATTAACTGAGGACTTATCGCTGGTTGCCAACTGCTTACAACGGATTAACATCAAGCAGCTCCTTCGCTGCTGCTGCTGCTGTGTGTCCCTGGGCACTTCGCTCGTTGTGCTTCGCAAAACGACTCAAACCAACACACACAAGATTTTCCTATGTATGCATCTACTATACAGATAGTGAGTAGTTGTGTTTTGATTTCTTATAGATTGTGTTTCAACTTTTTGTGTAGCAGTGAAGTTGATATTTTGACTCTTGAGAGTGAGTCAGTAAGTAAAGACTGACTGTAAAGTATAAGACTGACAGTAAGTCAGTCTTATAGAGTTGATTTTATATCCATATTAAATAAATGGATTCGAAGTTGTCATAGCCACAAATCTATTAAATTTGTAATGAATAAAAATACTGAAAGTAGTCAACAGCACAAATTTATTAGAATCTAGACAGATACCGGTTTCACCATTGTTACACAATTATCAATCTCTGATTAACTTGAACTAATGTGAAGAACAGAAGAATTTATACTAGGGATCGAGCGCTGTGATTGGTAGATGAATGGCCTATCAAGGTGAACGACTGTCATTGGCCTAGATAAACCACTCCCATTATGGGCGGTACGAACAAACGTCATAGCAATGGCGGATCAAACAACTATCATTGCTAAAATAACTAACTTTGCTAACATCTAGTCAAGAAAAGCAATAGATATTTTCAAGTAACAAATGGAAGAAATAAAAATGCTTAAAGAGAACATTATGGAATAAAAAAGAGCAAGAAAATACATTAACAACAAACTAGATTTGTGGTTTTGTATTGGCTGAAGTTTTATTATGAGTCGTTTATTATGAGGTTTTATGAATAATTAGATTTATTGTTCCCTTTGAGGCATTTTTTACACGATCAAACTCCATTCAATAAAATAACCTTGAATTGAAAAGCTAAATTGTAAAACGATATTTAGGCACAATATCATATTTATATTTAACAATTTATGTATTTAATAGAGCAATATTTAGGATCAAAACATTCATTTCATGATAATGTTTAGTGTATGGGTATGGGTACCTCACTGTTTGAATTCAAGGTGTAGCTCCTTGATTGGAATTACGATTGATAGATTTACCAGTAATTGGATCAACGTCAAATCAAGGTCATATATTCGTCCAAACTTAGTCCAACAAAACACAGTTCTAACTTATTGGTTGAATCTATAAGTTCTCAGTTTAAACTTCGATTTGTAAATTTTTTATTGAACGAAGATGGTGCATATGTGCCTAAGCCTTCGAATGAAGGATGGGAGAGTTTGAAACTTGAAAACCCTTTTTTAGCATAGCCTACCTTTGTCAGCAAACCAGTGAACAACATGGATCAGAATTATACTTCGTAGAGTTTCTCACAGAAAAAGATAGAATAAAGAGCAGATCATTTCTACCTTTCACGGAACACTTTTTCAATTAAAGTATCCTAAAAATAACTGTATCCCTTGTGAATGATTGAGCTTGGTAGAGTCTGAAAGTTTAGAAGGATATTTATAAGCCTTTCATAGAATGTAAGGTTCAAAGCTGGAGGAGGGGAGACTTATCATCATACACCTATTGACTTTGATTACTTTGTTATCAAAATGAAATAACTAGATGAATATAAATAACAGGGTGCCTTTAGTGGGGAGAGAGCCTTGAACAAAGTAGTTGAATTGATAATCCGAGGGCTGTGCGCGTAATCCTGTAAGGGTTGAAATTGAAGAGGGCAGTTCCCTCTAAGCCTTTCTTATTAAACGAAATGCTATTTAATCCGTAAAGACCTGATAATGTCTTGTATACATATTGAATAAAATCTTTCAGCGGATTTTGCGAATAATTTCACGCTGCCATGGATTGCTTTGAAATTATCAGTGGAAAAATCGGATGAGAAGCGTCATTTATTCAACAAAAATAATCCAACTGAATCAAAAATATACCTTTCCAAACATTCCAATGATCGTTTTTGAACAGTACTTTCTCAATGGGCTCTGAAGTACTTGCTCAATATAGGAAATGAAGATATTAGATATCCTTCTAAAATTTCTGTTCAATGAGTTTCTTTTTAAACAAATTTAATAAATCTCTCAAATAAACGATTAAAAAAACAGATTTTCTTGAGAGATGTGATTTCTAGTTCCCTAATATAATTATTTCCATCAAATCAAGTGTTATCTTAGTAATACTTTGATCGAAAAAAGAAAGTTATGGTGATGATACCAAACACTAAACCCATGTTCAGATAGTATAGTTTTTCTTAACCTAGGATTCTAGTAAACTATTAATTGCTCAATTACGAATAGTCTACATTGTTTTTCCAGAGAAATCGTCGTTTCCTTATAAGCATAACCCTGATACTAGATCGAGTTGGCCTACAATGAAGGAGTAGATTATGCTACCAGACACACATTGAGTTTGAACTAATAAAATTACATTGTACTGTCTTTAACAACCAATCATCTGATGTTCATTTCGCTAACTTTCAAGGAACTCTTAAGTTGAGCATTCAACTAGTTAGTTGTTGACTAATATATTTAATAAGTTGTTAACTTTATAATATAAGTTGACTATATACAATATTTCAATAGTTCAATATTTAAATTGTTGACAAATATATAAGAGCCTACTGTATTTTTATTATGTTGTAATTTACAAACGATTGGTGCACATATAATCAACTATTTTCTAACTTTGACATTTTACACTATCTTTCCCACATTTTACGCATCTATATTGAATCCCCTCTTCCTTTTTCAATAATTCAATTCAATCGATGCAGATTGATTGGAATATTATTGAAAGATCACTTTGTATCACTTTATTATTCAAATGTTTGCTATTAGTAAATTACATTCGATCAGTTTCATCAATTCAAACTATTTTTATCATCAATTTATTGTTGTGGATCCATCTTTTTTTTGACTTGATCAAATATAATCACTAAATAACTTGGAAAGTGGAAAATCATTCACAAATTTTGTAATGTAAACTGTACCCTTCACAAAATTAATAAAAAAACCCAAATATTTTGACTCTATTTTCTCATGTTTTCACTTTGGACAATATTCTTTTCCTTCCACATTTCCACTTCCAACACTAGAACCATGGCCTGGCATTACACACAAATGTATGAATATATATCTTTCTGCATCTGAATACTGTCTGGAGCCGAGATGGGCTGAACTGCACACTTGCCCAGACCTGGGAAAGAATTTCGACGAGGCTGGAACGGTGGCTGGTGTGGTCCCCCGGGAGTAGCAATGGATTGAGTGGAAGGGAGCCATTTCCTTGTTGACAAGTCCCTTGTCATGAAAAAGCGAGTTCAAGAGCATCCTCACACACATGTGCTCGCTTGCTGCATCCTCCACGGCTACATTCCCTTTTATGTTCTTGGAAACGTTTCGCTGTCGCTTAAGTACAAACAATTTGCTTGTACAGGATATTCAACAGTAGTGGTAAGAGGCGATAACTGAACAAACATTTGTAAATTTGAGGGTAATTTTTCTAGAAGAAGTCATGATGTGAGATGATGACTTGGTGGAAGAATTACTACACAAGTACAAAGGCTTTTCAACCTAAAACTGTAGCCTTCACAAAATTAATACAAAAAAGCCAAATATTCTGCCTCTATTCTCTCATGTTTTACTTGATTTTTTCTTTGGATTTTTTGTATACTGGGGTGTACATAAATCTTTTTGGTTGAGAATGTACTCGTGGTTATCTTTTTGGAGTGTAAATTGTGTATATGACCAAAATAAATTCGACATAACCGAACTTTGGACATTTTCAAGTAAATTATGAAACAGAAGAATTTTTGGGTGCCTGTTTTTTCCCATGACTATTGTATTTTTGATCAAATGAATTAATGTGAAAATTAATATATGTGATACACACATGACATTCAACATTATGTTAATACCTTACGTATAAATAGAAGTCCTATCTTTGTATGGAGTATTGATTAAACTGTATGTTTATACTTGATAAATATATATATAATATGGTTATTTTGTCAATGCGGAAATTAAGTTGATTCTATCACAAATTGTGAAACGAGAATCAGTAAAAGTAGGATTTTTATACTGAATAAGAAGACTTGAAGTTGTCAAAGCCACATATTTAATAAAACAACGAGATACTGCAGTTTTGGTTGTTACACCATTATCAATATCTGGTAAACTGAAGTACAGTGTAGCCGAATTTTTACTCGTGACCGAGCGCTGTGATTGACAGTTGAATGGCCTATCAGGTGAACGACTGTCATTGGCCTAGATAAGCTCCTCCCACAATGGGTGGTCTCTACAAACATCACAGCAATGGCGGTTCAAACAACTAACATAGCAAAGGAAGGTAATTGATATTTACAAAAACAAATGAAATAATAGGAATGATATAAATAGGAATGCTTCCATTTGTTTTTGTAAAAATCAAAAAGGAACTACTTACACTTTTCATAAGTCATAGTCACCTTTCATTAGCCAAACATGAATCTCAGATTCATCAACTTTTGTAATTTCGCCAAAACGTATCTCCTGTTACATGAACCTATAATATGACTTATACCGATATTATTGATAAGAGTCTGTGATTGAATTCATAAAGGGTTTCTAAAAGGTAGTATGATAAATATTTCATAGGACTTTCAGAAGTAGGATAGTAGTTAGATGATACATCTAGCTGATGACACATCAACAAATTAAAAAGATAATTGACTAATTAATCAACTAACTAATTGATAATTTAACTGCTCACCGTCAACCTTTGGCCAGTCCTAGAATAATGAAGTAATATTTCGAGCAAGCATTCACCCATATAGTCGAGATGACTATTGTGGCACCTGTCAAAGCTATTACAGCCATTATAGCCAGCTATTAATAACGTTACCAATTCATGCTCCCTTTATCTATAGAACTGAATTCATCAGTAATGTGTTTGGTTATTGTTGTCTACATTAACCTCGTGCATTTTTAAATTGCTATTTATGTACCTATTCTGAGCTCTATTAATAATTCATAAAATACACGCTTGGATTCAAATGATCTTGTTTTCCTATTCATCTCTTTTCGAATGAGTAAGGCTCTACTCACACTTGGAAACTCAAATCGCGTCGCTCGGCGACTGGAGTAACAAAACATGTGTTTTCAAATGATGACGCCCAGACGATCCTGCAACCGCGTTGTCTGAACGTCATCATTTGAAAACACATGTTTTGTTATTCCAGTTGCCGAGCGACGCGATTTGAGTTTCCTAGTGTGAGTAGAGGCTAACAGAACTAAATTATACTAGAAATCTAGGTAAGATTACTATTTCTATGAAGGAACGTTACTGGAGATTTGATACAAAAAAATTAAGTTCTTTATCAATTATCAATGTACAGTAATAATAATTCAGAAGTAATATCAAAAATGTTTCACTCGATCATAAAAATAGAAAATGTGAAGAATCAAAATAATGCTTTCATTCTCAAAAGATTATTATAATTTATTCATCTCGAAATGTTGCTTTCCAACGAGTTTTAAATGATGGGCTATTATGTATTCTAATTGAACCAAAATAAAGCTTCAACAATTAAATATATATTTGCATACATTTGCAGATCTATCTTACCTATTACTGATTATCTATAATTTATTTCACTAATATTATTTATGAGAGAGCTGTCACAATCGTTCTGATTCTATAATATTTATAATATGGAATGTTGATTCGACTATAGTCATTAAATTAATTGTCATTCAATCATTTGAATTTGTAATAAAAAATAATAAAATAATGTAATCAATAATAAAAACAGTTGAATCATTATTCAATTCAATCTGGTAATCTGAATACGAAATTTTTCAACATCCTCTTTCATTTTTCTTTTCAAGAGCCTCCTACAAGCTTTTTTCATTTTTATTTCCATCTTTCATATTAATTTTCAATTTTCCCCTCATCAATCTTTAAAATGACTACCATTCTAAAGATATCTCATTCTTATAAGTATTCAATTGCCAAAGTCCAGATCCAGATCAATTTTTAGACGTTATTTACTTCCATTGTTATATTTTCAATTGAAAGTAAGCATATGATGAGATTCTATAGATGAGCCTCTTGACTTTTCCAGTAGATTCACATTTAGATCAAATCATTCAATTTTCAATCAAAAGAGATTTTTCCAATTCTTATTTTTCATGTATCTCTCCTTATGATTTCTCACTCTCAAGCGTTTGTAGCCTACTCTCAGAAAAATGCTATCTCCTACCTTGTCAATGCTGACTCATATCAAAAATTGCAACATCAAAACATTTTTCAGCAAGCTTCATAGATTTTGAATGTAAAAACGGTTTTCGCTATCTTGTCTATGCTCACTCATACCAAAATTTTCAGAACCGAAACATTCTTCACAGATTGTGATTGTAGTCAGAGATAGAGATAGCGAGAGTGTGTGTGAGTTTTCGCTATCTTGTCTATGCTCACTAATTCCAAAATTTTCAGAACCAAAACATTCTTCACAGATTGTGATTGTAATCAGAGATAGAGAGGGCGAGAGTGTGTGTGAGAGAGAGCAGAGATGCGCTACAAAGAAGGATGGTCATTAGTTACGGTGGTTGCAGATTTAATCGGCTCTCCGCTTCTACCTGTTTCGCCACTGCCGGCCATAAGTGGTCGGTCCAGCTTGAGTAGTAGTAGCCTTGATGTTGCACGCATGCAAATGCATGGTGAGCCATGGATCGAGTGATCGTTTAGCCGGTCGGTTTCAGGCGAGTGAGGAGGATGAGTGAGTGAGTGAGAGGGGCGAAGGACGCTCAACTGCCGGAGAGGTGTTTACGGTAAGGTTTGCGGGAGCTCAGTCGATAAGCCATAGTCCCTCCCTCCACATCTTCAATAGAAGGGCCTCTTTGTAGGGGCGGGGATGCGGTTTCCATGACGACAATATCGCCTGTTGACTCAGTCTTTCTATCATTATTATCCCCCCTCTCCTCACCCCAACCCAACAGGACCAACCCTTGTGTTTTGTTTTATCCTTCCTTTATTCCCCCTCACCCGGATACATTTTTGTCTTGGTCCCCCATTCGTCTCCTCAGAGACTACTCCTTTCAGACCACACCGTTTGCGTTGTTAAGAGCTTGCCGGCAAGAAATGAGAGGGGATTATACTCCCTTTGTGTACAGTATTTATGTCTTCAGCTCTTCTTTAGCTAGCAGACACATTGGAAGACAACCGCCGTTTGAGAAACATTTATGTAGGTTTCTATCACTAATCATCGTTCGTCTAATCTCGTCTTGTCTTGTCTTGACTACCGGTGTACGCCTAGCCTAAGCTATACATCTAGTTTAAAAGCCTCATTCGGAAGTATAGAAAAGAATATTGAGCTTCAGCTGTTGCTTAAGCAGCGTTACGGAAAGCGGGCCTAAAAATCAGATCTTGGTGGTTCGGAACCTTCCTTAAACTGTGTCATAAAATAATCAATTCATCATCACCATTACCCCTGTGCAACTGTTGTCATCACTCATAGAAAAAAGGATGGCCGTGAAATCTCTTTTCTCAAGTAAAAGCTAATTGCCACACTCACAGGAGGACGAAATCAAATGTCTTGTACCTTGTTATTATTGGAAAATTCTACAGCAGAGTGGGAAAATTGGTCTGAGCTTCTCAAGAAAATTAAAAGATCAAGTATGGCTGAAGGAGTTATCTGAGAGTAACCTTTATGGATTGCGATCCTGATAAGGGCGAGACTTTTCAAGAGAATATCGAATATAGAATTGAAAGTGCAATTTATAAACTTCAAGATAATAGATAGAATGTCAAATGTTACACCTTGAAACCAATAACATTAGAATTCTGATGCTTGAAAACCAGAATTAAATTACTCCAACCAAAAAAGAGTCCACTATTAGTTAGTAGAGATCAGTAGGTGACACACTGTTCGTGTACCTCAAGAAATAGGTGAATTTACAAATATATATGTAAACATTATGCCTATGCCGTTATGCACATTGAGGAGTCAGAAATAAAACATTGGAATAAACAAAATTCAAATAGGCCTGATAATAAAAAAGTACATAGAAGTGACTTTCAAATCACTTTCGCCCATACTATTGACGCATCTGGCAGATAGAATAAAATATTCCATGCAAATAACCTGATATTTGATGCAATTCCTATTCTACTCTTCTAGAAACATTCTCAAACAATCAGAACCAACTCCAGCATCATATCCACTAGAATACCATCAAAACCATTTCATTATTTGAGAGAGTCATTTTTGAGTTCTCAACTATTATAGTCCGAGAATAATATCTTCCAACATGGCAGCCAATAACAGAGTTAGAGATCCTCTGCCTCCTCAGGTTCGTGTTGAAAGATATTTCTTTCGGACGTTTTTCTGTGTTATGGTGTTGAATCAGGAATGGCCTCAGCAACCATGTGGCTACCAAGCTCAATAATTCATGAAACTAACAATCCATTTCAAAATAGTTGCAGAATACTTGAATAGGCGTTGATACTTCTCAAATTAATTCAAATTGATTCAACTATAAATTATAGAGCGTGGGCGCGCTGAGCACAGCATTTAATCAGCACTAGCATTAGTGCTGGTGGTAGGGTTAGACACAAGCACATGCATTCTAGTCAGATGACTGTTAAACCATGCGATCTTTCACGTTGAACGGAACGGAACGTAGGTTTTCCACCATTGTTTGCCGTATCATAATATTGAGGGGGAAGCAGGGTTGACGATGGGATGCCAGCAGTAGCTTATGCGATAATAGGCCGGGTCGTGTAGAGTATTTGTGAGGGAGGTGACATGGAGAATGTATACGTAGTTTGCAGCACATTATGGGCCCCCCTCCCCCTACCCCCTTCTCACCCAATGACGATAACAATTCACCACGATGCATGTCGCTAATGTGATCGTTGTCACCGGTGAACGCATCCTCCCGAACCCTGTAGCCCACCAGTTAGTTCATTGTCAACACTTTTTGCACGTACTCCATTGTTCGGGCTCAGCTTATGTGCCCTGCACAAATTACACCCTTCGGAGATATTAATGCCCTTCGGTTTTACAACGCCGATTATTTTTTATCAGGGCCCGTCGCTTCTGCATTACAGCCGAGGTGCTTCCATAGTAATACATCCATGTATTATAGTTCTATGGGTGCTTCATCCCCAAACAGAGCGCAGCTTTTTGTCTGAAAATGGCCAGCCTGTTTTTAACACGCCTTTCATAAATTCCGGTCGACCGTAACAATTACAATCACCTATAAACTATTAGCTTCGAAAATGTAGCGGGCTCCAAGGCTCACAGCAATAATAATCGGCCCTGATTATAGACTAGTGGTTTATAGAGTTACTGCTAATATATCCCACTAGATAATAGAGCACTCCGATCCATAGCATAGAGTGCCATTTTTTAATTCTCTTCATTTTATTCATAGATTCACAAACTCAATCAAGAGCAAGCAACAATGAAGATGAAGGTGGGAAAATAGAAAAATAATGAAAAACATAAGGTAATTCACTGAATAGGTAAATGTGATGCAGAAATTAGGATTTGAAATTCCCCAAATGTGGTTTTCTTTGACCCGTATGCGCTACTTTCTTTTAAACCAAGCTCAACTAAATGTAGTTTAACCTCGGTTTAAACTGAAGATCCACGGGTAATCCCATGATTTAATCTGTAAATCTAAGAACTATTTTGTTCAACTTATGGTGCACACGGGTCCAAGTAATTGAAAGGAGATGTATGACCTTTACAACAGTTTGCATTGGACATCTATATTTGTAGATTGATCAAGAAAGTATTTGTATTTGAAATTCACACTAAATTAAAAAATGCTGTGGAACTTGAATGAATGAAACAAATATTGTCAATTTCACAAATTAATTTCATTTTGGAAAACTAAAACCCGAGCTTCGATGCTCAAAGAATAATCCTCAGATTTTGATTGAGTAAACTATTTACATTTGACGCTCATCAAGGAAGTGACAAAGGAACACATCTCCTTCTTAGTCATTCGAAATAAATGCTGTTCGATATTGAATTACTACATATACAGTACTTGAAGGACTTCTCTGTATGAAGCTACAAAAAGTTGAGTTCTGTAGCATTACTGAGCATAGCCATTTAGATTGAGACATAAAATCCGTGGGAGTCTGATATTGTGAAAACTGTATCATAAACAAGACCTTTAAGAACGGAAGAGACGGTAGTAGGCTAAGTAAGATTGAGTGATATAGTACAAGTATTTTGTAATACAAGTATTATCATATCACAAATCATGCTAATCGGAGAATATAAAAACTCATTTAAATTCCATTGGAAAAATCACTCTCGGGAGCTAAAGAGACATGTTGTAAATTATTTCAATTTCATTCCCAACCTTTTGTAATTCTGTGAGTTGCTACTTTATTGTACCATATAAATTTTCCTTTTGTTTTAATATTGTAAAATTGTTGATTCGAAGTTGAGGCCTGTTTATTTGGTTGTAATTACAAGTTTTCCTCCCTATAAAACTGTATCCAGGAGAAGCTCATATAGAAATTTATGCCAATTCATAAACATTGGCAGAAGTTGAATCAATCCAATAATAGCAATGAATTGTGGATGGGTACATTTTTAAAATGGGAGCTTGGATGAAGTAATTTAATCTCCTCCCGCCTTCATTATGGGGATTCACTTCGGATAGAACACCTCTGACATCTAGATAGCTGAATAATGAAGTTGTAACTTGAATGACCCAGTAACTGCTGCCATCTTACGACAGAATTCAGAACTAGCTGCGTTGTGCATTGCCGACCAATCAGGGGAGAGAGGCGGAGCTTGAAGGCGTGTAAAAATTGAAGCTGTAAATCACCCAGTAACTGCAGCCATCTACCGGTCGAATTCAGAACTAGCTGAGTCATTCATTTCTGGCTTATCAAGAGAAAGTAGGCGGAGTTTGGAGGATACATGATTAACAAATTAGGCTACAATTCAGATTTTAGACACAGTCAAGTATTTTCATTGCTGAATAAATAAATAGAAAATAAATTTGTCTTGGAAAACTCAATAAATGATTGAATCACCGTTTCTGAAATATGTTTGAATTGTTATCATAATGAAATGGTTACACCTCATTAACCTATCTTCTATCAGACGTTGTTGAAGTTGATGATGTTGAATTCGAATTCCGTGATCATAACTCCACTTCTTTTCCAAGGATTCATGTGATTCAAAAACAAAATGGCCTATCAAGAAAATAAGACATTTTCCATGAAAGTATTTTTGGATTCATCTCAAAGTTTTTTGAATCCAATTCACAATCACGTAGTTCATATTATAGTGAATAATCAATGTCTTCTCAAATTATCTCACAGGTAAGAAATTGAGCAGATTATCTTTATTGAGAACGATCAGAATACTATTTATTCTTCAAGGCGAGAAAAGTGACAATAATTATCCATCAATGCTTTAAGAGATGAATCGCCTAGTGATTGAAGAGTGACAGAGTTCTTGAAATAAACTATTTAAACAAAAAAGTACATCCTTTTAACCAGAAGTAGGCTAAAGCAGAGAATTTTTTTATTCATCCAATTGAAATTGTTGTAGGCCTGTCAGCTTATCGACTCGTTTACTTGTTATACTTTATTCACGACTACCAATATAGAACAGACATTTGATTTTCAATGAAATCAATCAATTTTCAAGAAAAAATTAAATGTGGGCTGTTTGTTTTTTTCCAAGCATAACAATAATATTTCCCTTCGGCTATCAATAACGTAGTGGTTCAAAACAAGCGCAAAATATGTGCCGTACCGTATTTTACAATTCACAATTAATGTGTTTTACGTTGCAGTAGTAACAAACTCAATTGTTGCCCGTAATGGTTTTGTTTAGAAATGAATGAATTCAATAGTATGGTCATCACGTGGATAAAACAAACGGTCGTCATGAATAGGTTGCTGCAAAGGTTGCAAATGGTCACCAGTTGGCTGTGATTTGGTGTAACTGTTCATTCATCATTCACATGTTTTTAATCGCTGTTGGAAAATTGGCACTCATTCGATATCATGAATAAAAATCATTGCTGATTGGTTTGGAAAATAATTTCTTTGAATGAGTTCAATACAAAAGCATTGCGATAGTTTCAAAGTAGAATTGACTCTTGTCAAATTGATGTTGATAATAAATAACACTATTTCTCTTACCCTGGAGTCTTTCGATGTTGTTAAAAGAGATTGAACTTTATTGTTTGTACAGTTTGTAGTAGTACATTGATTGAGAATTAATTGAGTAATAATTGAGAATAATTTGAAATCTAATTTTAATTTTAATTTTGGATGTGTCTGTGAGAGCTATCAACTCAAACCAAACTCTATCATGAATTTCTATCAAGAATAAAAATTTGTCGATGAAAGATTGTACTCTGTTTTCTTCGTTTATTTTTTTATTTCCTCAACAAAGAAATGCAGTCTATTTTTTCTCAGTGAATACACTTTTCTCTAACCACTTTCTGTGGATCTCTAATCTCTTTCGAATTGCTGGAACTCATTGTTAGCACTGTGTGTTGATCTGCAAGCAAATCTGCCTGTCGACTGAGGCATGTCGTTATTTCAGGGTGAAATTGTTAGCGTTAACTTCGCAGTTCGTTATGGATCAAGACATTCACAACTATAATAAAGAATTGAATTGAGAGTTGAAGTGTTGAAATAGTTGTATTTCGAGCAAATCTGCATGTATTTCCATGAGAAATTGTAAGGCTAGGCGAACACCGGTTAGTCAAGACAAGACAAGACGAGATCAGTCACGTTTAGTCACAGTAATTCACATAGTTGCTTATGAAGCAGCACACACCAATGCAATGACTAATCGATGTGTGTTACTTCATAAGCAACTATGTGAATTACTGTGACTAAACGTCACTAATTTTGTCTTGTCTTGACTAACCGGTGTACGCCTTGCCTAAGAGTTAACTTTGCAGTTCATGTCGTGGATCGAAACACTCATAACTATAATGAAGCATTCAATTGAAATAGTACAATTGTCTCACCTGAGTGTACCATGATGTCGGAAGACGAATTGATGAGATCGAGCTGCGGTCGCCATCGATGCGTGGGGGACGAGAGGTGTGGGGGTGGGGGCGGCTCCTTCTCGCGTCCGGTGAACTTGTTTGGGTCGAGGATGTTCTCGACGGAGAAGGCGAGCCGTCGGGGCGGCGGGGAGGCGGCGTCGTTCTCTCGGTCGTCGTCGTCGTCGTTGGCAGGTGACTGAGGACTGGAAGGGCTGGGGGGGAGTCTGGTCAAGAGGCGATGCCGGCTATTGGTGAGGTCGACGGGGGAGCCACCCGCCGGGGAGTCAACGTTGAGGAGATCTTCTTCGGAGGAAACTCGCCGGGGATCGGGGCTAGCCGCCGGAGACTGATCCTCGACCTCTTTCTCGTCAGTGCGAAGGAAGGCGGAGGCCGGGTGGTGCAGTAGCCGCGAGCTGCCCGCAAAGGTGCCCAGGCTGCGTGGTGACCGCGAGTCCGACGATCTGGATGCGGGCCGTGAGGGTGGGGCCTCCTGGTGCAGCAAACGCTCCATCATCATCATTGTCATGCTTTTGCTGATGTCACCGTCTCACATATCTCACAAACTGCCATACAATTAATTCATACGCATTGTTTTCTAACTACAAATGTCTTCCCTTTTCCAAGTTAAAATTAGTTTCCCCAACACATCAACGAAATCAACCACATTTAGTTTTTCATCCTCATTTTTCCCCAACTATAAAATGTCTATCCTTTCTGAAGTTCCAGTTAATATTCTCAATACATATCTCACCAACTAGTTCTTTATTCGCATTCTTTCCTAACTACAAAATTTCTAACCTCTTTCAATTTCAAACAATTATTTTCATCAAATTAACAAAATAATCGTTGAAAGTATATGTTTTTCTCAACCAATAATTATTTTATCACCATCAACCATCACCATTGTTCAACTGTTCCTTGATGTTTAACGATCAACGAAATCAACCACATTTAGTTTTTCACCCGCATTGCTTCCCAACTACAAATGTCTTCCCTTTGTCAAGTTCGATATTTTCACCACATTAACGAAATAACTTTTTCAAGAGTCTAAGTTTCCCCTAACCTTATTAACTATCACCAACGACCATCTGTTCCTTGATTTTGATAACCATATTATGATCTTCTCAATTATATTCTAGTTCATAATGAGATCATGATAAAAAATATGTGAGCTTCCGTATTATATGGAGAAATGTTTCTATTTTTCGGTGAGCACTATTTCTCGGACGTTTGTTCTAGCGGTTGAAGGGAGTTTGACCACAACAAGAGTCTGAAGACGATGCACTTCCAATGTTGATATGTGTTATTTCGAAAACTGCAATATTTGAAGTGCGGATTTGTCTCCAATATCTTTCAACGATTGCACCTGAAATTGATAATTGAACAATAATTAGTGCTAAATTCTATAATGATCGCATTTTTCTTATCATTGTTTACCATAAGAAATTATTTCAAGTATTTCACGTTCCGTGATAAATGAAAAGTAATCAGGCCCAAAGGACTCAAATTTTATTCTAGCTCAATAGTGGAATCTATCAAAAACAGTTCTAGTTTCAGGACTTGTAATCTGCCTCCACAAATCAGAGCTTACTCTCTTTCATGTGGACGGCGAATTCAATAATAGAATACAAATTAGTAAGTTTCAATTCTCATCAATTCACGTCACAAGACTCATAGCCAGTTTATAGAATATTTACAAGGTTCGGTATCAGATTATCTCTAAACTTTAACCGTTTACCGGCAGCGTGGTGCTATGAGCCTCAATAAGAATTGAAACTTGACAAATTTCAACAACTTCTCTGTTGTAAATTTATTATTCTATTCATTCATCTAAAACAACTTTATTGAACAACAAACTCCACTATTCATCTTTCTATTCTTGTACCATTATTTCTTATCACCAAGTACCTGTACACATTTTATTACAATATGACATTTTATTAGAAATATCACATTCGACATGTTTTTGTTTTGAAATTATGCTCTTACATGTAATGTAATTTACCACTATACCAGAGGAAGTATGATTTTGAAAGAGAATAGATTGCGATCATTCATCGTCAATAAAACTAGTAAAACTTTGAGAATAAATTCCATTATGTACAAACATGTGTTGTGTTAAGTTTTCAGTGTAGATTGAAGATAAAAATGTTTTTAATAAGAAACAAGACTTACCTTGTAAGTCAAGTAAGTCTCTTACTTGAGGAGACGGCAAAGGTAACTAACAGTTCACACACTTGAAAGTCTGCTGGAACACTCGTTGCAATATTGTGAGCTAATAGTCGACTGTAACATGCCGTATTTAGTGAAAAAAGCCGAATTGATGATGAGGCAGCACAATGAACGTCAAGAGCAGCACTGAGGTTAGTTTCGGCTGCACATGCTGAGCATGATGGTCGCGGGGGTTGGAAGGGGAGGGGGAGCCGCTCTGCCATTGGTGGAGCGGCAGCGCGGGGCGCGCGGTGATTGGCCGAGGGCGTTTTGGACTGTTTGTCTTTGGCCACCCCTCTTCAGCCTAACATCCTCTCCGACTCCGGCTCTGAATTAGATAATTAGCGCTACCTTCTAATCGTCTGGGTTTGCTCCTAAACTACTAGCTCTCTTTAATAAACGCCGCTGCCTAAGCACGCACGCACACACACGCGCACGCCACTCATGCGTCACTACACGAGCTCGCGATTACAGCTCCGCACAAATTATCTCTGTCAAAGCGCATTATTTTATGGCCCCTAAACGGCTTTGCTAGCCGGCCATCTCACTGCTGCCGCTCATGAACCACTATTAGTGATAAAATACTATCTAGGTGTTCTTCATTCAATAAGTGATCGCTTATTATTTTTATCAATTCTAATTTTACAATGGAGAAAATCTGCTTTCAAGTTCTTTTATTGGAATCAAGAAAAAAAAGTCAAATCAATTGTTCAATCAATTTATTATCAAATCTAATAAAATCTATAAAATAAAGATAACACTTTATTCTGAAATAGCTGATTGAAACTTCACGCAAGCTTATAAATGATACAGAACCCATAGAAAGTGAATGAATTGGAACATATCTGAGTTAGCAGGGTAGTTTAGTCCTAATCCTAACTCTGGGCCTAAATCATACATTGATTATCATCGATTTACAGTCAAAATTCTTCTACTTGAATGCTCAACTAATGTCCCTAGATTTTTTATCATACACTATCAGTAGTCTAAGGACCTCCCTGATCAGTGGAAAACGATATACTCCGGTGAAACTAAAACTGAAATACAAGAATGAGAATATAAATTCACAAAATATAATTATTAAAAAAACAACAGAGATTTACAGGAGATGAATATGGAAGGTAAACATGGAAGAAAGAGTCAATCATGAAATCATGTCTTGGAAAATATGGAAACTATTCAATATTCTAAGTTATTAAAATCATTGAATCATGATGGTCAATCGTTTAGTGCTGCGATAAGTTTCAATTGTTTATGGTATTCTTCTTGCTCATCGGATTGACTCGGGAACCATTATCAAGTACAAATTCAAAATTTGATTTTTTTAATCAAATGAATTCAATAAAAAGTAATACTATTTTCATAACATAAAATCGTACTTGTAGAAGCTAACTGAAAAAGACCAAGTGATCTCAGCCATTGGACTTGTCTTTGTAGCCTGAAAAGAATTTCATGTACTGTAGATTAGTATTCACTAGCCTAATGATGTTGTTTTCTAAGCTGTGAGCGATGTGAAGTATAAGATGGATAGCCTACAGCACCGATGTACTTCATCAGGATTGATCATTCTCAGGATTGAGAATGCATACAGTACCCCTTGATCTTGATAGTAAGCACATGAGAAAAGGCATACTTTACTGTAATGCATTAATGAAATAATGGGGTTCTACGAAAAATGATGCTCTTTTCTTCAATTAAAATTTAATTCAAGTCCTATCATTCCCTTTCAGTGAACAATTATAGCTATACTTCAACCATATTAATTGATAAAAATATCAACTTGAAAGAAAAAATATTATTGACACTTACTATAAAATATGGAGAAATGGTACTTGATGGAGTTAGGTTACTATTGTATCAATTATCATTTTGAGGTTCAGCGAAGTTCAAGAATAATTATTTGAAAATTAATGTGAGTTGAGGTTTTTGTTATCGAATTTGGTTGGAATTGGAAGAGTATCTCATAAATGATATTCTACTTGGTAGTTGAGAAGAAACAAGTATTTATCATGATTTACGTTAATTCAAATTTATTGAAAACTTGTCCCCAGTTGCACAAAGGTCTGTTATGCTTAACCTTTAAGTAACAATGTTGAGTCTTATTATAGCAACTCCTATTTGTATGCGTGCATACTCGTTGACAAATAAAAATTATTTGAATATTTCAATTGATTCTTTCGATTAATCGAAGATAAAATTTATTTATCCAATTCTGTGCAAGCGGCACTTGGTGTTCTAAGAAGCTTTTATTTAGATAATAGGCTACATAAGGCAACAAACTACATACTCCATGAAATACTATTTGAGAGACTAAAAAAACTTATTCCATCCTTCACAGTGAAACTTGCAAGAACGAGACCGGATTAGGGCATTATTCTTCAGGCGAAATTCGATGACTGCGTTGAACAAAAGCGTATTAAGCTAACAAGCGAGCGCTTAGCCCCCGCAAACGCAGCCTGAAACCGTCGGCAGAGGCAATTAAGTCGCTGAAAGATACAGCCGAGCCTCGTTGCTAGGGACTGAATCTAATATTCAGCAGGAGATCGTCTAGTAGAGCAAACATTACGGACAATAACTAAAGTGAAGCCAGAACAATAGAATATACGGCCGAGATAAGAGTTTATAGCTTTTTCTGCTCAATTTATAAAGCGCTATTGTGCGTTGAATATCTGCGCGCTTTGCGAGCAACTAACTGCTCCCACACGTGATAATACCGGCTCTTTCGTCTACCCCAAAGTGTGAAACTACCCTCCCACACTGCTCCCCCTCAACACCAAATCATAACCAAGACACGAGGAGGTGTAAAGGGTAGCCGAAACCCCCGGAGACCGAATTTGATCCTGGATAGGATGCAATTATAACGATTTCCGTGAAGTATAGAAAGCGACAATGGCCCTGGGGAAATGTAGCCTCAGCAACTACCCTGACCACCGACCCCCTCCCTCACCCTCCCACTCGTCCTCAGGGGTGGCATTTGCGGCGCACAACCCGTATTAAAAAACTTCAATCGCAGCTTGTCCTTCAAATCCTATTATCCCTAAGGAGGAAATCTGTTGTAGCAAACTGATAAACCAGAAGAGTGATGTGTTCCTAAGTGTGAGAAGTTTACTGTAAACGCTTTTCAGGTTCTTTTTCCTGATAGAGTATATGTGCTTGGCTAATTTTCCTTCACATGAAGTGAAATTTTCATGAATGGCTTATCATTAAACGAGCAGTCTATGAGATGGAGTTTAAGTCGTATTGTGTTACTTGCAAAAAAACTCATGTCAATTTGATAATGCTATAAATTTTGGATTATAAATATAAGATGAACCACCATTTATTAGTATAAAGTGATTCCATCCAATTACTCAAAATTGATTATTCTCTTCAAAAAATCAAATAAATCTATTCTCAATAAATTGTAATTCTGTATCAAAATGATAAAATTGAATGAAAATAAAATATCCTCTATCAAGCAAACTTTAGACTAGAGAAACTTCTGCCCTCTCTACCACTCAACCTTTAATGTTTTACAATAATGATAAACCTTGACATGAATTTATGATGGAATCATTTCAATCAATTTATGATGGGGATCCTATTATTTTTCACACCATTCAATATTTGGAATGTTATTAACAATGACATGTTATAAATATTGCATATTAATATTTTTCAAAATCATCTGTCATCAACACTATCCTACGATGTAGCAGTATTTCTGTTCATCTAATGAATGGCGAATTTCCCATTACAGTAATTCAATTAATTTCCATTATTTGTAATTTCACATTTACTATAATTTTACTATTGGGTAAAGTTGGTATAGTGGTCTTTAGGATTAAACGTCAATTTAACTGCAACCAATGTTTAGCCCAGATTCATGGAAATTTCAAGCAGGGTAATAGGAGTTCCAGCCAAAAATAAACGGTCTACTAAAGATAGTGAACCGTTCTGCGAAAGCGTTCTACTAAGCTGATTCCATTTGATAGTTGAGGCTCAACAACTGGCCCATATGTCGGATAATTCTAATTTAAATGCTCGAACCGCTGTTGAATATTGCAGGAGGCATTCACAGAAGTAAACACTTGTTCATTGCTGGAAACATTTGCCCTTTGTTTATAATTTGAATGGAGGGGTGGTTGAGCCGCGAGGAGTGGCCATGTGGCTTGCTGAACCAACCCTCTTGATTTCACAATCATTCACTTCATCAGGGATATAATGCCCTCCCAAGGGACATCTCTTCTGGATCTGGTCCCCTCTGTCTTGTAAAGGATTCGTTTCATTTTCAACGCGTGATTTATAAGTGAACCCGACAACAAAAACTGCGACTAATGGCCTTCACATCATCACCAAGCGATGTGTTAAGATGACGTCCCTTTGACTTATAGACAACTGTTGGCTCCCTCCTAATTTGATACTTTATATGCGGAAAATTGACAAGCTAGATGAATTTTTTGAGAAGATTGTGTGTGGGCTCTGTGGCTATAGGAGCTCTGTGGAGCTTCAAGTTATTAAGACACCTTTTCAAAACCTAGCATTCTCACTAAATCAACAACCAACTTCAGAAAGAGGGATAATTAGCAATGATCATGATAATAATATCTATAATTTCAGTTTTTGAGCCTGGAAATCACAAAATTATTTCTTAATTTTCTCCAACATGATAATAATGGAGTATTAATACTGAAAATTGGGAAATTTAAACATTGATTACAATTGAACATTATTAAATAAATTTTGTAAGGAGGATGTGGAGATACAGAACTTAAATTTGATCTAGCAAAAGAATTCATATTGAGCAATAAAGAAGATTAGTGATAGCCCGAAGAAGATGAAGATGAAGATGAAGATGAAGATGAAGATGAAGATGAAGATGAAGATGAAGATGAAGATGAAGATGAAGATGAAGATGAAGATGAAGATGAAGATGAAGATGAAAATGAAGATGAAGATGAAGATGAAAATGAAGATGAAGATGTAGATGAAGATAAAGATGAAAATGATAATGAAGATGTATTACAAGGATAATATAAGAATAACTATTAAAACACAACAATAAAAATTGTTTAAATGAATGAAACAGGCAGTCCAGTAGCGTCATTTCCCACCTTGGGGGGGGGGGGGCAAACACCGGGGGGGGGGATGTTTGTCGGGTAAAATGCTCATTTGTACATTAGCTAGTACAGAAAATTTTTTGTAAATGGGGCAAATGCCCCAAATGACAGGCACCAACCAGCAGAACAAAAGGATAAAACCTTGTTCGCTGGTGGGAGGATAACAGTTCAGTCACAATTTATTTATTTCATTTTGAAAACTGTCCCCACAGATTCACCTATTCAGTAACATTAATAATAATTATTCTAAATTACTGATATCGAAGAAGTAATGTCTCTTCAACTATGTCCTCTGTTCATGTATTGGACTGATATTCTTTTTCTAATGCGATGGAAAACTATATATTAATTATAGTTTTCACGGTACATTTTATTTTCCATTAAGAAACCGAAATGGATTGTTGTGTGATGTCTCATACTTTACAAAAATCTGTGCGGAAGTCAGTGCGATAAACTTTAAATTCATTGAAGTAGTTCATAATAATAATTTGTAGTTTTTCTTATAATTATTTGCAGGAAAATCTAATTCATAGCTGAATCATACTTTTTTCCGTCTTTTCTCTCATAACACGCCGTTGACAAAATAATAAGCTCTTCGAGTTTACATAGAGGTGAGAGACTGCTTTGCAAGTTACGCTTATAATGGCCGGTCTTGTTACATCGAACCCTCCGATTTGAGTTCACACAACAATGCAACAGCTTGTCTGCTAAGTTAGAGGCCCATTTTGTCAGCGCAGAGCTGATGCTTGGTGTAAATTAGCTGGGATGAGAGCAGCAGCTTCGAGACTGTAGTAGACAAAGCGGCAAGGTCGATAATTTAATAAGTAAACCGGATCGAAGCAGGCGATAAAGTTTGAGACAATGGGGTGGGAGGGGGGGGTGATAGTATCTGGGTGGTGGCATGCCAACACTAATTAGGTGCAGAATTAGAGGTGCTAACTAATGTCATTATGGCGGCAATGTAAGAGCAGCACAAAAGGCAAACTTCGTCGAGGCTAGACAGAGTACACTTGCCGCAGCTAGACACAGTACGACAGGGACTATTAATTAATAAGCGGGCTTGGTGTACAGAGTAGTGGTCCTCTCGGGAGACAGGCTGCCAGGCCGCATGTGTTGATCGCATAATGACCTTGTAAATCTACATAATGACGTCACGGCCACCAGCAGTCTCCCAAGGGAGGCATCCCCAATACCCGATCGTCAACGTCGATCCCTTCCGACAAAACCGCCCGCCGCAGTCGCGCAACGACGATGTCCTTTAACTCTCCTTCATGCTGCAACAACAATCGCCGTCCTGTGTAAACGACCTGCTTCCACTTTATTATCCCTTATGACAACCATCGCATACTGCGTCTAACATGTAGCTGCTAATCCTCTGCAACGCTCCACAACCTGACACTCCCACTAGAGGCTCGTCAAATCTTACGATGCTGCATGAATAATTCTCTGTAAGGTTGTCGTCTTATCTTGTTGATCCTAACTAGTTATAATGTTGTAAGTGAGATGTTGTCTATAAACTCCATCTTAAACCTAGAAATTATTGATAGTGCTGAGATTGATATAACTGAAAATAATTATAAAGATGGAAGGAATGTTATATGGCATTATAATTAGGAATTTCGTCCAATTAATTATTATGAAAATAATTGTTGAATAAGAGTATAAGCACGAGCAAGAGTAATTATAAAGATGGAAGAATGTTATATGGCATTATAATTAGGAATTTCGTCCAATTGATTATTATGAAAATAATTGTTGAATAAGAGTATAAGCACGTTTACGTCATTTGTGAGAAAATAACTTGATAATATTAAATTAGAAAATTTTTGTGTGTTATGTGAAGTAATATTATTTGTATTTTTCTAGGAATGATCTGTGAAGAAATGAGACTGAATATCCTTTGTAATGCATATTCAGGACTTCAATGTCCTCTCTTCTAACACTTAATCTTCAACATAATCAAAATTGAGGAGATAATTGATTGATAATGTACTGAGAAACTAGGCATGAGCATTCTGCATTTCATGATGAGTGCGACATTATTGGGTGTATATAAAGAAAAACGTTTTCATCTGAAACTATTGTGAAACTTGTTTTATTGATAATGGTTATTTAATTTTCAAATAATAAGTTAGCTTCGACAGTCTTTATCGATTAGAAATTTCTTGAAAACAACAGAAAAGAGAAGATGTTCTGTGCAGCGACCACATAATTATAATAATATATAATAATAATACAAAATACATGTGTATTATTTGGTCGCTGGTTCTGTGTATGTCCATCAAGTTGATATACGTTGAAATTGAACTTGCGATCAAGATAATTCTTCCAAAGACTTCTTTTCTGAAGTTTATAGATGGATACGTTTGAGAATAGAATGTGAAAGCTCTGATAGAATTCAATGCAAAATGAGAAGATGGAATAGAATGAGTGAATATAAGTAATACTCGAATTTAGTGGAAGCATTTATGAGTTTAAGATAGTAATCGGTGTGAACTATCTAAAAAGTGATTTGGGATTAGCGCCAAAACTATTCTCAGAAAGTCCAACTAGATAAACGTCCAAACGTCTGCAAGCAGTAACTGCAATATTTATCTTCCAAAACATTATATTATGAGTGATATACACCTCATTGAAACGCCGTCATACTTTTATGGGCGTCATTAATTCTTGCAGATTTCTGTGGCTATTAAATAATAGCAGCTTCCTCTGTGTGTAGTTGGAAATAAATTTCTGTAACTTAATGTATTATTTAGATGCCGCTACAGGATGAATGGACAAAATAGTGTTTGAAATAAATAAATTCTGTTATATCATTTATTCAATAAATCGTGTAAATTGTTTAATAACTGCTCTTAACTCTTTGTGAGTATTTTTATTTTAAAATAAAATTGAATCAATTGAAAGCAATCGGCTGGTAGAAATGTGATTTAATTTTCATACTTGGGAATACACACTCATATCAAGCATATTATTTGAACTCGAAAAACTATATTACCTGTAGGTCAACGCTTGATGAATCAATGAATATAATTCAACTGGAAATACTCGTCAATCGATAGCCTACTTGTCGCCTGATATAGATATACTGATACTATATCAGTATATTATATACGTATATAAATATATGCCTGATACTCTATAAATATCGATACTTTGAGAAAAATGTCTCATAACCTTGATTTGGACTGTTTTCATAAATTGGAAGAAGAACATTTCTCGGCGTAAGCCTGTTGGACCTTACTGAATGGATAAATAAATAAATATTCCTTTGAAAAGGAATAAAGAAAAAGGAAAAGGTAAAAGGTAACGAAAAAAAGCAAAAGGTAAAGGTAAAGGAAAGGTAATATTGGAAAAGATAGTATTTTAAACTACCATCCGACAGGAAAAGAGATATTGGTAGACCTCGGAAACGATGGCAATAGTAGAAACACAAATATGAAATTCAAAAAGTTGATTACATAGATAACTTATAATATATTATGCTGTTGTGAGTCGAAACAAGCAAAAGCCTAATTCTTGAATGCAAGAAGAAGAAGAAGAAGATAAATAGATAAATGGAAAATACTTGATTGAAATAAGATTATTGGAAAAATTTTACATTGAAGATTGAAGACAAAAATGTAGAATTGAATTCGAACAATACATGGAATTGAAATGTTTTCTAAATACCAATATGAGCTATTAGTGGCTGTTCAACTACATAATGAACAGTTAGTATCTTGGAGGATCAAAACATTTTCATTATCACTCGCCAGAAGGGTAGTTGATATTTTATCTAATTTGCTATGTGAGTGCCAAAATACATTCTAAAATCAATTCACTATCGGAACCCAAGTTTCTCAACTGACTTGAGAGACACTTGCCGAGATCGCCACTTGATTTTATTTGATTTTAAAAACCTCCGACATGTTCAATGGATCAAAGCGTGCGCAGTATAATAGAGGGTTCTAAATAACCTCGAATTAGGCACCATGAGATATCCACAATAAAATCTTATATTTACGGCCGAGTCTGAAATGAATTGCTATTGGACTTCCGGAGGAGTAGCGAGTGTGTGGAACAAGTCGGTTCATTTTTGGAACGTTCGGTGGTATTTTTGGAATGTAATTGGGGAGTTGTTGAAAACCCTGGTTAGCGAAGCGATGCCTCTTACGCCAGACTACCAGCCCGAGCGCGATTAGATGTTCCTGCACTCACAAATGATCTCTTATTAACTGTCTGAATGAATGCCATCAGGACGATGTTTCAGTTTCTCTATCACAAACATTATTTCTCTTTCTCTCTCAATTTCGAACCAAATCTTCTTCCACTCATGTTTCTCCTCTTTCTCTCAACTTCGTTCCAAGTCTTCCTCTCTCTCTCCTCTTTCGACAACAAACAACTCTCTGTGTTCGAGCAGCCAATTACACACTGATCTGCTCAAGATCCGTGTAATAATCTATCAATTAGTTTCTTCTACACGAACTTTGTAGGAAAAAAGTGAACTGATGTTGAAAACGTCAAGTGACATATGCAGCACAGTAAATCATCTCAAAAGCGTTTAATTCTTTTCACGTTATTAAAGAGAGTTAATCGTGCTTACCGTGGATTCCTCATTAGGTTCACATCCAATACAAACATTTCTATACAGAAGCTATAATTTTGAAAGTTATTTCTCACCGGTGAAGACATATGCATTTTTGTGACTTGATTCACACTCGCCTTTTCTTAAATTAACTGGAAAATGATGAATAACATTGTAGCACACACTTTATCGCCAGATGAGAGTCTGTTCCAGTTTTTTATGAAATCATTCGGTAAAAATTCAACTTTACTTGGTAAAAATTAATCTACTGGGCTCAATGTCAGAAAGTGTAAGAGGAATTAAACATTTTTGTGGATAAAGTATATTCACTTCTTTTTTTCAACCCTTCCGCTGCCAAATTAATGTGACTAAAGGTGTCAGTGTGGGACCGAATCAATGTTGGTGAGAAACTTTTACCAAATTGTGAAAAATGTATTGATTATATCATAAGATGTTGATTTTCATTGAAATTTGCTGAAAATTTCCCAAAATTTAATGGAGGGTGGTGGTCAAGTTTCAGTTGGAAAAAAAATTCTACAATGAATAAAAGTAAAGCGAAAGGGTTAATTGAGGCCCTATTATCAGACTCTATTGTGTCCATTGACTTTTGATAGATATTATATTTGATTAGTAGATCAATAGCTGCAATCTACGATCAAAAACATATCATATTATAGCTATAACAGGTTCATAGCGAATAGAATTGGTTCCTGCTATTCAATTCAAACATAATTATTATCAGTCAACTGACTTGGAGGGACCGATATCGTTCTAATACTGATTTTGAAAGGATAGTAACCAAATCAAAATTTTATTTTGTTCTTTCGATCGCAAAACATTTATTCAAAAAATAATATTTTGGTTATAATAATATGAATTACATTAATTTTGACTTCTAATAAGAAATGAACAATAATAAATACCTACAGTTGTTGTGGACGATAATACACTATACTCTACGATCGTGAATGATGACTCTATAAAACAAACAGAAGACAATACTGTACAAATTTCAAGATGAAAATGAAGATAGTCGTGATTTTGTGCGCAAAGAATAGGAGAGGGATGAATGAGTTTGGTTGAGGGTGCGTATGAGTGATAGATTGTTTGCAGAGAGGGGGTTGGCCGACGTGATCAGTGAGGAGCAGCGAGCAGAGAGATGGATGGGGATGATGGAGCGAGCATGTCTTGTGATTATCACACGGCGGCGGCCTATCGATGCACACGCTGTAAAACAATAGGCTGCGCTGCTGATGCTTGTGGTGGTGAGTGCGCACTTGGCCACCACAATCGAAGGGTTCGACGGATAGCAGCAACGAATAGAACGAACGAAGGAAGCGGCGTTTTATTAAATCCAAGGGGAGCCAGCCGCCTCGACCCGGCCGCAGAGATGATAACAAATGTGTGCGCGGGGCCGAGCATAGCAATATGATTCCCTATGAAAAATTAAAGCAGCCAGCCTGAGAACGACCACCCCTTCCTGCGCCGCCAGCGCTGAATTTTTGATGGTCTAGGGGCTAATATCTCATTTAGGGGGCGCCGGTGCTAGTGAATTTTGTAGACTCCCCAGCCCCCTCGCGATGAGACAGGCCCGTATTACATTTTAAAATGCCATTTCGAAACCTTACCCCGGGGACCTGCCACTCATTTTTCCTAATGAAACACAGCCAAAGCGGTTAAACATACCTTTACAATATTCATGCGTCTCCGCTCCTTATCCCTTCACTGCTCATATAAATACATGAGCTGCTTCCAGATACGCTGCCGAATATTTATGACAATTTCGCTTTTTACATCCGAATAAAAGTATCATTCGCCGCCCGAATTGCGTCGTCGTCTCTTTCCACGTGAACAAATGTACACACAATTTGTATTTATTTGCACAGCTTCTATCTAAACTCCCGACGCATTTTGAAAAATAGAGGTAATTTGCAACTACCGAATCATCTTGAATTCTTCATAAGTACTATAACCTTGGCCGAAGTATCCAATAACATCCAATAACTATGTATGACATGTGAAACAGGTACTATTTTTGTTAGGTATAAGTTAATTCTACTTCTGACGATATTCAATTGTATTGTATGAAACTTTACTGTATTGAATAAATACAATTTTTATTATTATTATTATTATTTATTAACAATGGTTCTCATTTCTGACAGACTATATTAACTCATAAAGAATCTAGTGATCAAAGTGTGAATCAATTTGCATTTCTGTGAATTAGGTGGAGTAAGGCTAGGCGTACACCGGTTAGTCAAGACAAGACAAGACGAGATTAGTCACAGTACTTCACATAGTTGCTTATGAAGCAACACACACCGATTAGTCATTGCATCAGTGTGTGCTGATCCATAAGCAACTATGTGAATTACTGTGACTAAACGTGACTAATCTTGTCTTGTCTTGTCTTGACTAACCGGTGTACGCCTAGCCTAATGTGAATCTAGTGAACAAAGTATCAATCAATTCACAAGCTCGGCACAGTATTGAAGCACGAACTCGTATCGTGAAAATCTGGTAGCATAATCACCAACAAATAAATAAGCTGAAGCCGTGGATACTACAATACACGGTATTAAGTGGGATGCACTGTTTACTAGCTAGATTTGAAAAAAACTCTGAACCCAATTACCAATACAGTTACAAGGAAACGTTAAATGACAGTCTCTTTTCTAGTGGGTAATGTCACGCCTCTCAGAATCTAGCCGCATGAATCCTACCATGTGTTCTAGTATCCGTGCTTGGAACCTTCCATTTAACTTTTTCATTTATTCTTGTTGGAGAGCTGCTGCAAGTCCTATTGATTTTGTTCAATTGATTTCATTTATACTCCAAAACGCTTGAAGCCTGCGTTTTCATCGATTGTGATAATTTATCCATCAATGACAAATGAAGTGTCACATGTTGATTTATAAAGCTGTATATAGAGGCAGTTGTGGGTGTTGACCTTTTACCTGCGAAGAGTTGAAATTAATAAATTAGAAATGATTAAAAACTTTTAATCTATTGGCGACATCTTGGTGGTTGTTGAATAATGGTGGTTGAAATGTTGATAAATAATAACTGCAAATCGCTGTTGAATTATCACAACAACTCTAGGTATTGAACGTAAAGAAACATTGTATTTATAAGAAATGGCTCATAAACTTTCATCAATGATTTGAATAGTGAAAGAGAAAATATCACCTAAAAACATGCAGCAAATATGTAACAGTACTTCTTTTTTCTGTTCTCCAAACCAAAGTGGGAACAGTTCTAAAATAATTTTCTAAATACTAAAGTATCGAAGAAAAATCCTCAACCTGTCCAAGTATCTATTTTTGTTACTATTTTTTTCTGTTTTCGTAACCAATGTGGGCCAAATGATTTTAGAATAAATTTTGAAAATTATCTGAGAGAAATTCTTAATCTTCCCAAGCATCTATTTAATATTTTTAATATTTTTATTTTATTATACTAGTCGAAGTTTGGAATAAAAAGAACTGTCGGTAAACTAGTCGAAGTCAAAGAAGCGATTAGGGCCAGTTTTGTTGTATGGATCGTGCGAAGAGTGTTGGCCGCTTCTGTAAATAACTTGGGCTCAGTTCATTAGAGGAAACAGATTGCCAGTCAAATTGCTACTAATTGGGTCCCGGTGGGTGAGACCGGTGAGTGATCCTCAGACTCTTGTTCTCACAAAACGACCTATTAATAGTCTCTCACATTCAAGCCGTTTCGTAGGCGGATAGCCAATAGCTGAACGCTCGACTGAAACCTGCAGTTGTTATTTGCCAGCGCAAAATCCAGTGGAAGCATTATTTGTCTCCTCGATTATTTCTCCTGAGTTGAGAAGAAAATAAAATAATTCTTAAAACGTTGTTCACACGTACGGTTTTAAACGTATATATACTAAAGCTGTTATAATTTTGTTGAACCGCAGATCAGAGGAATCATTAGATTCACAAATATATTGCAATTATTTATCTGCATTAAACACGTGATAAACATTAACGAAGATTAAATGAAAAAATCAATATTAATGGTAGTTAAATAACGAAATTAACAAGAATAGCTCTAATATTATATAGAAAATCTGAAGATTTTCGCGACTGCGAACATTACCATTCATTGGATCTTTTTAAGCTATCAAACTCCTCGATTATGTTGTCAATGGTCGCATTCGCGGAACTTGAAACATATTTGGGTTTCCGTTCCATCAAATTCATTGTTAGATTGCTAAATTTTTGTCTTCCATTTCAACAAGCAAAACCAAATATTGAAAAATCATTGAGATTTTCACACCACAATCAGTGATCATCAAAATTGAATCAAATGTGATCATTACATCACAATTTTTATGTTATAATTTAAATAAATTTAATTGAAATTATATTCCAACAAAAATTATAGTTATTGTTATTATTATTTTCCAATAAAAATTATTCCAACAAAAATTAATTTTTGCAATGAAGTGAATTGAGTTCTGGGATAGACCACCGGTTTTTATTCATTCTAACTCAAGTTCTCAAATATCATGTCATTCTCAAAAGGATGGCATTAAAGTTTTTGCAATATTCGTACTGATTGCCTCTTCTTTTCCAACTACTGCAGCCCTCTCTCACAATTCTGTCTTACTTCAAGTGTAAACTACATTGAACCATGAACTCTTATAAGTGGATGATCAATTTCCTTTTTGTGTAGTAGTGAACGTGAAGGTGATTTTCAAAACCTCAAGTTTACTAGAATATTGAGATACCGGTTTCGGTTGTCACACCATTATCAATCTCTGGTAAACCAGAGTTAAATTAATTCATCACCTACATCGTCATCGACTTCTGTTTTTCTATCATCAAATTATTTTTCACGTACATAATAAGAAAATCATGAAAGGCATAGTTTACAAGTGAATGAAGAGAATTCAGTTTTGAAACTTAATATCAGATATCCTAAATCATTTCAATTTTTTTCAATTTTCATTTTCTAAGTTCACTAAGCAAGCTGTCTGTGTCTTCCTGCTCGAACGCTCTCACAGTCAAAATGACACGATGAGTGAGTGCTTGGTGAGTGAGCTCTGAGAGACAGCGCTGGTCGAATTTGTCATCCGTCGGAAAGAGACACCACTCTCAGCTCCCAACAGTATCTCCGTCTCTTTTTGTAGCACAGCACTGACGTTCGACTGTCTCGTTTCAGGTCGGCAACACCAATTAGAAGCGGAATGCTACACGATTCGCCAGCAGCCTGCTCGCTGCTAGTAATTAGTCGTCGAAACGTCACTCAAATTTTATTGATGACGCGCAAGGAGCGATCGGACAGTGGCACCCTTTCTAGTCGCCACGCTGCTTAAAGTGCCGTAAAATCGAAATCATTAAATCGCCTCTCGACGACCGGCTAAATTTCCAATTCGGGCGTCGCGCACTGCACAAATGAACCAGGTTATCAATTAGTGAGATGATGCAGAACGTTGGCCAAAATAGAGTGCTGGCCGGTTCGTTTAGTAATATTATTTTCAGGCTCGCTCGTTTTCCCGAAAATTTTTCCATATTGGTTCCATGTAATATGATGGAATTCATGGATAGTTTGATATTTTTCAGGCTCGCTCATTTTTCCAAATATTCTTCCATATCGGTTCCATGTAATATGATGAAATTCATGGATAGTTTGATATTTTAAGTGGTGATTCTGGATCACAGTATTGGAGTGTTCAAAGTGTTATGGGATACAATTTTCTAAAAATACTCTATTGATAATAATGTTTTGTGTATGATGTATCCGTAACTTTTCTATTCATTTAGTATTGTAATATTGTTTTAAAGAACGCAATAAGCTAGTTTGACAGTCATTTTCAAGTTTCAGTCATTTTCGACTGAGGGCCGGTTTCTCCAACGTCGATTAAACCAATTTTCAGTTTAAACTTGGGTTTTACCACTCACTAGAAACGTTTCTGTCAGAAAGTTCGATGTCCGAACTGCTGACCATTTGATTCACTGTAAGCCTCAAATGGTCAGCTGTTCGGACATCGAACTTTCTACAAACGTTTCTATTGAGTGGTAATATTGTTTCAAACTAAAGAATTTGTTCAATCGACGTTCAAGCGACTCAACTCAAATAGCGTTAATTCACTTTATAAGATAAATTCTGGCCAATATGGCATATGGCAATATGCACCATGGACAAAAAAGGTACTAATGTTTCCTTTGATTCTATTTTTCAATTCACAAATATTGATTATAATTAGATTTTTTAAATTATCAATCCACAAGTTATTGTGTGGGTCTATACTCTATACATTTTTGTATTGAGAGTTTTAATTTTCACATGGAGAAAATAGGAAAAAATTTCCACCTAGGAGATCATATCACATAGATATGATCATAGTTCAACTATTATAATGGTTTATTCATTACACTGTAATATTTTTCATCACAGATATTTGATAATAGATATATGACATAGAACTATTATAGTTTAATATCGGCCCTAGAGTGGACATATTTTATAGTGACCTATTCATATTAAGCGGATGGAATCAGGAAGTTGATAGAAACAAAAAACGAGTTCGAATTCATTTTTGGAATATATTTGCAATAAATAATTATATTATAATAAATAAATAGACTCAACTCTCAAATATCAGTTTCACTATCAATATTGTGATAAATAAATAGACTCGAATATCAGTTCTAGAATAATAAAGTAAGATAATCACATATAGCTTTTCTACCTAAGCCTATTAAAAAGAAATAAATCAAATGAAGTTGATGATTTTCAATAGTTACCCAGTCCAATATGAATTTTGATTAAAAATGAGAGAAAATGTGAAGAAAAACAATCATGCAAAAACTTGACTGGAATAATATTGAAGGATCAATGAATTCATTCTTGTCCGATAGAAATATATCACTCAGATAGAAGATACTTGATACAGTGAATGAAATAATATAATTTACCAGTCTATGATATGCACCTACTTCGAACTATGTCAGGTACACTATTATTTATGAACATGAAATAAGACCAAAATTCACTATCCATGACCAGTTTCCTCCTTTAAAAAGCCTTTAATTTTTGAAGACTTTTTTTCTCAATTTTCCTTCATGGTCTGATGAGTAAAAAGTGAAAGATTGACATTTATTAATAGAAATATTATTTTTTATGGAATTTAAATTCTATTTATTAAAATAAAAATCGAAACTTTAATATAAATTAAGTGAACAATAATATTTACATTGGATAAAGTTATTTTGATTGACCTGTATTGAAACTGATTCGAAGGTACGAAACGTAGGTTGTTGTACTATAGGGATTAAAATTGACTTCAAAGTTTTTCCAAAGTTTCACACGCCATCTAAAGACGCAGGCTTCTCAGTGGAGGATTCCTGCGGGCGGTAGAAGGCATAAGCGAGATCTTGTCCGAAACTGCGGTCCCAGCCGCCTCCGCCGCCGCCTCCCATGGAGCTGCTCACCGCGTTGGTCAGACTGCTCCACGCCGATCCGCCGCCTCCACCGCCTCCTGAACTGCCATAGCCGCCGCTGCTGGCCGCGCCGCCTCCACTCGAGCCCCAGCCGCCTCCTCCGCCGCTTCCGTGACCGCCTCCTCCGCCGCCTCCGTGACCGCCTCCGCTCGAACTCCAGTCCGACTGGCTGACGCCGGCTGGTGGGTAGCCCATCACCACGTCATGACCCCCACCACCCCCACAACCGCACATACTTCCCTGTCAAAACAAATAACACAGTTCCCAAGTCAATAGTCAATATTCTCAAGTACAATTTTTTCATGATCAAATACTATTTTCTTAAATCTTCATTGTGACAAAATTTCGGTAAATGTGTGCAACGTATTAGGCTAGGCGTACACCGGTTAGTCAAGACAAGACAAGACAAGATTAGTCACTTTTAGTCACAGTAATTTCACATAGTTGCTTATGAAGCAGCACACACTAATGCAATGACTAATTGGTGTGTGTTGCTTCATAAGCAACTATGTGAAGTACTGTGACTAAACGTGACTAATCTCGTCTTGTCTTGTCTTGACTAACCGGTGTACGCCTAGCCTGAGATAGATCAAGAGGTACCACCAAGAAAACTAGCAAGAAATAACTGCAGATTCAAAGATATCTGCAATCACATTTTCTTCCACTATCTCAAATTGAGTGAATGAAAAAGAAAAAAATATCAGAAATCATTATGGATCAATTTCACTACAACATTGCTGTAAATACTTTTGAATTTAAATTGGAATTATACTACGGTAGTTATACAGTATAGCATGCAAGTATCAGTCAAAGCCAATGATTTTTCCATTCATCATATTTTATTTGACTAAAAATATTGATATGAACCATACTTTGCTAGAACTTATTATGCATGTGATTAACTTGAATAACTTTGCTCACATACAAGCGTATTGGCTACATAGATACAATCATGATCATGATCAAGTTATTCTCATCAAATTATGGTTATTCAATAATATCAATTAAAAAATATTCTTTACTTTTGAGCAACAATTGCTTGAAATTTATTGGAATGTGTTCGAATTTCTAGTCCTTCCACATTGTCAATTGTTTGATCAAGGTTTTTCATTAATGCATGTTTAATCAATTTTCTGTCTCGCTCGAAGGTTTAATTGCACGCTTCTCACTCCTTTTCATGAGGGTTTTCGGACAATTTTTTGGAAGACATTAGAAGAGTGGTATTCAAATTAACAATTTTCTAGTTTCTGAACTTCATAATGAAAGTATTACTACTTTGATATACTTGTTGAATTAGTAAGCGGATATTACATTCAGCAAGCTCATATTCCATGTGAAATAAATAAAATCACATCAACTAAGGCTAGGCGTACACCAGTTAGTCAAGACAAGACAAGACGAGATTAGTCACGTTTAGTCACAGTACTTCACATAGTTGCTTATGAAGCAACACACACCGATTAGTCATTGCATCGGTGTGTGCTGCTTCATAAGCAACTATGTGAATTACTGTGACTAAACGTGACTAATATCGTCTTGTCTTGTCTTGTCTTGACTAACCGGTGTACGCCTAGCCTTATCAAAGTAGCTAACTCAACTGATTGGTTTTTATGGAAAGAATTAGTAGAAATAATTGAACATTAACTCACCCCTCCACAGCTGCATCCACCTCCACCCCCCATGCCTTTCATGCCTCCTTTGGACATCAACTTCATTATCAACAAGAACGCCGATATCAAGAACCCGATCTTTCCCAGCAGCAGAGCTTTGATTTTCTTCAGAGCTATCAACTTGATCAGAATTGGTCCCAGAATTGCCATTTTTATCATCATCACCTTCCCAAGAATCATTGATAGTTTCTTCACGATCTTACTCTTCTTCTTCATCAGCTTCTTCTTTTTCTTCTTCTTGCCTCTACCTGAAAATTCAAGCGGGATTCGAATACATTCAACAAAACGAGTAATTCAGTACTTGTAGCCTAAAGCATAATTTATGAATGTCATAAGCATAATATATGATAAATTATGATATTCTGTTACATTTGAACCTTCATCTTTCATCTGAATAATCTCAATTGAGTATAATCTATACAGAATATCCCAGAAGTCTCTGAGCTCTTTTAGGTGTTTTAGTACTCATCAAAATAAAGAGAAAAGTTGTAATATGAGTAAGCCTAGTATGAATAATTATATCAATTAATTATGAGAGAGAGAGAGAGTGAGAAAGAGGGAGAGTAACACTGAAAAAAATTAATGTAATATGAGTTATATACATGTACCGTAGACTAGAAATTCTAATAATAATCAGTCTATATTCTTGTTTTTTTGTAACTTGTGAAAGCTACAATGAAATAAAAAAATTCAATCAAAAGACTAATCCTATTCTATTCAAATCCATTGAATTAGATTCAATTCCTCTTTAAGATTCCTATCAGTCTGTTATTGATAATTATACTACAGTCCTCAGTGTTTCTCCACCAATAGAAGACACAAGCAAAATAAAATAAATTATTATATTCTGTAACATTGGAACCTTTGGATTTGAAAAGTTGAAACATTAACGAAACTTTAATTTCCATACTATTGGAATTAGTCTAGTTCGAGACAGTATTAAAGATTGTATTGAATTCTGTATTTTTATTAAAAATACTAATAAACTAAACATACTACAAAAGTCTCAAACCTTTAATTTCCAGTAAAAGTTTAAACATCAACGAAATTTCAATTCTCAGATGAAGTGTTGAAAAATCAACGGAACTTCAATTTCCAGCAAATGTTTACCTTCAAACGAGTCTTCCGAATATCCAGAGAAGTCGAAATCCATATAATCGTTGGACCTTGCCACAACGTCATTGCTGCTCCAACTGGGCAACGCCAGTCTCACCACTCGATTGTCGACGAATCTTTCGAACGCCAAGTCGATGAGTTGAGCCAGCCTCTGTCCTTGCGAAGCGCTGCGCGCGAACAGCAGGTCCTCTGTTATTTGGGGAGTGGCTGCGTCTGTGGTTCGCACCAGTGATATCCATCCATCTGTACACGAAAGACAATTTTCAAGTTGAAATAAATATACACTCTAAAATGAAAAAATTACGATTTTTGCAATGAAAAGAAGATGGATCAACAACAACAGAAAATTATTGGTATAGATGCATTTATTGAGAATGTGATGTCAAGAGAGGGGCTCGTAATCCCCATGCATCAAATCAAATCATTTATTGCACAGAAAAGAAACAACAATCCATCTTTATGTTACTTACAATGTTGAATATTCTAAAGAAAAATCCTCTAAAGAGAATTTTCAAGTTGAAATAAATATTATAGGCCTACACTCTGAAATGAAAAAATTACGATTTTTGCAATGAAAAGAAGATGGATCAACAACAACAGAAAATTATTGGTATAGATGAATTTATCGAGAATACGATGTCAAGAGAGGGGCTCGTAATCCCCATGCATCAAATCAAATCATTTATTGCACAGAAAAAAACAATTTCATCTTAATGTTATTTACAATGTTGAATATTCTAAAAGTAATCCTCTGTACAACTTTGTGCTACTCGTCGTTAGTTTATATTGCTAGTTATTAGTTACTTGGCATATCCATATTACTAGCTATCAACTGTGAAAGACAAAAATATAATGAAATGATCAACCGTGAAAGCAAAAATGCCATTTTAGTTCAGTTTAGAGTATTCGTTTTTTGTATCTTCACCACAGTCGATGGACCCAGGGCCAAGGAGAGCAGCTACTATAGTGCGATTCACATCAAGAAGTCAGCATTGCTTAGATGGGAGTTTGCTATCCTTGTTCAGCACAAGGCAGTTGCTTATGTCTCTATCCTAATCGCACTGTGCATAGTTGGCAACTGTGGATTGTTGTCGCACACAGTCCCAACAAACACGTTTGGTGCAGTTTTCTCTTTCTCTCTCAATGAAACTTGGCATCAATGCTCCTCATATAAACAATGCTGACTTCTTGACGTGAATCGGACTATAGCTACTAGCTACTTTCCTCGGCCCTGGATGGACCGGAGATTCATCAAAGATGTTATGATTTCACCCAGGGTTAGCCTTTTAAAAGAAGTCGCGGATCTCCCAATGTTGATTAATAATTGGATTGAGAGATACGTCTGCGACGTCTTTCATAATACGTTGCTGAAGCGTTGATACGGCAGTTTTAAAGGGCTCAAAGACATTTCTTTTTTATGGAAACATCTGTTCCAGGAACACATCCTACTGAGTTATCTATTTCTTTGAGTGAATGAAAAGTTTTGATGGATGTACAAAAGTTTTCCGAATAATAATTTCACGATTCTCATAATGTAAAATAGTATTTACATTCCTTGGCCTGGAAGTGAGCCTGAAAGAGAGCTCCTATACTCTTGGGGGAAAAGTAGCCAAGCTCCTCTCCAGGATTGGAAAAAAGTGAGCATAACAGTAGGTTGAAGAACGGAGAGATGAAAGGAATTGGAAGAATTGTGGCTCTTGTTATTATCCTTCATGATACCTACCCACCTTTGAAAATTTCCTATTAAAAACTCGGAAAGCTCTAATAAATTTTTATTGTTTCTAGTGATCCGGAAATATTCTGCTTGTAATCTTGTTAGTTTGAAATACCTATTCTATCCCTATTATTCTATACTAAGCAGATATTTTTATCAGCTTCTAACAATCGCTTCCAATTGACAATATTAAGAAATATTTAAAGACTATTTAGGCTACGCCTGATATGGGATCATATCCATTCGAAGACTTCAATTGGTCACTGAATTGAATTTCTCAAAGCTTCCTTATTTTTATATTGTGCGTTAGGAATTTTAGATCTTTTGAATAAGAGTTAAGATCTTTGAATAGGGAAGGTTTAATATCAGTACTTGACTCAAAAAATGATTCATTCCTAGTTCATCTTTGAATAAGAAAGGGTTAATATCGGTACTTAACTCAGTAATTATTTATTCCCAGCTCATTACAATAACAAAAAATGAAAACATTCTGACAGACTTAACGTAATGATTAAATGATTAATGATTAAACAAAATATTTTTTTTTATTTCTAACAAGGCAATTTTGATTAACAGTGAGTAGCTTTGACAGTGATGTTTTGTGGAAAATTTTCCATTTGGAATTTGGCTTTACGTAACTTGGAATTTGGCAATTAAAATGATTCTACTGAGTGCTAACTTGGCCTACTCACCATAGATACTGATCTCCCGCATTTTGTCGAAGTAATCCAATAGAACAAGAAGCTTCCTGCCGAAGCAGGGGTACGATAGCTTGTACAGACACTCTGAGTACATTTCGTTGAAGACCTGTCTGGGTAATAATCCATTGTCGTTTGAAACTACTGGAGCCGGCGTGACCGTTGTCTCTTCTTCGATGTTGGTTTCGGCTGCCGAAGTGGAAGTGGCATTTTCAGCTTTACACAAAGCACTGAATAAAATTATAATGTTAATCGACCACACAGCCAGAGTCCAGAAACGCGACATTCTGTTCAGGAATAGAACTTGTTCCTGACACAGCACTGTTCCACAGCTACCGTGGACCGTACTATTGTGGTAGAGAACAGAGATTTCTGGTGTTTATAAAGAGTCATCATCAGGCTCGTGACTCTTCTCTCGATAAATGTTCAGTTTTCACTTTGAATGCGGTCGGGAAAACGTGACAATTCTAACCCGGTATTGGGCGTCTCATCAATTATTGTTACTAACTATAGGCCTTGAGAAGTAGCTCAGTGTGCCTTTTGCTGAAACTGTGAAGTCGCTTCAAAGTCAAGGCTTTCTTCTAATTATGCGAGTAAATTCACGCAGCTGGCAATAATGTTATATTGATGGTAGTCCTGTTTTGGGACAATAATGTATTCCAAATATGTACTACTGATGTAAGTGAGCTAATTTGAGCCTGATGTTACATAGTTGATGTTTTCAATCATGTTGAAAGATTAAAGAAACATTCATTGAACATTTATAATTCATGCTTATTTACGACCATAAATCTGTTTCTAATTACGCGTTTGTTTATGATATTTGAAAGATTTAGATGATAATAGAGACGAAGAAAATGGCTGCCTTTGAAAACAAAATGGCGGAATCTACTAAGACTACGATGAAGCTCTGTGATTGGTCGAGACCCCTCACTCCCACTTTTAACACCTGGATAACAGCTGTCCAATGGCAGTCGAGCACGAAAAATATTACCAGCCCACTTGTTTACTTTTCCTCCGATAGATAGAGCATAGAGCATGCTCTCTGATGTAGTAAAATATGCTCTTTTACAAGTCAGAAGTATTCCTTACATGTAAATTTGAAGTCTTCTTTACAGGTAAATTTGGACACTGTGAATATAATATTTATACGTACTTTTCTACAGATATCAAGGATTCGGATGAATCACTTTGAATTAATTATGTTTCATCCATCCATTGAAAAGCCTTCTCAACTTACTAGCATAATTTCACTTTTCAGATGGTACTGTTGTTGGTAGGATAATATCAGTGCTTCTTTTGATTGTCAAAATAAAATAGATTTTAGATTTAAATAGCTTTTTTCATATTTAAAATAGAATACTCCGCATACTTGTAAACTACTGTGTTTGTTTTGTTTTTTGCAACACGGTTGGCCACAAATATTTGCAAGGTTTGACAGCTCTGGGCATCCGATAGTTTTTTGTGAGCTCTGCAATTTTTGTAACTCATTGTACAAACAGCAATTTTTTCTGACTGCGAATAAATATTTTAATAAAGTAGTGATATGTCTTTAAGATTGTTGAAAGATTTTAAAACTTTGCAATTAACATCGTAGGATAAAATATTGAACCATAGTGATTTGCAAATTTACATTCATGTATAACGCACGGAATGTTCCAAAAAAAAGGCTTGTCATCAAGTTACTGAGCTTATAACAAGGAAGTGTATGCAACATGAAAATACATGGGACAGAAGAGAGATAAATCAGGATCAAAATTTATTGATCATCAATTATAGGGTCTTATATTTACTAGTCACTAGTTAATCAGAATGGAATTTATTCATGGTACTTATGTTTATTCTTGTATTTTTTGTTAGATATCAACAATTGCATATTTTATAAAAATGATTCATTATCGAACCTTCAATCGAAATAGAGCATTATGATGACTGCAACTATATATTGCGTTTCACACATGTATACGTATCAGATGGAACACAACTTTTTAACGTTCCAAAATCATCTCACTGTCTTTTTCTACATCAATGCTGGATCATCAGAGAAGCTACATCCGCAACCGCTTATTAGCATCGCAAATACCTGTCATTTATTAGCAACAGCTCGCATTGTTAACTGTTCAAGTGAGCTGGCAACTAATTTTCGCGGAGCCGCTCAAGCTGATTAATTACGGTTAATAGAAGTTGTTACTGCTGTTCTTTGAGCTGCCGTCGACGGTGTATCCGCTGTTGTTGATAGTCTTGAGAAGGAAGTGGCGACGACGCTCGTTGGCCTGGTTTAATTAGAATGTCGAGAATAAAGGAGAATGAAGGAAGGAAGGAGAGTTCTCGACGAATAAGGGTGTGAGAGAATGGAAGAGGGTGGTGTCGAGTTATGGAACTTGCATTGAGAGAATTTCATCGTGGGGGTGGTGTAGAATGGGGGCGGGAGAGCCGGGAGCGAGGAGTGGATTTTTGTTACGTTGCTGCCATTAGAGGCAAACTTGGCCGCAAACAAAACCTCGGTTATAAGCGATGTCATCTCGTTCTCGTTTTCTGAGAAGCGGGTGGAAAGGAAACCTCATTAACGAATGAGTACACAACGAGACGTGTATTTCTCTCAGATCCGACGGATAAATGATCGTTTCAAGTCACTGCTAATTTTCGCATACCACACATCTCGCGAGGGGAAAATTGTTTGAATTTTGTGAGATTATTCTTTTTGTGAAGCGATCATATTATATCATACGTGTATGTTAAAAGAGATCATTATTATATCTCTATATTGTAAGAGGTGAAGAGAACATATATATATCTATATTAAAAGAGATCATATATTATATCTCTGTTATAAGAGATCATAATTTTCTCTTCATCTTTATTACATAAATATGAATCGAAAAGAGAAACAAGCAGTCGCCTATAACTTCTTAGATTCAGTATGAGAATAGTCCAAATGCCACTAGATTATTCGGTATACTATATTTTTATGCCAACATGAGTTCAAGGCTTGTACGTAACGCTTGCTAGGTAACGGGATGGGTGATATTCGTTTTAATAAGAACAGTTTTCAATCTGTACTAGGTTCACATGCTTAATAGTGAAATTCATCTCGAATCTTTACATTTTCAATACAACAGTTAAACAAATGAAATGTTTGGGGGGAATAATTAGGCGATCGGCTAAAAATTTCATCTCTCATCATCATCCTTCCCATTACCCACGCACAAGCTTAGAGCTTATGTGGGCAGCATCCCTAGCAAAAAAAATATTTAATTTAGGAATTTATTCACATAAATATTCCAAATATCGAGGTTATTTAAAAATTTATGCTTCTATCAAAGATTTACAAACCAAAAGAATAATCCTCAGGATAATTATTTTGTAAATTATTGAGGTGAAACATTGAATTCATTCAAGAAATTGGTTCAGAGTTGATAATGAAGTTCATGAGTTGAGTTATATCTTGGTCATCTTATCTACTGATGTTTTACCTTTTAGTACCTATTCAATCAGGTTGAACAGGTACAGGCCTGTTCGCAATGTTAAATCCACATCGATCAATCACAATTTTCAATATTGGAATACGATAAAGTCACTAGTTCAATAATAGACAAGTCGAGATTAGTCACGTTTGGTCACAGTACTTCACAACTGGCAACATACAATAGTCATTGCAATTTATAAATTGGTTTGAACTGATATTGGGAAGCAAGTGTTTTTTGTTCTTATTTTTTTTAAAGAATATTATTCAAGGGGAATGCTCTATAATAATGACAGAGTCGTTAACAAGCTTTTTCAGTTCAAACTCTCTCACTCTCAACCTCTCTCTTCATCTCTCTCAGGCAGTAAATTAATTGTGTTCATCATGCGGTTAACAAGGATCGATTGAACAGATAAATGGCTGGGAGGTTTATCGTAGCAAGACATGTTGAACATGTTTTTCTGAGCATGTTAGAAGGGTAAAGCAGTAGTGTTTGGCAAGACTTACAATCCGGCGTCACTGCCAAGTGTCAAAACATACACTCCGACTTGTCACAACTCGAAACAGGACCACACAATTCAAGCACACACCCCTCCACCCGCCACTATGTAACTCTCCCCCACACTCTTCAATCTGCCGTCATCGTTTCGGTGAGGCGATCGCCCACCCCGGTCGGCGTTATTTTTCAAAAGATACTAACTGACGAGGCAAATAAAACATAGACTTTGGACTCTTGTACCGTTTTCAAAAACGAGAGAGAGTCGGAAATGATTAGACAGACTATTTTTCACCGCTTAAACGGTTTGCCGAGCTAAATTCAACCTAAAAGCGTGAGCCAACTCATGAAAATTCTGCAGACATTTGTTCTTTGAATTTACAAATAAGGTCTTACTGTTATTTGAGTGGACAGTAATGACCGGCCAGATTTCTGCGCAATTCTTAGACTGTTGAACTCTCCAATTTGTTGAATAGCATTCGCTCAGGCTTATTTGTTTTTTTTTAGTGTTCCGACTCTATTTCTATGGTACTCATAGTGATAATGACGCATTGAAATTGTCTGATATAGTGTGTACTTATTGTGTACTACTTGCAATACGATGTATTGTGTTATCTACTGACGTGTTCTCCATGTTTCCACACAATACAGTATTTAAGTGGATTGATATTCGAACTAGATTGATCATTCACAGATAAATCATTAGCTAATAATAAAAGATAACCTCTTGCTATACAGTACTTACACTATTTTGAGTCGCGGACTCGTTTCGAACAATGATGTTCATCCTCGGCGCTTTGAGCTACGACTGACTTGCTTAAAAGTGATGTTCAGCCTCGGCAAAGCGCCGAGGATGAACATCATTCTTTGAAACGCGTCCGCGACTCAAAATAGTGTAAGTACTGTATAGCAAGAAGTTATCTTTTATTCTATTAATCTCTGCAGTACACGAAGTATGGATATCCACAACAACCATTAGCTAAGACTTCCATTAGGGATTCCAGCTAGTACCCAAAAATTTGCCTGTCAGAACCCTATTAGGACTCCATATTCCTATTTTTTCTAATATCTCAACATCCAGATTGAGAAAGTATATTCAACTGAATAAGTTAGTATTTCGTTAATCTCCTATTCAATTTACCCAACTCCGATTTATAAGTAGTTCATTAAAAAAATAATGAGAAAAAAAGTATTCACTGGAGGTGTAGTTTTTCAGACAATGGAGAACTATGGAACTTGAAAATTAGCGGTTTTTACTTCAAGTAGAGTAGAGAATATAATTCGAGTTAAGAGAATAAAAAATGAAAAATCGAGAATAAATTGATGAATTTATCACCTAGAATGATAATTATGAGACATGATTGACTAGAATTTGTCCCCCAAATAATGAGAATAACAGCGAAAGTAGGAGATGCTTTTCGTTACATTGCGCTCTTGAAATAATTATATCCAATTATATTAAGAGAAATGAAGTCGTGCTCTTCTTTCACTTTCCAGACTGCTGAGTTTCTTTTCATCAGACTTTTCGAGATCAAAACTTCTAGATTGGATAAGAAAAACAAGGCGCGCGCGGAGAAACTTCTTTTATTTAAGCCCTGATTGCTGCTAATTGGAAGCTCTCTTTTGATAATGAACGGCCGTCTTCGCGAACAGTTTATGATAATTGAGTTTTTCATTACGCAATATCTCAAAGATGACTCAATTAAAATGAAAACTTTTCTGCGCCAATCGTAGCTGAAGAAGAAAGAAAACGAAAAACTCTCTCCATTGTCTCAGGGATTGATAAAACATCTGCAGACTCGATCTTCTCAAGCGAACTGAAGGAAATATTTTGGAAGAACAATTTTTAATGACAAAAGTATTCCTCTGTCTATGTTTTCTGTTTTCTCGAGCTAATTGAAAATGTGATTGCAAGATCCCAAAGTAAAATATTGGACTTTCTACATTGTCAATCCTTATTTTCTACTTATCCCTACCTTACGTTTTCAAAATTGAGCAGAGGTATGCATCCGACTAAATAATGAATTACTGTTTAAGGACTCCTCTTTGAAATGAAATTTGTAATACAGTGATTTTCACATCATATATTTTTTAATAAGGCAAATTTTTAATTAGAAACTCTACATAACAAGGTTTGAAGCTTCGTTTAATGAGGAAGCTTTAATGTAGTATCCAAAGTATCGAAGTTATGTTGTCATGTAGTGTTTCTGTTTTTTGCAGTGACTTAGGGCGTTTCAGTGATGTTTCCAATTTTTATAGCTGACTTTTGAAGCTGAAATCAAAACTCTTGCTAGTTTTCGTATTCCTAACGTTCAACAGTAAAATATATTTCTTCTTTTAATTTGACATGCTTTTTAAATTAAATTGCTGATTGAATTCGTTTTCAAAATTGTATTCAGTAATTTGTTATCAGTAATTCTCAATATCAAATAAATTGGAAAATTTCTCTCATCAAGCATACTCTTTCAAAAAATTGTGACATGCTTGTTAAGACCGAGAAAATGGCTGTCTTTGAAAACAAAATGGCGGAACCTTCTAAGACTACGATAAAGCTCTGTGATTGGTCGAGACCTCCCACTCCCACACACAACACTGGGAGAAGCTGTCCAATGGGAGTCGAGCATTTAAGACAGAACCATCTCACTTGTTTACTTTTTTCTCCGATAGATAGCGTTTGTGATACTATTTATGTAGTAAAATAGGTTCCTTCACATAATATTATATGGTTCTACACTGTGGATAGCATATTTACAAGTGATTTTTCTTCAGAAATTTAGGATTCGGGATTAATTAGCCTACTTTGAATTGTATCTATTACTAAACCTTCAGAAAATTGAAAAATTGAAACTGAATATTTAGAAAATATTCACCTTTAAACAAAAATGTTGAATAATATTGAAATGTTCAACAAATTCAAGTAATGAGCATGAGGTCAATGAGGAATCATTAACTTGAAAACTAAAAGTGGAGTAGACTCAAACAAATAAGATTTATTCATTTAGATTTTGAAGTTATGATAATAGAAATCTATGTTATCTTAAGAAATCTACGTAGAAATCTAACTGAATCTAAATCTTAAAAACTTAGAAATCTGCTAAGAAAGCGTGGTATCTTATTTGGTCATATAGGAAATATAGCTAAGTATTTATAAACTAATCTATCTTATGATAATAGAATTTGAAGTTATGAGTAGTAGATACAACATCACTTAAATTAGGCTAATGATCTTGAAATCGCATTCATTCATATCGATCGCTACTGAATCCATTATTATATCCTTATTGTGCTATACTGATACTGTTTTGCTGAGCAATAATGAGCTCTTTTTAGTCATTTGAGACATCAAACAAACCGCAAACCTTTTCAATTTCGGCCAAATTTGGACATCTGGTGAGCTAGTGTTTAGGATGAATGAGCGAGGTTGCGGTGTTGGAGGGCGGACAGTGACCAAGATGCATCCCGACTTGAATGGAGCCGAAACTCGTCTAGCTGTCACTGAGCTAACGACAAGTGCACTAATGAAGTCAGTGCACTACTAACGATGGCGAGACCTCTTCCGGTTATAGTTTTTGACACCTGTTCAGGTTCACCGATCGCCAAAAGACCTTTGAAGGGTCTCCTAATTGCGTCAGATCTGACGGCCGATTCTCCCTCCCCATCAGTAGGAAGGGCAGCAACCCTTCACGTCAGGAAGTGCGCTACAGGAAGTGTATCGTTAGTTCGCTACCTCTCACATGTTTAACAAAGTATGAGAAGTAAATACATCATCGCTCAACTGCACTCACCCCTCTCGCCAGATTTGCATTCATTACAAACATCATCATTACGAAGCGAATGACGTTATTGTTGTCAAAAATCATACGCCAAACCTTCAGACATGATTTGAATTCATTAACGAATTTAAGAAACTATCTCAAATACTATTACACTATGTAATACTATTATATATACTATACTATAATACTTATATACTATAATACTATTATGGAGCAAGTGAAATAGTTGTCATCAAATATCACACGCCAAACCTTCTTCCATTTTTACCTGCAAACACTCCTCATTTTAAAGATGGAAGGAAATGAGATATTGCAACTTATACAGTTGATGTTAAATCATAATAATTGATTGGACGAAATTCCTAATTATAATGCCATATAATGCCATAACTCCTCATTTTCCTCCTACTATTATAATGCCATAACTCCTCATTTTCCTCCTACTATCCTTGTATCCTCCCACTCATATGTGTACTTCTCCCAGTGTCGTTCAGAAATGATTGAAAATAGAGTTATCATTCTCGCCCGAAATCATACGCGAAACCGTCACTCATTCTCATCTGTAACCACTCCTCATATTCCTCCCACTATTTTTCAGAAACCATTGACAATGAAGGCTAACTCATTATCCATTGATAACCTATAATATCGATGATTTGAGGAATGGGAGTAGGTTGAGAGATCCAGTAATGAAGATGAGAAATATTTATCAATTTACCCTTCATTGACACAACTTAAATTTTCCCTAAAAATATAGAACAATAATAATCTTGATGATTCAAGTTTGCAATTTTATAAAACTTCGTGACTGAGACTACAGTAAGCTTCATAAAAAATAGAATAGTAAGATATTGGTGTACTTAATTACTTGGAGAAATATAGCTTTTGATGTTATAGGCTGAGCTTTATCTGTTAACATCAAGAGTAATATTAATCTGTAAATATAATATTTATCTAATATGGGTTGACATCACTAAATTCTCAAATTGTGAGGGGAGGGATTCATAAAAGTGAAAATGGTTTATTATGACAGTAATATGAATTTACATTCTAAGGTTGAACAGTTGTCTTGAACTTGCTTCACACAGTTCAAGTGAAAAACTTCAATAAATTCACTCAGTTTTCCAGTCTTTTGGACGCCATTATCAACAAATTAAAATAGAATTACGATGATTTGTGATGCAGTTTTTAGAAGCAATTTTGCTGGCGATGTTGTAGCTCCCTAGTAGCGGATAGTGTGTGGGAGGGCCGTGTATGTTTTTAGTGCGACTAATAGAAACATTTGTCACTCGGGAACCAATTAGTCTTGAGAGAAACGATCTCACTCGCCAGCTCGTGCTTAGGAAAGAGGACAAGAGAGACAGTGTGGCTGTTTCCTCTTCTCACGGGCGACAACTGCTCAACTGCTAGAAATCTTCACTTGATTTATAGATCCTGAGTCGAAATTTGAGAGATCTCTATGAAAGTCAGTTTGTTGTTTTTCGATTACTGAGGGCACTTCTGAACTACGAGAAATAGATTCTGACTTAAAATCTGTGTGATCCTAACTTCGAGATAGATTCTGACTTAAAATCGGTGAGATTTCGATAAGTCAGTGCAAGATGACGTTTATCTATTCTAACAACACCTATTGCACGAATGCCAATTGTATTAAACCAGTGTATAATGTTGATCTCTAATGGAGATCAGTAGGGAGAATCATTGCTAGTTCTGGAAACGATAACTCATCCCAGTATTTTTAATTTATCGATAAATTCATCATCAACATTATAATGAAAGTGTGAATATTGTAAAGAGTGAATTTGAAATACGTTTGACAAAATCTAGTTGATGTTTACGATCTAGAATCATAACATTATTTTAAGAAACGTGGTTTCTCACGTTCCACAACATTACCATTCTCCACTTTCATTATTATCATGATAGTTTGAGGTTAAACGAGAAATTAGCGAGCTGTTAGTGGAACTGACTTTCTGAAGATCAAGGACTTGCGGTTTACAACCCACAAAATCTTTTAGAAGTGACAAGACACGATCAACAATCTGACTGTCCTCTTTTAATATTTGTTTATCTCTCTCTTTTATAATCAGAATCATCATGATTCATTTCCACCTCAATTCAAAACACCGTCCTTATTGAAACACTGTATGTATGAACTGGGTTATGAATATCTTCTATTGATAGAGCTATCAATAGATTGTTAACATGACTGCATAGAATGATGGACTTTCATGTACTACATATAGGCTGCCTTATCACCGAAAGTTCAAGCATAAATGTCAGTTATTTTGCGCTTTCAAGTCATATTTGAGAATTGGGCTACTATGCTCTTCAATTATTATTCAATTAGAAATACTACAAACTAAAATAAAAAACTTTCCAGGGGCTTTTTAACCCCTATGGACCCGTATTTCGTTCTCTGCAAGCATTTTCTGGATCTTCTTCAATAATCTTAACCCCCCCCCCCATCCCGGGATATTAAAATGACCCCCCAAACTCAATCATGTGACCGACCCTGCTTAGGACTGAGAGATGAAAAATATTCCCTTCTTTTGTTGGAAGTGGGAAACTAGGAAAATATATTAATTAACGAATTCTACTGATGCTTAATTTTCATCATTCATACATTTTATCACAATTATTACATGAAGGTAGCATGCGAGTTGCGTGAACTCAAAAGGCTCGGTCAGAAATTAGTTTGGGGAATTAGTATGATGAGTTGTCGATATGAAATAAATTAAAAATCTGGCTGCAATCTGAATATTTATTCATTATTCATTACGCTGATAATGATTATTATTGGTAGAAATTCGCTGCAAGCTTTGGAAAGGCAGAAAAATCATTCATTATTTTCGTTTTTGTAAAAGTGATCGGGCTGTGTTGGATAGTCTTTTTTATTATTTTCCCTAATTAAAAATTTGTCATTTTTTGCAAAATTGAAACAAAGCAGAGATTCCCGATTGAATCGAGCTGGTACTGTTCGTCAAGGGAACACTGGAGGCAGAGATTACAACGTACTGTAATTGGTTTGATCGTTAGCAACCACAGACTCCTCCTCACCCCCTCCCCCCTCACCGCACTCCTCGTCACACCGTGTGTATTTTTATACAAAGCAAAGCATCACATGCAAAAAAAAAACTCTATACGCTCCCAACTGTGGGCGAAATATTATTTATTTATCGATCCGAACAGTCCTTTCCACAAACTCTTTCGCTCTGACGTCGAGTGAATTAGATTAATTAATTGTCAAGGGCTTGAACAAATAATTTCATTGGTTTTACAAACTGCCGCAGCAAAATGGTTTTTTAATTTTATTAATACAACGGCAAACAATTTTTCCCCGTTACCGATGGCTTTCCAAAAACATTTTTCAAGAGTCGATGATTCTGATGCATATTTGCCTGTCGTTTCCAGGAAAGGAAATGTGTACTATATTTGCATGTTAAATATTCCTCATTCATTCTTAGTGAATCAATTCAAAATTGATTCCACTTATTTTACAATACTGACTTCATTACCGTAATTATTAGGTATCCAAGATTAATAATTTTAACACAACATATTTTTTTTAAATTAGATCGTCATGATTGCTTTCAAAAATACCGTATATAAGAATTTTTTTTCATTAATTAACTATTCGTTTCTATGACGATGTGCCTCAATGGTGATAGTTTTCAGCTGCATCGTTTCTAAAACAAATTTCTGAGTTCTTTCAACAAGTTAATGTGAATTTGAAAATTATTCTTGAAAAGATGGAGTACACGTGTAATCATGGATCTCGCCGGAATTCAAAGAATTTTGGAATTCTCAAAACTAATGCTGATGATGTGAAAATGTGAGATATCCCTTTAATTATTCATAATCAACCAAATTTATTACAGCTTATGCATTTAACCTAGTCAATTATTGTAGCTAAGATATCGGTTCATGGCTGCAGTTCCTGGGGGGGCTTCTGACAAATGTTTTGCTACAAACTATTATATAACTACATTTATAACATTTGCTACAATAGCTTAATTTGGGGGGCTTAGCCCCCCAAGCCCCCATGCCCATGCTGCAGTTTCTTAACTAGGAAACGCTATTATAGATATGATGTTTCGAATGATGATTATATTATAGTTGATTAATAGTTAATTTGTTGGTTTATGTAGATTTTTTAACATCGATAATAGCGTTCATCACTTGTGGAACTGAGCCCCGGTTAATTTATCATTTTCCACAAAAAAGCTCTGCGATTTTTCATTCTAATTTCTATACGATTTCAAGGGCAAAGTTCCATAACTGACCAATACTACTATCGACATTGACCAGCTTTTGTATTATACTATAGCTGGTAAGTGGTTAATTGCTGGTAGGTTTATATAGATTTTTTCAAAATCGATAATAGTATTGGTCAGTTATGGAACTTTCCTCAATTTTAACTTGAGCCCTGTTATAACTAATTCTTTGGTGAAAGTTGAGGGTAAGCACCTTTTAGAGGCTTTAAGTGTCCAAAGAAAACTGTAAATAGTTGGCAGAGAACTTGAATTACAGTGCAAAGAAACAACTAGAAATAAGTTTGTCTAGCGTTACGGTAGGTACTTGAAATTCCCATAGCTGTCTAGCCCGGACTCATCTCTCGGCTAGCGACGGACTAATTTGAAAGAGATGAATAGACCATCCATCTAATTTGTTTTTGGAGTTGTGTAATTTGTCGCTGATGATGTTGGGATTAGTGTTGGTTGCGATAAGCAGTGAGACGGAATAGAAATAGACTGTGTGTCGAAGGATATAGTGCTATTGGAGCAGAGTGCACACGTGTTTACCAAATGCGCCCACTGAATACGAACATTTGTCACCAGATCCAATTATGTCTTCACAGGTTAGTCAACCGACCATGAAATGTCTACTTCCTATTCGGAAAGATTTTGGAATGAAAATTCTCTGACAAATAACATCCACTTCTAAAACAATTCCAAATTTACTGGCAACGTTCCATTTGAATCGCTTCCGTTATGACAGCCTCGGTGATTTAATAAGTATTTATCAAAACAAACTCATATTCTTAATACTGGCATATCATAGCCATGGGCGCCCATACACGGGGGCAGGGGGGGCCGTGCCGCCCACCCCCCCTAGCTTTTACGGAAAGGAAAAATGTTGTTAAAAACAAATCGAATAATTTAGTGATTTTTTAATATAAATTGAGAACAAAAACATATAGTAAATTATAATAATTATTGCAGGTCACATGGGCGTAGTCAGGGGGGGCTCGAGCCCCACCCAAACATTTAAAAAAACAATAAAATTTTTCAGGGAATGGGAACTGAATAAAGCTCAATCATGGACTTTTTTGTAGAAAAGTATAACTCCAAAATAGTTCCCAATTTCCAATTCTCTGATCATAACTCCAAACTCCTCCACTTCCTTTCCAACGATTCATGTGATTCAAAAACAAAATAGGCCTATCAAAAAAATAAGACATTTTCTATAAAAGTATTTTTGGACTCACCTCAAAGTTTCTTCACATGCACAAAACCAATTCACAATCACCCAGTTCATATTATAATTATTATAGTGATGCAAAAATAGGCTTCCTGTTCACATCCTTCCCTTTGACTCAAAGCTGCTGATAATACGTTTCTTGTAATTGTATATAATTTTATGGGGAAATATTAAACCCCATAATCACATCCTTTAAAGTCCCCAACTATTTTCGTATACCAAAAAGACTGGACCAGTCGTTCACGAAAAATCTGTAGTAGAATTTCCCATGATTGAATGAATAATCTACGTGTGTCATGAATATTGATGGTTGTCAATTGGCCTAACTAAACTAAAATAGGTCAAACTAATCGCTTTTATCAAAATTAAATTGAAAATTTGAGTATACTATTGAAATAAATATTTCACAATATAATACACTATTTTATTCATTATGAATATCGAATGTCCATGTTCAATAGAAATAATCTGTTCTTTCCCATTGGATAAGAATTACTGTACAGCACCTTTGACATCTAGACGGCGGAATGACCCAGTAACTGCTGCCATCTTACGACTGAATTCAGAACTATACTACTACTACTATACTACTACTACTACCTGCGTTGTGCATTGCCAACCAATCAGGGGAGAGAGGCGGAGCTTGGAGGCGTGTCTGTAAAGATTGACGCTGTAAATCACCCAGTAACTGCAGCCATCTACCGGTCGAATTCAGAACTAGCTGAGTCATTCATTGCAGGCGTATCATGAGATAGGCAGCTTGCAGCTCACGTGAATACGAGGTAGCTTTGTTATTTATCTTGTGATAATAAGATAATTTCTCATAATTTTATGTAGTCAGGTAGATTTTAATACACATTTTCAGGCATTAATTTTCCAAAAAGTTGGTTGCGTTTATTTTTGTATGGGCGCCCATGATCGTAGCAACCACTATTATCCGAGCTAAGTCAATCACAAATTTTCAAACCTCATATTTTTATTGCGGAGAGTAGAAATGCAGAGAAACAACTCAAATAGTTAGTACCTATATCTAGTGTTGCTACCAAGTTTATCATTTCGGTGCAGAAACATCAATCAAGATCTGTTCCCCATCATAATCTGACTGAGATAATTTCTCACAATATTATTTTATAATCTGATCAAATCTGAAAACGTGATTGTCATTACTGCAATCATACATCAAACAAATACTAAAGGCATATTAATATGGTATGAACTAAAATAAATATTTCATGGAGGAGTTAAGTAACAATGTAATAATACTTTTTTGAGACAAATCATTAAAACTATGCCCATCGAATACTGTTGGAACTGAACCTGAAGTGGCTGTGGTTTTAGATTAGGTTATCTATTAGTGCTCGATCAAAAAAACATCTTCACCAATCCTTTTCCTGTATGTGCTGAATATTATATGCTTTTTGATCAACTAATTTAAAGCGTTTCGTTTTCAAAGGCCGTATTCGCAGATTTCTCTTTGCAAAGCGTGGTATAAGCTTTTTTCCCATCATCTATGCGCTATCATGTTATGATTCCTGATCTTTACGGTATTCCGCTGGACTTAATGGGTTCTGCTTCAAGAACTAATGAAACAAGCTCATGAACTCAAACAAACGAACAAGCATGAGAGCTCATGCTGAAAACTCTATATAGTTGTGTAGAATCTGTTACGGCTGTGTAGAATGCTGTAGTGTTAGTGAATCGGTTGAAAAGCACTTGTGAGTGGGCGCAGGTGAAATGTCCTGCTTCCTGCACTGGCAAGGTTAATGAAGATTTCAGTTCTCAAACAATTTAGATCGCAATTTTGGGCGTCTTTGTGGCCCGAACGGCAGAGGGCAGCCATCTCTTTGTTCTTGGCCGCCCCGACTCAATTTGTTTAATTCACTTGCAGCAGCCGAAAACGAGAGAGCTAGCTCAAATGGTGGACTTCTGTTTAGCAAAAGTGAGAGAGATAGACGATAGATTGGGAGAGAGAGAGAGAGAGTGTTAGAGAAAGATAAAGCATTGGGGATGTGAGATAAGGCAAAGGACTGGAAAGATGTGGAGAAGGCCAAAACCTAGGATCGCATCGCAGTCTGCGATGGAACGTAAACGGTGAATCGGCAAGAAGCTGACTACTACAGAATCTTGGACTCTGAGAAGAGAGATATTGGGAAAGTGAGTAGATAGTGGGAATTAGAGAGAAGAATGGATAGAATAAATAGAGTGCAGAGTAAGAGACGAAGGAAAATAGATGGAGAAGAGAGAGCACTGAGAAAGAGAAGAAGGGGAAATAGGGAAAAGAGCGCACACAATAAGAGAAGAAGAATAGACATGAGAGTACCTATTAAGAGAAGAAGGGGAATAGATAGAGGAGAACGAGAGCACAGAGTAAAAGGAGGAAGAGAATGAGCAGAGGAGAGAGAGAGATAACAGATAAAGGGAAGAAGGAAAAATGAGAGAAAGAGGGCACACAATAAGAGAAGAAGGAGAATAGACATGAGAAAGGAAGCACCTATCAAGAGAAGAGTAAGAGTGGAAGGAAAATAATTAGAGGAGAGAGAGAACAGATTAAGAGAAGAAGGAAAAAAAGGGAGACAGGGCACAATATAATTGAAAATGGAGAATAGACATGAGAAAGAGAGCACCTATTAAGAGAAGAATTATAATAGATGGAGGAAAAGAGCATAGATTGTTAGGAGAAGGAGAATAAGTAGAAAAGAGAGAGAGCACAGAGTAAGAGGAGAAGGAAAATTAGTAGAGGAGAGAGAGCACATAGTCTGAGTAGAAGCAGAATGAAGAAAGCAAGACGTTGATAACGTTCAGTGAGAGAGGGGAATTTTCAGAGCAAGAAAATACATAGAGAAAGTGTGATAAAGATGATGTTAAGAGTGGATGAAGAGAGAGGCTCGAAGAGAAAGAATGCATGAATCAACTTCAGGGAGGAAGAGAGGAAACAAAGAGAAAATGAAAAGGAATGAGAAAGGTAGTAATACTAAATAAAAAAGCAAATGAGGAAAGGAGAAGGAGAAACTTAAAGTTTACATAGGTAAAGAGAGAGAGACATTTAAGGTGAACTGTGTTCAAGAACGTGAAAGAGGAAGAAAGAGTGAAGAGGAGAGAGGGAAATTACAGAGTAAAGAGAAGAGAGAGAGTGAAAGAGCAAGAGCGAGACGTTTACAAGTTAAGCGGCCAGGAGCTGAATAATGGAGGGCAATCTTTGGACCACTAAAACTGCCAGCATCATCATGGCTTATTCATCTGCTAGCGGGCCGCAGCTATTACAAGTGTAAACCCCATTACGAGAAGCTCCTCGCTCATGAGCTAGAGTAGGGCCAGCCATTTTCGCAGTTGCTGCAAACTTCAAACTTCAAATCATTACTACCCCTAAACTTTCATCCAAGTCTATTCCAATTAACGGACAAATTGTGAAGCTGAATTATGAACAGGGATGCGATTAATTGACACTATTTTCCGCTGATTTGCTCCAAACTGCAATGATTACTGTATTTTAATTCCCTCACAATATATTATAAGACATTCGAATCGATGCTTCTCCATCTGTTTTCCTCATCCTGCCCATTACCCACGCAAATTACCCATTACCAAACACATTCAGCAAATCAAAAACCAGAAGCAGCAATATTAACCCATATTATATGTAGATGATACATAAATTGAGTTATTTACAACATTTAATTCAAATTATTTTTTACCGACAGCCTCATTATACCATGTAAATAAATACTGAGAAATGTGGTAAAAAATTATTGAGAATTAGCTATATTAACATTTTTATTATAATGTATATATCATCCTGTCTGATGCATTCTTGCAATGTAAATAAATACACAGAAATGAAAAATATAAAGCATTATTTCAGTAGAAGCAAAAAAGTTCAACATGATCCGAGAAAGAACACGAATGCAACACTGGATCTAAATTTGATTTGAAGAAGCATTGTTGGCGTTATTTTCGAACAGGCGACAGTTTTGCACGCTTTGGAATCGATTCGGCGTTATTAATTGGCGTGCAGGTTACGGTCGCTATTTGCCGGCGAGCTCTGGCCGATTTAGAAATTACTCGGAAATAATTTTTGTCATTTCGTTTCGATTAATATTTTCGGAGGCTGCGATTAGTGCCGCCACCGGCTCGCTAATGGAGCAAATGGGACGTGGGCTTTCACTGTGCCGTGTCTCGAACAACATAAATTACTGTAAATGTTGTGGAAAACCGCCGGTATGCATGTGAGTGTGCGTGTGTAATTCCACGTGAGCTGCATAGCGCGTCCAATGCACTTCACTTCGCCCGCCGTGTCTCCTGGCCTGATGTCCGTATCATTACGGCTATTAGCATTCTCCTCGCTTTCAACACCACAAATACTGTTCGTGCATCGTATGGTGTAACAGGTCACATCCAAAGTTACTCGGATTCAAAAATACAACGCTAGAAGAAAATCACAGAGAGAGTCCATTTCTTAGGGAAATATAATCCTGAACGGCGTTATTAAGGCCCGATTTCCTAGCTGCCCAATTATAAGGCAATTACCGGTTGGGTAAAGACAATGATATCCGGAGTATTAGCGCATTTTTACACTAGTTAGTCTTTTCATCAGTAACTGATTTTCGCGCGTCGGTAGTATATCTAACATAAACGTAACACATGAAATATATTGCATTATGATTCCTACAAAATTTTAAATTGCTGGTGAAACAATTTTGTAGACCAATATGCCACTGGAGTACAGCAAAAGTTTGAATCTTAGTTTAGTCAGGAAGTCGATTTACGTAAGAAAGAGTATCTTTCCCATATTGGTGCGGTTTTCGATTAATTATCTTGAAATTTGGGCCGAAATCATGTATGAATCAAATCATCTGACTTTCATTACTCAATAACAGGATTCAGATGGCTTAGTCACAGTCATATTGCTTAAGGATCATATATGTCACCCTGTATAGCGTTTATTCGCCATCTGACCTTTCTATTATATTACTTAACCAAGAATTAAAAGGGGAGGTTCGTTGATATATGTCCAAGATATTTATTGGATGAATTATTACATAACTTCATTTTGACTTACTAGATAGTTTTAAAATATATTCACCGAAAATTAACTCCAGACCGCCAGTTATTGCATTAGTTCACAAATTGTTTCCCACCACAACAAATTAACGCTCTGATTGTACGTAATATGGTACACAAGTTTATTGGTCAATACAAGATATATGGAAAAACATATACACCCATTGAATTAGACTGGAATCATTATAAAGTGTATTTCTTGATTATATTACAGTTAGTCAAAACAAGACAAGATGATACGTTAGTACTGACATTGTTTATGAGCAACACACCGATGAATGTCATTGGTGTACGTGACAATCGTGTGTCTTGTCTTGACTATTTCAGTGCCATACTAAATACTACTAATTACGAATTCCTAGCTGTATATTGCTACGAATAACAGCAACCCTGTGGTATTCGGCACCGACTCAACATACTTTGTATTGTATTCTTGCTGCAGGCTCGGTATTGTAATTGGATATTCAAAAATGGGGTACTGTTTCTGTAATCAGATGTCTTCATGTATGAAAAGCAGTATAATGCAAGTAATCACTCAAGTCTCTCTACATAGGGCTTCACTTGCATTTTAACAATAATCGTCAACACACAGCATTTCCCCTGTTAAGTTTCTATGAATAATAAGTTGTAATTTGTTTTTAAATAATTCAATGCGGTTCAATTCTACCAAAATTTACTCATTCCTTAGCTATGATAATTTCGAATGAAATAGCAAGTAATAATCATTTTTCAGGGATTATGCGGTCGTGTGCCAGGAGCGTGCTGATAACTTGAAACAAGAATTCGTGGAGATGTTTCAAAGAGGAATCGATTCTCTAGCTGTTCAGCAATTGTCTGCTTTCTACGGAGCAAGGGTTGTACAGCACTTCACAGATCCAGAACAGTTCAAACAAGGGAGTCTGCATCTGAGAGATGTGGATTGAATTTTATATTCATTTCAATTAGTATTCAAAATTGTTTATTGAATTTTTCTAAGGAACCCTATTCCTGAAATTGTTGATGATAATAAAATTGATAGAGTTCTATACAAATAGTCCTGTAAAACGTAATTAAATTCTAATACTTTGGTGGAGAGATCACAATGTCAAATTTTTATTGTAGATTGATGACAACAAATACTTCTATTAAAATCTAATGTATTGATTACCTACATAGACTATTCTAAATCATATGAAGCCGATCAAACCTGAAGCCATCATTGAAGTCCAATGTTCCTATGTTTGTTTGCATGAATCAAATCGAGATGCAACAACCAAATAAATCCAAAGCATATCTTTCGTTCTGGTGCTCAGGAAGACTTCCTTCAAGTGAATCGATTATCGTTTTAAGTAGCTTCGAAAATTGTAAAATTGAATATCATCCGTCTCTGGTTATTAGGTGCGACCACACAATGCATTTTTGCATGTATACTATGCGTCGTGTAAATGACATTTGCAATACAATTGAATGGGAATTTTACCTCCATGATGCCGTAGTATGCATGCATACTATGCACCGTGTGGTCGCTGCATTCTTTGCACCTTGTACACCTTAAGGCTAGGCGTACACCGGTTAGTCAAGACAAGAGAAGATTAGTCACGTTTAGTCACAGTACTTCACATAGTTGCTTACATTGCATATGGCTACAACTATGTGAATTAATGTGACTAAACGTAACTAATCTCGTCTTGTCTTGACTAACCGGTGTACGCCTAGCCTTAGGTGTACGGTACTGTAATGATTTTTCTACTTGCTATCATAACTCGGTTCAAGCGTTTTCTTTCATAGGTCTGATAAACGTCAAATTGAACCAGAGATAAATTGATTTGGTAATTGCTAAGTAATATCAGAATGAATTGAGCGTTAAAATCCGGGCGCCTCGCTACAGATTGGATTGGGATTGAGCAAAGAGTTTCAAAGCAGAGCGCCGTTTAGAGCTGAAGTTTCAAAGGGATGTGTTATAGTTTAATGTCTTGTTTGGGCGGTGAAGCTCAAATTAACGAAGCTAAAAGGAAATTGCTCTGGGAAATAGAAGAGATTTGGGAGAATCGATGTGCGCGATAAAGAGATCAGAAGAGAGAAAAGAGAATCAGTGGGTGCAATAAAAATGTTAATGAGAGTTGGAGTGATTTTCCGGTTCGGTAGGCGCTTACCCCTCCTTATCCTCTCTTTACCCCCCCCCCCTAAGAAAGCTTCTCTTTACCCACTTGCTTCGTCCTGTTTTGGGGCGACTGCCGCTGCCACGCGACAATGAGCACAACACAGACGAGACGCCGCTATTGCTGATGATTGGCTTGTTGGGGGCCCGGCCGGGCAGGGGGGAGGGGGAGTCACGTGTTTATCTGATGCCAGCAATGTTCCAAGTCGCTTTATCCACTTTCCCTTCTGCTTCAACTCAAACGGCTACTCACTTCAGTGGTCCAAATCCAGTTAGGGCGAACCTTTCTGCTATTTATGCTTCAATCGTGGCTCAATTGCTTCAATTCTTTATCGGCTAGCGAAAAATAAATCTGAAGGCGTGTAAATATCATAGTTTTCTATGAATATTCATTTGAATTGCTTTAATTTATTCTTTATAGGCTAGCGAAAAATGAATCTAAAGGCATGTGAATGTCATAGTTTTCTATGAATATTCATTCACTTAATGGTAAATGACTTTATAGTCTAGATGTAATAAATTTCCAAGAGTATCCATTGTACAGTATTTAAAAAGGAGCTAATGACTGTTTTAGCAATCTATAGTTGTACTTTACCATCCTATTCAATCTCAAATGAAATTCCACTGTGAAAAATAATCTTGGATCAAGAACTAATGAATTAAATTTTCAAATCAAACGCCATTCCAGTATCTCTTACTTTTGACACGACTGCTACTGAATAACTATTCCATTACGACTACAATACCAAACTAAACAACTTGAATAAGAGTAAAAACGGGCAAGCAAATATTATTTCTATCAATCGATTTATTTTTCAAAGAGTAGTAGCCAAAATTAAGCTCTCAGCAGATATCAATGTTTATTACTTGTTGCTTTCTCAATTCAAGTTGTTTGGTTATAGATCTAAACAGTCATTATATTGTATTAATTGTTGACATTGTATTAATTGATTACGGTCTTCCTTACAACGGAAGTAGCAGGTACACGTCTCGTCTAGTCTGAGCGATTAGATGACGGCATCACGACGAAGTCAACCACTTCCTAGAACTATGAAATACCAAATTAAACAATTTAGCAAACATTTAGTAATTAAACATTTATAGCAAATTTTTTATTTGTACTTGAATCTATCCAGCCTAGAGTTACCTTTGGATCATTGTACCAAAGACGATAGGAAACTATTAGGAAACTAAGGAAACTTATAGGAAACTAAGTATTCTAATTGTCGACTCGACATCACTAGGTAAACCACTCTATTGCCAGTTGCAGATCACATCGCTATTCATAAAAACTATGATGTTGACGATGAGCATACAAAGCAACGGAAAGCATTGCACCAAAGTGCATTAGGTGCATTCATGCTATCGATTTGGGTAGAAATGTTGGATAAACATGCGAATAGACTACACACTAGGACAGCAAACAAATTGCCTTAAATGTCAAACATGATAAAGGTAATGGATATTTGATTGATGTTGGTTGGAAAGCCATCCCAAGCTGGTGTGTGGAGAAGGGATGAGTTGGCGGGGGGAAGGGGTGGTTGGAGAGAGGCAGCTGGATTTAAGTGAGACGAGGAGAGGATTTTTGCTCAGGCTGCTGGTAGATGACTCTCTACTACAACCTCGCAGGCAGCAGAGAGCGAACGAGCTGAGAGTTGAGAGCTACTACTGTAGAAGCGAATTGCAGAGAGACTCTGTGTATTAGCAGACAATTATCGAGCGGTAACCCAAAGCAAACAACCGGTGTTTGCACGGCTGCCCCGGGACACGGTTCCATTTAATCACCCCGCCCCGCTCGCCCAACCCCCAAACCCCAACCCCTGCCTCAATACTCCTCTAATTCATTCCAATGTTTAACTAATTGTTCCACTAATTATTTAGAGAGGTACACTCCGGCCAACAATATCCTCCCGACCTGCCGCTTGCAAATTGACAGATCACTGCCGTTTCCATTTCACTCGATCGACTGTCGAACATCGAACATTGATCGATCTCAACTCTAGTGATAGAACCAAATGTCGTATTACATCGATCGACCATCGAACATTGATCGACCTTAACTGTTTTTCAGTTATGATTGCTAAGTGATATACCAGAAGCCGTCTTAAATCGATCGACCAACGAACATCGATTGATCTCAATGTCGATAAAGTAGTAAGTTTATGATTGTTAAGTGATATAACCAAATGCCGTTTAACGTTCGATAATACGTTTATTTTCACATCAGAAGCCGTTTAGATTTGATAAACGAACATCGATTTTATTTCAATGTCGATAAAATTTATGTTGAATTGTTAGACTCTTTTGAAATTTGGAAGGATGTTTAGATGTTGTGTTTTCCATATCAGGATGTTTAGATGTTAGACGTTTAGATTTTTGATGTTAGAAATTTTCCATATCAGGATGTTTAGATGTTAGAAATTTTCCATATCAGGATGTTTAGATGTTAGACGTTTAGATTTTTGATGTTAGAAATTTTCCATATCAGGATGTTTAGGTATTCAGAAAAAATCTGGCTACTAACTCAGAAAAAAATGGAATTATCGAAAAAGACATACTTATTATTTAGTAATGTTTCTGTAAGTTACATAGCAAACCTATCTCTGTTTTCAAATTTTATAGACACAGGGACACGATGTAGTATTTTGAAGAGGACTGTACAACTAGTGCATTTATATTGAAAGTGCTATTTCGATTGTCGTTGGTCGGAGTGTCAATATTGGCTGCGCCATTCAACAAATTGCTGAAGCTCCTGTCCACCAACGACGGCCTTTCCCGCCAATTCTGACCTCAAACATGCGCGCTGCAACCCACGTGACCGCCAATTACATTTAATACCGTTTGATTAGGCCTCTTCCCGCCACCCGCCCGCCTGCCTCCCAAACCCCTTGGCTTTCACAACCCCGTGAAGCAACTTAACAGATAGCCAGCCATTGGAGTGTACAATACAATCACATCACATGAATGTGGACAACTTTGTTTGACCACAAATAAGCGCTTCAAGTTTATTATTTAACTGCGTATGTGTAAAGCCATACTCATCATCTTTGGATCTCTCTTGGGATAGACTATAGTTCACAAATATTCTATACAGGCTAACAAACGTGTAATTACTGGCAATTGAAGTCATACCAGTACCGAATATAATTTTTATTTCAGAATATTGTTCACTACATAAACCTTAAATAATAGTTCAATAATTTTGATAGGTAAATAACTTTTGATAATTAGATTATTATTGTTAATTACTTTTTTAACAACTAGCCTTGATAACTTTAATAGCTTTGTAGCCTAGTTAGTAGCCAAATACTACTGTACTTTTCAAATGTACCGGAGCCAATAGTAAGAATAGATTGATTGGATTAAATTTATAGTAGGCCTAGTATTGCAGGAATAACTGACTCAGCGATGACTATCGGCCTGCATGAATAGAAAATATAATATCAATTGATATTTTTATGGTAGAAAAATAAATTATATTAGTTGAATAATTAGCTTATAAGATCGTAGCCAGAAGAATTTCGGATAAGGGCTGACATGCAATGAAAACTAAACTATTATTGTTCATTACTGTTTTCTTTGTTATTTTCATTACTTTGATTCAAATTATTGCAAAGAAACAAAATAAGATTTGAAAAACAAATTATAGACTATCATATGATTAATAAGCTGATTGAATCAAAATCATAGCCATAGTAACATCGAATTAAAACGAAATTATTATTGTTCATCACTTTTTTCTCAATCACAAATTGAATCATTATACTGTATAGAAACAAAATCAATAGAAACTAAATCTTTAGAAACTAAGATTTAAAGTTGTAAAGCGAATGCTATGACTTGCTTAGGCTAGGCGTACACCGGTTAGTCAAGACTAGAAAAGACAAGATTAGTCACAGTAATTCACATAGTTGCTTATGAGGCAGCACACACTGATGCAATGACTAATCGGTGTGTGTTGCTTCATAAGCAACTATGTGAAGTACTCTGACTAAACGTGACTAATCTTGTCTTGTCTTGTCTTGAATAACCGGTGTACGCCTAGCCTTAAAGTTGCATAGCTATAAAACAAAACCTTGCTGTAAATCAGAGGTATCTCTGCATGTACCCAGTACACAGCAAGGAAAAACCTGTCCTCTAGGAGAGAGAACACCAATTTTTTATTGAAGTTTCAACATGTATTTCAATGTTTTGCTTTGAAAACGAATTGCTATAGCTACATCAATTTCTCAAAACCAATATTCAATGAAAACTGATAACAAAGCAAAAATCAGCGATAAAAGGCAAAAAACTGATGAAAAATAAAAACGTTTCACTCGGTCAGTGCTTTTAAATCCAGCTCGCTAAAGTGCGTTACCGACTACCGCAAACTGTGGGTGGAAAGCAGAAAGCCGGATAGAATGATTGTTTCGAGTAGATTTTCCCACGAAAAAAAACCAGTATTTTTGGTTGGCGTGAAGTTGCAATTAGGCTACACGGGAATCGAAACAAGCTGTGTGGGTGGCAGGCTGGCAATGCGAGAGACTGATCCGTGCTGCCGCAGGTGTGGACTACGGCACGGCATGGCACTAAGCGGATACTGCTAATTGCAAGTCGACCGCAACCTAATAGGCCAGATTTGGACAGTGCATGCCACCTCATGTCCGCTTGCCTCTGCTGCAGTTAATCCGTTCCCTCCATCCCCAACAGCTCCAATCTGCACGCTACAAACTGTTTTGACAAAATCCATTCCACACCGACCAATCAGCACTGATCTCGGGATCAATGACGATAATGGCATCGACAGCGGTTCAGCGGTCAGCGTATTTTGATTGGAAATGGATGCGCTTTTAACAGAGTAGGCATAGATAACGAGCTGGCAGCTTTGTAACTATTTTCGATTAACTAATTCTATTGCACGTGATTGCTGCTTCAATAAGCAACCAGAAAGTTACTGTGACTAAACGTAAAATCTAATCTTGTCTTGAAGTGAGCATAAGAGAGTAAATTTTAATTGATTTATTGCAATAAAGGAGATACAATGGTATGGGATCATAAAATCATAAATTGCTCAATGTAAAGAGCATAGATGATAATTCTAAACTTGCTCAAAATAAATTATGCACTATTATTATAGATTTTAATAATAATAATGAATGTGTTTACCCGGTGCAAAGCGTCAATCACTTGAGTTTCCTAGAATACTTAGTTTTAAATAGTTGCTATTTTGACTATCTGCAGCTGACAGCAGCTCAGTCATACCAATAAAATCCTACCTTGTACAGTGAGACTATTTATAGTCACTGTACTACTTCTAGTAAAGCATTTCTAAGCTCTATCTATTATGTGGCATTTAACAAACCAACTAAGTAGATTTAACCGCATCAAAATTGGTCCACTCAAACCTATCCCCTTTCAAAATCTACTTTACACGGGCAACAAACTCTTCTAATATAGTAGTTGATATATAGGCAGGTTATGATTTAACAGCTTTTTCATGTTTTGAGTTTCTACATTCTGGTCAGATAGATGTTCTATGTTCTATAGATATTCCATCTATACCCACTAAGAAACCGTCCAGCAGTGCCGCCTCAGCTTATGAGTAACTTGGTATATAAAAACGTAAAACTGCCTGTGAGAAGAAATCCGTAATGATTCTGACGTTTTCCGGATTCCGAAAACTCCAACACAAAAATAAATAGAAGAAAATCTCTTGAATCTTGAAAAAGGTAGGGATGCTGTAAATATAATTATTCAAATTTTATTGTTATTGAAATAACATGTGAAATGTTATTTCACAGAAATGGGAATAAGCTCATTTCTGAGGAAGTTCATTTATGAAATCCGATTGTAATCTGTGCGTTGGTGTGAGAGTGAGACAGCAAGCGAATGTCACAGAGAAACAAAAGTTCATGTCAATTGCATCGATCGACTTCTGTCAAAGTCAAACTGAGATGAACGAACAATTTTGTTAGAGGCCGTTATTCAGGAGCACTCATCTATCAGTGCTAGTACCCGTCGCTGCGAAGGAAAAGCGGAAAGGTTAATAGCAATATAAATAGATAATTGTGTTTCTTTGTCGGCGGGCCGATGTCATTATATCTGCGGCACAGTATCTCCGTTTTTTCGCGCAGATCGGGATCAGCGAAAATAGGTTTTTGTTCGGGCGAAAGTTGCCGACTGAATAGGCTGCTCTAACGTCTTTATGCCGGCCTGGCCAGGCCCTGGGGACGGCGAGAGACAATGGAAGCAGCCTCCTGGAGCAGAGAGAGATGGGTTGCCAACGACAAGGGTCGGGTCGCATTGTCAGCTCAAATTGGTATCCCTTCCCTTCCCTTCGCTCGCGTCTACCCTTCTCGCTCACAATTATTCCCTATTTTCCACATATCAGTCACACCACCGATCGCCGCTCTCTCGCCCCCAGGGATCGAAGGGGAGACAGAGGTTTGCTCAGATAAAAAACTTATTTGATTTTAATTTGATCTATCGTTACGGCCGGCTTTGTTGACACTAACCAATTACTTAGAGAGAGTCGCTCGCCTCCGGCTTCAACTACGGCACCTGCTCCCCCTTCCCTCCGCCCCCCTCCGCCCCCCCCATCCCTCCCGAAACCGACCGTACGCAAATTTAAACATCGTCCTTTATTAAGTGATGTAGTAGGAAGCAGTGCGATGCGAGCCACTCGCTCCTAATGTAGAACACGCTCGGCCAGTTTCACAGTTGACTGCTACTGAGGGCGCCGCGCTACTTAAAAGCCAGCCCTCAATCCACCCGCCAACTCCTAGCTACAACTCAACTCTCTCGTCAAATAATCTTGCTTACAATTCCATGCAAAGGAATCAGTTTGATAAATGTAAATCTCATATTTGTTCTCATATGTAAGTTTCTCATATTTGTAGAAGGTCTTTCTCATTTGTTAATTACTATCTTTATCAACCAGGCCTCCAGATGATACATTTGAAATGGAGATCGTTTCATAGGAGCTTGATAATCTTTAAAACATTTTTAAACAGAAAACCTCCTTCAAACCAGAAATATAAATAGAAGAATGACTAATGACTAAGAATACTATTCTAATATTATTTTATGTGCGATTTCTAGTTTTAGATTGTTCTTTGGATTGTTCCACAATATTGACTCGAGGATCATGACTTCATCGAGTGTTAGATAGGATCTAACATTCACATCTTTAGGAAGTGTTGCATGTGTTTGGGATAACACTTTTAAGATATAGCAAGAAAGTGATCTAGAAGTGTTTCTTACAAGACAAATTAATAATCCTCAATAAATATAAAACAATGATGATAAGATAATACCATAATAACTGTACAGCAATACAACATTATTCCCTTACAAAATCCAACAGATTTTCTAGCGTGCTAAAAAAATTATACACCATAGCTTGGACCTATAACACCCTTCGTTATTTATTTCACTTTAAGCTACTTGGTATGCTATGATAGCCTCGTGAATCGCCGCAGATTCACATTAAGAGCCATCGGGGGGGAGGAGAGAGTATTGGCTGTTATCTGATAATGAGGAGTTCTGCGGATATTTTCCACCCTATCTATGCTCATGACTTCGAGGCTCTCTCTTTCTCTCTCTCTCTTCACACTCTTTTCCGCGCTGTATCGGCACTGCCCCCAATAGATTCTCCATTTATCTTTCCCGTTCAGCTGTCAATTACTAACCCCAGCCAGTAACCCCCTCCGCCTCCCCCCCCCCCTCCCATCACCATTAAAAATGTATTACGATATGTTTTTCATCTCCGGCTCACTTCCCTCTATCACGGCCGTCCTGCATATTGCTAAATCATAACACAGTTCAAGCTGTCATTCTTCAAATAATGAGAATCGATGCTGGAAGCGTGGTACACGACCGCAATAGCCTGCGTTACCAACAACCCAGTATTGATATCAATCGGCTAGGGCTAAAATGAAAAGATACATCAATCTAGGCCTCTTTTATCATGCCATAATTTTCGGACGTGATAATAATCGGAGGTGTGTGAAGCGTAACATATTTTCTCGATTAGCCTTAACACAAGTTTTGAAATGCTCTATCAATAAAATGACACTTCAGTACTTTTCCATTCAAATTTGTAAATTAATTACGATATAAGAAATATTCATATAGTGATTAAACAATTATAGATTCGAATAGACAAATATTTGATTTTTTTTTTTAATTTCAGTCCCAAGACCTTATTCTTCTAATAAATTCTCACTATATAAACAACACAGACACGATATCAATGTTCTTATTTTTATACTCTTAAATGCTTATGAATGGGGTTTCGTCACTTCTGAAAACATATTATTCATTAATTATTTGCTGAAACTCTCATTAAAATAGGAATAATAAATTGGTTTTTATAAGGACGAATAATTATAAATCAGAAAAAACTCTCCCTCAACTAATGAGGTCCCTCATATGAACATTAAAATTGAGCCAATCTATTAAAACATATCAAAAACTATCTTAGTGTCTTTTTCAATTGAAATAAAGCCATCAGAAATAATAAAATGGGAGTTTGAAAATGTGCTCCAATCTATCAAGATTCGGTCTCCCAAAATGAATTGCGAATGAATTTGAAAATCATCATGTCATTTCAGATCAACTTACAAATTCACGAAACGAAAAAGTAAATCTAGCCAATTGATAAATTCATTATATAAAAATTACCATCAATTTTTCTTGTTTACGAGAGCTTGGACAAAAGAGGAGAACGAATTAAATTGTCTATTGTCATCCGTGACGAAGCGTGGTATACTTGACCGGTCAACGCCGGGTATAGGACATATACCCGGCGATGACCGATTATAGTATACCACGCTTCGCCACGGATTGTCACCATTATGCATTCCCATCAATCTGGGAATTGGTAATTCACACTGACCACTCCCACTTTTCCATTCCAATACATCCATTTAGTTTTCTCATCTAACTCAAAAATCGTTTCAGATTCTAATTAGATTTTAATTTAATTTACAATGCTTGTTAGCTTTCATTTCGCTGTGAAGAACATTTCCAGCTCTATCATTTTTCTGTTGAGCAATTTTAAAGTAAACGCTGAAACAATTCAAGTATATTGTATGTAGAGAGGAATTTAATGGAGAAGGATGCAACGCCAACGTGATGAAGTGAGACGGAAAACGAGCCGTGGAAGCAAGACGATTTTGCGCCTACGCAAATTGTAAGCGCTGCAGACTCGGAGAATGTTTGCCGCCCCTGCCTCATTTGCACACCACTAAAACGGCTTTAATTACTGAATCTAATTAATGCAATACAGGGCTTACATATAGAATATTTAACAGGTTCATAAGCTGTCAACAAAGTTTTATTGTTAAAACTCTCCAATTAAGTAATCAGCTAAACGTAAACAGGTTGTAAGTTCATTACAGAATATAATGCGATGAGTCCCATACCATTAATTGCCTAAAGTAGCTCGGCTATTATACAGGACTGAATAAACTAATTTATCATGAGTACGGTATTAAAATAATCTCGATGCAAAACTCAAATTGACAGAGTGAAACGCTCGTTCCGACCAACATTAATCAGGTATGCCTACAAACGCAATTCGGCAAATCATAAATCATTCAAAGATTTGTGTATAGGCTCTTTGTTGATGTATGGTAACATTCGTTCAGATATTCGAAATGGGCATGAAGTACTCTTTTCTTGAGAATTTGTATTATTCAGTATTATTTTAGGTAAAACCAGCAAGTACTCACATCTCACACTATCTCAATCATAGTGATGTTCACAACAGACTAGAACCACAAAGTAGTTATTACAAACATTTTGAATATTATCAATCTGTTCAAGTGTTTATTTGTGAATTTTACACACAAATCATTTTCGTTTCCAAGAAATCTTTCTGGCGTGACTGGAACTTGAGATTTACAGTAGGATGGGTTCACATGATTAATAATTTTTCTCCCCCTTCAAGAAGCATTTCTTTTTGAAGGTTTCATTCCCATCATAAATGTGAAAATGTCACCTATCTTTCAAGATATTTAGTGCTTTAAACTCAATTGGAACCGCTTCTATGACGTAAGTTTAGAAAGAACTTAATACATAAGAATACAATAACATAACAATTTTCAATTCATATTCCTTCAATTTCCCCAATCCAATAATTCTATCAATATGACCCACTGCTGGATTTAAGTTCTCCAGCATTTTGTCTAGTCCAATGTCCTATTATTAACAAAAAAAATTATATATGATATGATTGAAATTACCAATGACTTATGAGTTATCAGTAAATGAATAGTCAACATTTACTCACTCCTGTTAGTTATTTATTCTCTACGCAAGTTAAACATCAGGCGATTTAATAGCAGGTTTAGAGTCTTGAGTAACAGTAGGGTAGTTTTATACCTAGGTAAAAAGTGGGACCCTGTGAGTTAACTAGGAGCAAGAATGATCGCAAGCGATTGCGCTCGTTAGGTGAAACAGGCAACAGCAGCAGCAGCAGCAGTAGCAGCAGCGCAGTTGTTCTGCATTGTGATTACGATCTTGGCTATTCTGAAGAGGGTGATATAATGTCTGGCCAGAAGAGACATCGCCACCGCTGCTACTGGATAGAAGCTGCTTCCCTGAGCAAGATGAGACGAAGCCGGATTAAGAGAACGACTGGCTGCCTTAATGAGCGTGTCTTGAGTTAATTGTTGTCAGGAGATGAACGCTCCTGTACCAGGTAATGGCCTCTCTTGGCTCTATTCGCAGTCCCCCGCTCACCGCACTCTGAACCATTCCGAGACCTGGCTATCTGTTACCGCATGCATGGTATCAATCCTGGATCGGACCCTATTTGTTATTGGCTGCCTCCGGCTTCCTCTCACCTTTAAAAACTCGCAAGGCAGCGAGACACTCGTTTACATGTGTCGGCTAATCGATCTTACCTTATTTCATGAGTTTGAGAACCTTATTTCTTGTGAGAACATTTCAGTCATGAAGACTCCGTGACTCAATTAAGATATTGTGAATTTCTTTTGTCATCCATGTAGTCTGAACCTTAAAACCTGTCGACTGTATTAAGAGTAGTATCTTACCTTAATTATAGTGTGCACAATTAGTCTGGGCACTTGGCCTTGGCAAGGCGCGGGATGGAGTTCGGTGTGTTTATCGAGCATTTCTAAATACATCGGCGTACCCATCGCGGCGGCCGTAGTATCGGTGGCTAGCCGACTGCTAGTAGCGTCAGAGAACCAAGTGCCCAGACTAATTATTGCGCTTACTGTATTCAGTACCCTCATACCCTTAACCCTTATAAACAGTAATGTTTGTTCAAAGGCAGCCTCAGCATACTTCAGAAACATACATTTCTTGTCAATTATTACTCTGCAAAGAGCATGCAGTAGAGAATCCTTACATCTTCCCTTTCAAAAGTTTTCCTCATAGTTTAATCTTACAATTACCTGAGCATGTTCAGTATATTAATTAGCTAATGTGAATATTATGTGACAGGATATAATGAATATACAGTGATACAGGGATACAGTGAATATAATGTGAATATAATATGACAACACGGATCAACAAGTATGTGCCAAAATCAAACCTAAACAATGCCAACACTGAAGAAGCTCGTTAGTGTAAATTTTTGGAATAACGAATGCCATCCGAGGATACTTGACTCGCTAATAAAAATTTAATCACTTCTTTTTGAACCCTCACAATGAAATGAAACCCTTATTACATTTCTCGCAAAAAAACCAAAAACGAAATGTAAATCCATGAAATATGGATGTTTCTACAGTTTGAACCGAATTCTATTCGCCGCCCTTAAAACCGATCAATTTCCAGCTTTATGATAATAATTATTGATATTGTGAAGGGTGAGGGACTTTAGAATGTTAATTTAATCAGGAGCAGGCATTGAAGAGCGGCCGGCGATTTTTGCCGGCGATGCATTCAGTGAAGGACACTCAGAGAAACGGCCAGCCTCCACTAATCAAGAGATTGCAGGTTAATTAGTACTGTGCTCCGGTAAACAAAGTTTAATTGAGACTTGTCTCTGGAGGAGGGCGATAAAGGAATGCTCCCCTCTCCTGCGCCGCCACCTCACCCTCTTCCGAATGATTTATGGTTTCCACCACCCTCTTGCTCAGCTATTTCACTCTCTCTCACTCTCTCTCTCTCACTCGTATTCTATCCCCTTCTGCACGCCGTCGCCAATTAATTTCCAAACCAGCTAATCGCGACAGAACGACCGACCGACCGGTCTCGCACTATCGCCGTTAGATATGATAGATTACTTATTAATTAATAAAACGCTCTCCGTCAGAGCGACCATCTTATGGCACTAAATTATCGTATGCGACCAAATTAAGCGGAATCGAAGCTTCTATAAACGAAAGCAAACATCCCTTTCAGGTTTTTTCGAAGGTTCCAGAAACGTTTTCATGAAGAATAATTTTTTAGGATTGAGATTTATGGAATAGAAACCATGATGCGACTTCTGTCAAAATTCAATGTTTATATGGAGTGGAGAATGTGTTGAGAAAGTTGGTATTCTAGTGCAATAATTTTTTTGTGGTTGTAATGTAAGTTTCTTTTTGTTGCGAAATTATAGACAAAATGTAAATATTTCAGGCAGTTAAACTATTATTATATATGGTGAATTTGTATTTGACAAGTAGCCTAGTAATGTAAGAGATTCAAAATTATTGTTGTACAGTATAATAGTTTTTTAGACTTGGATTTTCAGTAAGATCAATTAAAAACAAAACCCCTAGACTATTAATCTAAATTTGGAATAAAAGCAGTTTTGAATGAATTCCTGTTGATTCTTCCCACATTGTACCTTGAATTATGATGAATATCAATTTCCAATCGGAGTTTTGTTACCTAGAATGTAAAGAAAGATTCATGCTTCTTTTCAATATTGGTTTATTTCAATAAAATATCAATGTAAACGTGAACATCTAGCTCAGCATTGAAACCATCAATACTCGATACTCTTCTATTTCAATTTTTAAAGGTATCTCTCTTTAATGCTTGTAGTCTTGTAGTGAATCATAAATGTTTATAATGTTTACAAGCCACTTGTTTGTGGAATTTACAATTTTCGAGATTGATTGATTTTATTGGACAAGATTTTTAGTTTAAGATTTGATCTTCAGAGATGTGATAAATCTTTCTACGCCACGAACTCTTAGCAAGAAGCCTCAGGTTTATCTGGATAAAATTATCACATCGAAAAGCTCATATCTCTTCCATAATTGGAAATATGCTACACAATTACCAACTTTTTTTAAAGCTTAGTAACAACGGCTCAATTTAATCTTCAAAGTATCTCATTACAAAACCTTTAACCCATTTTTCTGGCAGACGATTCTCAAAACACAATAGCTAAAGACCGAAGAATCTAGCCGAAGAAGCTGAAAACTGGGATGGCCAAGCAAGCACTCGTGCCAAGAGTTACTTCTCTACATCCCACACCCTTGCCAGCATCTACAACGATTACTGGAACAGGGCACGATCACGCGATAAGGGAAGAAGAAGGAGGGGGTGGGGGGGATTCAATTTCAAGGTTGCGTGGGCAGGGCCGCGGCCGCCATTACCTGGTCCATTAGCCGCGGGAAACAAATGACTATACAAAATGGAGTCTCACTCCGTCGGTTTCTCAGTCGCCCGGAAAATGGAACTTTTACACCACTTTCCCTTATCGGACCCCCCGCCATACCTCCTCATCCCCACCCTCTGGACGCCTTTTTATACTGTGTCCGAGTCATTTGCGCCCGACGCTCTATCTCTACTTCTTCATTCGCTTGCCTTCCTATCTTATTCCGACTGAAAAGGGTAGCCTATATAAACGCTTACCTCACAAGTATCGCAGCGATCTTTTCGTATTCACTTATCAGATTTTGTAGTTAACTCAAGTTTATAGACAAACTATAGCCTGTAGTTAATTAAATTAATAGATAACATTAATAGATTAGATTTAATACTGTAAACCCATGAAATAAAATATTTGAGGTGGTTTATAGGAGTTTATTCCAGCCGGAATCATGGTCCGGCATTTTGAGGACACTGGAATACCCTGAAGAGATCTTCGAATATATTTCTTAGTCCCCGGCCCCTACGGTATGACAGCCTGATAAATTTTTGTTTGCAAAATAATTCCTGGGTGTAAGATTATAACTTAATACGTACAGTAGTATTTCGGGAAAAGCTGTCTAAAAATTATTTGTACTCTCACGTACATAATTTATACAGATAATACAGTATTGATTGATGTAACTCTTCGAGATGGAGATGGCATCTACTGATCCACATCTGATAGTTTGGACCACGGTGTATTGAGGGTAGGTTGTATTGGAGGTATATCTCACTCTATACACCGTGGTGTGGACGAGTTTTGGAGATTCCATCCTTGATAGCAGAGGCTTTACCCTCACCTGACAAATCATTAATAAAATAATAATTAAACTGTATCCTGGTCAATCTACAAACCTGTAATCATTATTCAATATTGAGACAGCATAGAATTTGATGTTGTTCAATTTTAAAGTGACTAATATCCTAGAATCGTAACTTGACTAACCGGTGTACGCCTAGCCTAACTTAGCAAAAATATCCAAGATCAGGAACATATTACTTTCAAACTCTATTAAATTGAAAACTGTGTAGAGAGCTCTCTTCTTCTCTCAGCAACTTCATTTGAAAAATTAATAATCCAGACAAATGACAATGAATTAACTTTTTCCGATGGATAGGAGAGCTGAGCCGTGCGCCTTCCGTTTGGTGGCGAATGCCTTCTCGCTTTTCTTTCTGGTCGAGCGGCGTGACGATTAGAATTGTTTTTCCAAGATGGAGACTCAAGGCAAGGCAAGAGGCAAGCGGATCGACTGCCAGAAGAGAGAAAAGAACACGCTAGAGTTTCCTCACAGCTAATCATTTTCCCACTTGTGAAAATCCTCCGGAAATCTTTTTTCCATCCAAAAAGCTCGGCCGGAGGGAAAAATAAGTTTTTAAAAGACAAGAAACGCCATCCCTTCGTAGCCTCCCCCGCCCGACCACCTACCCTTATCCGCTTCCCTTTGCGCTCCGAAACATCCTACTTCGTCACATGTTGGATTTCTTTTCCCGATAGATCTCAAAGTATAAAAAGCTTATCACAATCTTACGCTCCCCCTCCTACCCCGCCCCACCACTTCTCAACTCTCAGCCACTCCTCAAATCTCTTCTTTGCTGCCGCTTCTTTCCCTGATATTCTGCATTATAAATCCTGGAATGGAATATTTTTACACTTCCTCAGGGCAAATAGAGCTTTCACGAGTCTTTTCCGCTTTTTTCTGATTCCTCTCCTCTTTATTTGGGATTATCATTTCAGATGCACTTTCCTTGGGCATCCCGCGCGCGTCTATGTCATTTAGCTCATCCTCGGCGCCGCGAATAAACCGTCTTTAATCGTCTGAATTTTTCAGCTGCACTCTCCAGGTTCAACCTCGATTTTCTACAAACACCCGACACGCTTATTCAAAATACCCAGACGAATGAATCAACCCTCATGAATTAAAACTTGTTTTTGCAAACAGGCTAGTTTGTAGATGGGCCTACTAGGCCTACTGTCTTATTGTTCTATTATTTCTTGTTGAAATCAATTTTAGCCTAAGAAAATAATTTAGTCTAGTCTAGTGTGAGAAACTTAGCTCATGTCATTCATAATTTGGAAAATCCAAATTTCTGATCGAAAAATACTGGTAGGCCCATCATGCATTTGAATTCTAAATTTACCATTTTTCAAACCTCGAAAAGGTTTATTTATACTAATATAGGCTAGTACTTTACATACCGGTATTCGTATACTGAACTGGGAAATGTCAGAAAGCCTGCTTCAAGCATTAAGATCAACTTCATCTGGAGTTTTTCTTGATGATTCTTCCTCATCTTACATTTTCTCTTGATACTAGAATATTTCAAGAGCAAGAGAAGAGTTTATAGAGAATAGCCTAATTGGCAATTGCTCAAAGTTTCAGGAGAGATCTGCAAGTCAAGCCTCCTGCAAGTGAAACCTCATGTTTACACTATGTAACTTGTTTATAAAACATTTTGTTTCACAACAAGTTTCACAAAAATGTTACAAATTCATGTAACTTGTTATATTATTATAACTAATATTTTTATACAGTAATTTAAACATATGATTATATTACAAATGTTACAAAAACCTTGTTACATATATAACAAATCTTTTATAAACAAGTTACATAGTGTAAACGCAGTTTAATATAGGCGTATGTTCCCCACATTCTTAAATCTTCAATATGTAACGATAATCTTACTTTCTTCAGATACTTGTTATCATAAAGAGCTCTAATGAATTGGAATAGAATTAAAAATAAACAAAAACATAGAGCAGGCCTACAAAACGGCTTGTATCTTATTATATTATTGTATATAGTTCTATAGCACCTCATGTACTCTGAAGAGCTCTAATAAATCTAAATAAAAAAAAGATGGATCACAGAACATAGAATAGGATACATAACGGCTTGTATTAAATTTTAAATATTATGTTTTGTATTTAGATTTCTGAATACCACCTCTTGGGCAATAAAGGTTTGTAATAAATCGAAATAGAATGAAGAGCATTGAGCAAAAAGACAAAATGGCATTGAAAGCAAACTAGCATTATTGTACAGGATACTTGTTCCGATTTCTATCAATTTTTAGATTCAAAAAGACATGAACGGCTACTATACTTTAAAATTTCTGATGTCGTGATACTCAAAAGACAAATTTCTTTCAAATACTAGTGAAAATTAATTAACAAAACATTTTACTCGGGAATTATTTTTCTACTTTAAACAAATTATCTTAAATGCTTTGTATAAAACTAATAATTTCAATAAAACATGGTAATCCAAGTATGTAATCCACTGAGATAAATATCTAACTGGAGGTAGCACTGACTGACCAAGCTGAGTTCCGCCTAATTTTCCTTTGAATAGAATACTGTTCTTGAGAAAACAATTTCAATCCTCATCTCATTGCCAACTTAATTTTTTCTTTTTAGTACTACATACTGATCTAAAAAATATTTCATCCTTATCTAATTGACAACCTAACGAAATTACACGCAACACATGTTTGTAGCTGCCATAACTAGTTCTACCTCCAGTTAGATATTCAGCTCAGTGAAGTAATCTAGCTGGGATCCAGGGATGTGGGAAGTTGTAGCATGAAAGTGGCCATTTATACTCTGAAAAATGACACGAAAAAGGTGAATTGCTCAAGTCTTTATTCAAAAAAATTATAAACATATACGATCATTCACAAATAATTTTGTTACAGAAGCATGAAGATAATCTTACAAAACTAGATTGATAATAAACCAAAATAATAAATCATGGAGATACTGTATACATGGTCATGAATAATATTATGAAGAAATCCAATAAATCTAAAATATAGCAATAATTTATCATGTTGGTAGTTGGTAGTGCCTCGATAACAAATATTATTTGAAATTGAATCACAGCAGCAGCAGAAACTGAAAAAAGCTTGTATATTTATCCAAGGTTATGGAATAAAGAGAAGTGATTTTCAGAAAACATCAAAATTGTTCATGCAGTTTTGGTTATGCTACAGAATGCCAAAAATAATACATACTTTACTCGTAAATGAAACTTACACTAGAAATCAAACATAATAAGGCATTTGGTGATTCGGAAGTATACGAGGAATTCAAAATACTGTAGTTCTTAAATTAGAAAATACATAATGATATATAGTCCATGGGGTATTTGATCTTTTATTACTTACTGAACAATTGACACACATAGAAAATAATGAATATGGTGTTATTGCCCACTCATCAACTTTTCATGTCCAGATTTACATAACATAAACTTTCTCCACTTTTTTGTACGAGAAAACTTCTTTTGTTTTAGGACAGATTATTTGTCCGTTGTTATCAGCTGCCATCTGCTTCAAAGCCTGAAAAAATATAAGTGACAAATTTAAAAAAATAATTTATTTTATTTTTATCGGGGAGGAAGTTCCCTTTAGGAAGTTCAGCGCATACCTCAAGCCAAGCTCGAGAGAGTCCATGCCAGTTTTAGAATTCCACTTTAGAATTCTAGCTTTAGATGGCCATGGTTATCTAAAACTAGAATTCTAAAGTGGAATTCTAGTTTTAGATAACCATGGCCACCACTTATCTGATATCCTTTTTAAAACAAAGTAGAAAAAATTCCTATGTTTTAGAATAAGTTGAAATGAATAAATTTTAATCAAGTTAGCTTGATTAGCTAACCAGCAGTTGATTTATTTTGATAAACAACTTGATTTGACAAATCCACCATACTTTTTTCCAATTCCCATAAGAATTGCATTGAAATGATAAGCAAATCATAATGTTAAGTTGAGTGATTCACTTCTTAACTACAAATTTGACTTTGCTAGTGTTATTTTTCATCATTTTATGCTTTTAAAACAATACCAAGAGTAGGGAGACAATTTATCAATGTTAGAAACGTTATTTTTTATGTTGTTTCTCTCAAAATAAGTTCAAAAAATGAGTGCATGGGTTCATGTTTGTCTGTAATCCCATATCAAAATTTGAAAAGTATGGCGGTGGCGAGAATAAAAAATGTTACAACATACTGTTATGGACCTTTTCACACCAATGACCACACTGTGATTATACAGTCTCTGTAGAATGGACTTGTCAGCTGGGCCAATACGCTCTCATAGATTGCTTGCAGACTACCCTGACAAAGCTGAGCTATTAATTGAATAGCAATCATTTGCCAAATTAAGAACATTCTACTTGATTAACCATTATTTTCGAATGAGCTACAAGTCAGTGTTCGGTTAGAATACTTCATGTGCCATATTTCAACTGACCCGTTCTCCATAGACGTAGCCGTTGGGAAGCACCATGGGTTGATTGTGCTCGTTGAGCGGCAGTCCCGATATGTGGCAGACGAGTCGTGACTGCGAGCAGTGAGCAAATGGCAGAGGCATGGCAAGAACATTCAGCCAATCCTGGCACACCGGGCAGCTGGGGTTCCGATTCTCACGCACACTGTAGCACTGATTAATTCGTATTAAGGAAATCACTCGATTCATTATTGATATCAAAATTTCCACGAGTAAGAACAAGTTTTGGAAATACAACAGTGTTCTTTGGAAATACTGTACTAAGCTTGTCTTCAAGAAGAAGTAGAAGTAGTAGAAGAAGAGAAGTATAGCAGGATCCATTTAACTTGTCATAAAACATATGATCGACGAGCATATGATCACAATACTTAACCTACAAATGCTAAATCTCGCAGATTATTGAAAAGGTCTTTTAAAAAGTTATTCTTTGAAAGGTCTTCTTTAAAAGGGTCTTTAAGACTTTAAAGGTCTTTTCAAGACTTTCAAGCCTTTTGATTATTGTGTCGAAATCACTGTTTAATTATTACTGGATCAGCTGATTTATGACAAGTTAATTGGATCCTGCTAGAAGAAGAAGAAGAAGAAGAAGAAGAAGAAGAAGAAGAAGAAGAAGAAGAAGAAGAAGAAGAAGAAGAAAAATATAGTCTTTGAAAATATAGCCGTGTTCTTCGGAAATGCAAGGCTAATCGGTGAAATAACTTTTCCTAATTTTTTCAAACATTACTGTTTGTTGAGTAATGAGTAAACATGAGTATAAAAATAAGTAATTGAGCTTGTTAGGTGAAATATGCGTGAATGAGCTTGTAGAGTAAACATTACTTTTGAGCTGGTGAACATTAGGCTACTCCAAATGTTTTATTTCACTTTCCCTAAAGATTACTGGAGCTTCCTTGAAAGCCTAAAGAGCTTGATTTTTCTCTACTTTTTCAGATAATTGCCTTTTTCTATCAATGCATATTTGTAAGCGGAAGATCCATTTTTGAAGACCGTCCTAATAGAGCTCCAACAGAAACAATGAAAAAATTGTTTTTTTTTCTTGTTGTTGCCTTAGGCTACACCGGTTAGTCAAGACAAGACAAGACAAGATTAGTCACGTTTAGTCACAATAATTCACATAGTTGCTTATGAAGCAGCACACACCGATGCAATGACTAATCAATGTGTGTTGCTTCATAAGCAACTATGTGAAGTACTGTGACTAAACGTCACTAATCTCGTCTTGTCTTGTCTTGACTAACCAGTGTACGCCTAGCCTAAGTTTTTAGATGATCATAATTTTATGGATGGAATCCAGGCCTATTTCTAGAGCCCAGCAAAATATCATGTAGTAATTGTTTCATCTTTACACGAGAACAGATAAACTAGATACTGTTTGATCTAGCTCGAACGTAAGTACAAAAAAAACAATATTTCACAACAATAAACTGTTTCAAAATATTTGTTTTAGAAAGGTCATTAGTGAAAAACGTGTAACAAATGTTTAAAAAAAGGTTTGGGAACTAAAATGATTTGAAAGCATAGTTATACAACTATCAAGGTTTAAGATATGAGTTTCTGAACGGTTTAAAATTGAAATATGAAAAGGATATGGTGTTTTCAATGCAGAAAGTCCAGCTTGAAGTGCCACAGTGAACACCGATTGTGACGCCATTTGAAACAGCCGGTAGTTTTCTTGCCTGAATTGCTCGACCAATTTTTCCCAACGTCCTTCGTCAAGTAATTCTTTGTATGGAGAGATTTCTGAAAATCAAAATAGAATTTAGAAATTATTTACCACAAAATATTTATAAGACAAGAAGTGATAACTGTAAACAACTATGAAATTGCTGATTATTAGAAAAGTTCTGGAAACATGATAATTTTATTGATGATGCATTTATCAAAGTTCCTAATTAATCATTGTTAGGTACATGAAAAAGATGAACGCTGATTCCAACACATTGTGATTGTCACATGTTGACTAAGCAGCAGCAGAGTTATCAGTTAGAATTATCAGAAAGAATAATCAAATCCATTTTCTTCTCGATTACCTTAGAAGGAAATCCTCGTCGGCTTAGAAGAACGACGTCAACATTACTATTTTAAGCAATAACCTTAATCCTGATGGAGAATTTTGAGAATAATTTTTGAGAATGTTTGAAATTTAGAGAATTTTTCTATACAACAGTGAGTACTGGGGCTCTATAAACAATGGGTAAACGCATCGACAGCCATTGTGGTAGGCCTACCAGACTTCAAACAACTGTTTATGAAATAGCTTGAGTTAGGTGAGTGAATACTATTCGAGTTTTTAATATCATTTTCGAGGTTAATTAGTTGAAGTATTAGTATTATAAATTACAGTAATATTATATTGGTATTAGTAATAAATAGTTAATGCAGGATGGGTACTTGAGAAACTGGTTCCAAAATGGTGGGGGGTGCAGCTACCCCGTCTTTATAGAGCCAAATGGCTGGTTTTCACGATTCTAGTAGACGTTCTGGTTACTGGAGGCAGGTTAGTGGTTTAAAGGTAAGTAGATAGGCTTCTGGTAACCTGCCTCCAGTAACATGAACGTCTACTAGAATCGTGAAAGCCAGCCATGAGTGGGTATCAAAAGACTTTAAATAAATTCTTCGTTTAAACATTGTTTTTTATATTCACCCGTGTTAGCTGGGAATGCGAGCAGAGCCATGCAATGCTGAATATCTTGAAGTCTTCTCATATCTTCCTCGTATGTAGAGAAATACTTCCTTGCATGACTGGAAAATCAATTCATCAAATTCATCAGATTGATTGGATAAATTCATCAATGTATTGAATTGTTGGAGTTGGACATTAGTTGCAAAAGTATAGAAGGATCCTTTTAACTTGTCAGAAAACATATGTTCGACGAGCAATGTCACAATACTTAACCAACAAATGCTGAATCTCGCAGATTATTGAAAAGGTCTTTTAATAAGTTATTCTTTGAAAGGTCTCCTTTAAAAAAGTCTTTTAAAGACTTTAAAGGTCTTTAAGACTTTTAAGCCTTTGTGTCGAAATCACTGTTTAATTATTACCGGAGCAGCTGATTTCTGACAAGTTAAAAGGATCGTGCTATAACAGGGTATGAAATGAGAGCTGCTTCACTTAAGAATTTCAACACATTACACTGTTTTAATGAAGTTCGAGTTCATATTACCATTTCCATCAACAATTTTCATTGCATTTGAATATGCTCGGATAATTAGGATTCATCATACTAGATGTCTAGATAAAGTTGAGTGACTGAACGGGCTCTGACAGAGGAGAAGCATCTGAAGGAAACCGATGCCTAAATATGCCAAAGATCAGCTGCTCAGACTTTGTTAAATGCAATCGTGAGCAATCAAATTTCAATCTTCACTACACAATTTGTCTTTATGAAGACTCATAGGGCCGTATTTATGAACGTTCCTTGAACCCATACTTGGCTAGAATGAAAGGGTTCTTTGAACAAGGGTTCCTTATATTGAAAGGGTACCTTGAGAAAAATCCGTAGAAAGAAAGACTGATGCATGTTCAACTGTTAAGAAAACTCTTCTACTCAACTTCCCATGACGAATTACTAGTTAATATTTGACTTTAAATATAATTTTTGAACGAAGTAACAGAGAATATTAGATAAAAACTAATACTCTCGTGGTGGAGCGCTTTTGGATTTTATATCCATCATCAACCACGTGAGTAGCCTGATAGTTTTCTACTAATAATCACAAATATTGATTGCTATGTCGTTTAAAAATTATATTTGAAGTGAGTTTTCAGTAAACCTTTTTTGAACTCAACTCATACAAAAAAAGAAAAACTCTAGGTTTCTTGATTGAGCCCAACCATTTCGGGCTGTTGATAAAAAAGGCAAGATATTGAGAGCAAAAATTATTCACAATGGGGACTATAATGATGGATAAAATAACATACCGAACGGCATCCATTCTTCTGTCAGAACGAACTAGCTCGACAAACTCTTGTATACGCAGATTGAATTCCATTGATGATTGTAACTTGCGCAATTTAGAACGGTTGTCATGGCACCAAGCAAGGCATTTGGCTGTTTCTCTGGCCGCAAGCGATTTTTCCACCTCTCTTGAAACCAGGAATACATCTGAAATAATAGACGAACGATTCGACTCATTCTTACTCAACTGTTATTTTTTTACAAAGCGTTTTGTGCAAAAGTTGGAATCACACATTTTATTTCTATGACTATTATCCTTATCAAGGACCCGATAGGGCCTTAATGCGATCCGTCTGACTGTCCGCACGATATCTAACCAACGGAAGATCGTACACTTTTGAAATTTGGAATATAATATCTTCATCAAGTAAGAAGCCTATTGATATTGAACATTGGGGGTTGAATTTAAGAAAAGTTTAGAAAATTTCAAGTTTAAATCAATTAGGCTATCCATACATTTTTTAATAAAATAAATTCATTATTGAGAACATTTGTAGAAAAAATATTGATGGAATCTTTCCATAATAGAAAACACTTTTTGGAATTGTCAAACTCCACTTTTAATAAACACAATGTTTACAGGACCATGGTTTCATGTATAACATGGTCTCATGTGTACATCATGGTCTCATGGTCCTGTAAGCATTGTGTTTATTAAAGTGGAGTTTGACAGTTTCAAAAAGTGTCTTCCATTTTTGAAAATGTTTATTATTTTTAAGGTAGCCTATTTTCATTAATAGAACGATGTACGAAATAAAAAGTGCGATTTTGAATTTCATGAACCGTTTGAATTGAAACGTTTCTCCCAATTGCAGCAAATCGCTGCTATGTTTACTAGTTGTGTATTTCTTTAAAAGTACTGTCCTGTTTTCTGTGTACTACGATATCGTTTCCTTGGATACTTTGTTGTATCTTTTCATTTACTAAAAGAGTTATTCAAAACTAATGACCTTCAACCAATGTGACAGTTTTGCAAACCACTGTGACCGTTATATTGGGCCTATTTAGATGTGGTTTGCGCCAAAAGAAAGGTTAGTGTTCCTTGTTGTGTAGGAACTTTGTATTTTGAGAACTAAGCACCATCTCTCGGCTTTTGGCAGAACTATGTCTGCAGTACTGAACTATACGGAGTATAGTTGGTTAGTCTAGCATTCGTAAATTTATATTTGAAGTGTTAGGATCACATATCATAAATTTCAAGCTCAGATCAACTTGAAAGTTTGAAATTTTTATGAATAAGCTAATAATATTCTCCTTTATACTTTCATTAAAAATCAATTTTAAATAGCCAGGTCGACTTGAATAGCCGTGTTCCTTCCAACACATTGAATAAGCACAATTACCTATTAATTTCAACCTTTATTCAATAGACAAATAGTTGATTCTTTACAACTTTATAGAGATAAAAGTTGGTTCGATCAGATCGGTTAAATTTATCACTGCGTCTGGACCTGGCTTAAGGATGAAAAGCACTGTAGAAGCTACTGCCTAAGTTATGTCATATTTGCTATTTTAAGGCGCTTATTGACAGGGAAAGTAGAGAGAGAAAGTAACTTCCAGCAAGTACTTGCCATTACGTCACTTTCTACTTATTTGCTTATATACAGGGAAAGTACTTGCTGGAAGTAACTTGCCTTCTCTTCTTTTCAAGTTTCTCAACACATATGTTATTTCACAAATCATCTAATTAATAAAACGATGCGTTTCTTCCTATACTGGCTGGAAGTGGGAGACAGTGATCACACATGACCACGTCCTCTACTTTCCTTGAGTGGCAGTAAAACAAACAAGTTTTTACTTCCAGAAAGTGATTACTATCTCTGAAGTGGAAAGTACCCCTATAGACAGGAAAAGTGAGGGGTAAGTTGAGGAGGCAAGTACTTGCTGGAAGTTACTTTCTCTCTCTACTTTCCCTGTCAATAAGCGCCTTAATGTCAGCTGTTTCGTTAGCATCAAATAAAGTAGCTTGGTGTGCCTCAGGCTTTGGCAGAGTCCCTAACTGAAAGTTGATAACATTACAATAATGATTCATGGACCACCCTGAAACGAATAAGATAGAAAAATTGGCATCTTATTCAGTAACCGCCAGCATTTGAATCGCTAAATCTCACCGATATTTGTTAGATCTTGTAGATCAGATGTGTGAGCAAGACGAGTGGCCGCATTGTAGTAGCCTCTTCGCAGAAAGTACTCGACAAGCATTCGATCGAGGCGCCGTCTTCGCCACTGCGAGCCTCCAGCATGCTCCTTCAGGTGCTCGAGACGGCGTTTGCACACATAGCCCACTTGAAGCTCTTCTGAGATACTTTCTTCCGCCTGAAAAACCAATATGTTTTTTTAAAATATAAAATACCATTTTATAAAATATTATTTAAATATATATTTTAAAATATTAATTTATATATTAATATTTTTTAAAATGTTTTAAATTTATTTAAATATATATTTTTTTAAATATATAAAATACCATTATATGTTTTTTTACAATAACACAAAACATATATGCACTCATGGAATAAATAAACTCTTCTCAAATAAATAGAGATGGTTTTATAAAAATTGTCTAGTACTCAAAAGTGAGTCTTCTCTCCTAGAATAGAATATTATTTCATAGCACAAATGGTGACACAATACAGTACAGCAAACTAAAAATATAAAAAAAGATATTTTTTATTTACTATTTATAATCAAAAAATAAATTGGTCCAACCAAATTTGACTATTCACATTTGCAAAGCTAATTCCATCTTTTCAAGCTCATTGATTTGGGAAAAATTTCTAATTCCACTCAATATTGTTGTTTCAAAATTTTGAATGCAATGTGCTCATTATAGAGAAACTTTCATACTTTCACAGGGGATAAAATTAAGAATTAAAGGTGGGTTTTCGTTACTGCGACCGGGTGCCGCAGCGGATCCCGACCCAGCGTTGCCAGATGCAATTGATGAAAAATCCCCACTATAAACAGTTGGGATTTTTCATAAATTGCATCTGGAAACGCTGAGTCGGGCTCCGCTGCGGCACTCGGTCGCAGTAACGAAAACCCACCTTTAGGCATGTAACAACTGACTAACACAGAACCACAGTACACTACGCTGGAAATTGACTTAGTGGAAAATGTGTTCTGTTTGATGAAGAAATGTACATTATAGGCTACTTAAAATATCTCCTATCATCACAATCACAACAGCTATTTTTCAAGGGTGTATCGATTTGAAATAGATATTACTTAAAACTATGGGAATGGTTGAACTGCTAGTTGAAAGAGCAAAATGAAAATAATCCCAATTCTTCCTAAGCAACACACCTAATATCTTACGGTGTTACTACACCATTTTATCCAATAAATGAGTGTTATAATTGGACTGCTTATTTATCTGTAAGGCTAGGCGTACACCGGTTAGTCTAGACAAGATAAGACGAGATTAGTCACGTTTAGTCACAGTAATTCACATAGTTGCTTATAAAGCAGCACTGTTAATTACTGTGACTGAACGTGACTAATTTCGTCTTGTATTGTCTTGCTAACCGGTGTACGCCCCAGCCTAACTGAGTTCAGTTAATTTAGTGATGAAGTATGATATAATTCACTTATAGTTATATCTAACTCCAAAATATGGTGTTATTTCTACATTAATAACTTATCGTAATAATATAGATCCACCCACTGCCTTCTTTTGTAGATGATGGGTTTCACAGTGAAAAATAAACTAAGCTAGGGCTTACGCTCAATTACAAGCTAAATTTTAGCATATGCCATCAATTCCTATTGTAATTATTATTGAGTGATGATTACCTTCCGTTTGAGAACCTGCAGCTTTTCTACCATACCTCCCAGCAATCGACTTATCTCACTTGCGCCAACAGATTCGCCCTGCAAACCTCTTTCAAGTTCTTGTGCTGCTGCTTGCACGTGGGAAACCTCCCTGTCCAACTGTTTTTGAGCCGACCTGAATTTCTTATTTAAAAGTTCATAAGGCACCTGCACAAAAAACAAGGTAATCTTTATTGAGAATCGGGTTTTATTTGTGATTACAAATAAGCTGATGAAAAAATTTGTTGAAATAAAATAAAATAACTGAGATTAACAGCAAGGTTAAAGAAATGTGATAAATAATTAATAATCATTTCTCCGGATGATGGAAAACACATCCAGAGGAGTTTATTGAGCATGAAAGAGCACAAAGTGGACAAACACTCAAATTCAAGGCTGGAGCAATCAGTCCGAAATTTAGACTAAACTATTAACCAGAATTTGGGAGAAATAGTTTTGGGCTAAACCTGTTTCCTCCCAAATCATAACGACATGATTTGTTTATTTATAAATGATGAATGAAATCGGATTATTAAATAAGTTACCTATTCCCATCATTCTCTGCACTGCTGTTCAAGGATGATTTTTTTATATTGGGTAATTCAATCATTATTATTATTATGCTGGTCACCCGTGTAATTTTGGGTCCTCTTATTATTGCACTTTATATCGTTACTCAATAGCTACATTATTTGCAATTTCAAAAGGGCTTCAAACTTTCTTTACATTGAAAAACACCATCAGTGTGCTTGTTCTTAACTAAAAATATACAAGAGAATCACTATCCATTACAATCTATTGTATGCCTATTGAAAGAACAAAAACAACTCAATAAACAATATTTAGGAAAACCCTGTTGGCAAGTATATTAATTACACAATACAAAGCTGAGGGTTTGAATAAAGAAAGGTTTAGCTAGGTATTTAGCCTAGAAGTACATAAGTCGAAATAACTTCACATGATAGCATAGCACCCTTATCTGAACTGAATATTCAAGAAAAACGACAAATACTTATGTAAAATGTCTTAGAGACTAGAAACCATTCAAAGGCAACGGAATTCCGTAGGAAGAGCTCAGGATGATTTTGGCTTTGATAATAATATGGATTTATTTCGAAAACATATACCTTCAATGTGGGATGTTCCAAAGATTTTACGTCCGCCATATCAATCTACTGCATCCAAATGAATTTGTGTTTTATGAAATTAAATTGATACTAGAAACACGGTGAATTATCGATCAATAACTCTACTTTTTTAATCTTTTATTGAAGGAAAGGAAACACAAAAGTAACAGAACATTAATCCATGGCGATTACAGAAAATGCAAACAACGAACATACAACGCAAAACAGCTGATTCCAGGATTGGCGTTGGCAGAAATCCAGCAGTGGGACAATCGCCAGCTGTAAATGAACTCGTCCAAATGCAGACTGCGCTGCCATCACTCATTTTCAATATGCGCATGCGCTGAACAGAGAGCGGTTTATTTTGAATGTACAGACTAGATGAAGAAAAGTTATGTAGCCTATTATTTAATTAAAGTCTGTTGTATCTATTTGTTAATATTTTTACTACATCAATTGTTTCAAAAAAGATCTCTTTCATGTACAGTACATGAATTAGTACCTAAAGCCTAACTACCGATACTTTATAACCGCAACCGAACCAGATTAATCAACACAACGTCATTGCAAATAATATTGCTGAGAATGGAGAGTTCTGTTCCCATGAGACTTTTATTTCTATTGGTGAGTGAATCAACAAAATTGGTAGATAGACCATTGTGTGATAAAAACTCTACAGTCCTTGAAATACAGAATATACGCACTTCCAACATTAAATAGAGGCTGTGTTTTTTATTGTAAATATTTTTCCATTGATTAAAAACCCCTACAAATATTCTTGAGCCCATAAAATGAAGCTTGTAATCAGTGGTCGTCTATTCATAAACAGAGAAAGGTATGCACGAGGTTGCTATAATAGGCTACGAGAACCCTAAAACGAATGAATAATTCGTTTGATTAAATGCTATTTTAATCCATGAATTAACAAAATTATTTTTTTTAAACGGGGTTTTGCAAGAATGAAGCTACGGTACAGTACTTACTTACTTGTTAATATATATTTTTATATAAATCTAGCTTCAGTTCAATTAGTGTGCTTCATTTACTCAATCTTACAAACTTACTCTCATAGCTTGAATTCTTCACTCAATCAGTATATCATACACTCATCAAAACATTTTTACAGTTGTTGTTGCAAGACTATTTTCTTGATGGGGATGGAGAGCCCAATTCATCGACCGAATGTTGTAAGTAAGGTACCGTAATATTGTACTCTATTTTAATAATTATATTATACTTAAACTGAGATACTTACTTTAGCACTTGAAAACTTTAAAACAATATGAAGATAAAATATGGGATGTGGATCCATCTGTTGTCCCACTTAAATTCTAAATACATTTTATAATCATACTCGAGTAAAACTTAAATGGGAACTTAATAAGAGGTATCAGTTGCACAAAGTTATTTCAAGCTTATATAGAACCGACAATGTTAATTCTTATGAGTAATCAAAGACTCTAATACACTTTTTTTCTATAAGTTTCTTTTGGAGAAAAATGTCCTTAAAGTTTTAAACCACTTTAAATCTATAAAAATTGTGCGTTCCATGTTGAAGTGTTCAATCTGCTAATTCCACTATAATTATCAAATAACTCTATTCTTCATCCATATTTTTTATACTGGTATCTTAATCCTTATTTTCTGCCTTACAGCTTGTGGAGTTGTTAACAGAGTAATGCCTTTGATTGTTGGTGGGAGAAAAATCTCCTTCAACAAATATCCATGGTTGGCTCTGATCCTCCATCGAAATCATTATCACTGTGGAGGTACACTGATCAGTAGGCACCATGTTCTTACAGCTGGACACTGTGTTTCATCGTGAGTAGGCTGATAATATCATTCAATTTATATCATTTTATGTCATAAATATTAAATAGTGTATTTGAATAGTATATTGAAAAGTATTCTAGTTGTTGATAGTGAGTGAACAAAAATATAAAGGGGATTCAAGCTGGTGCATCCACTGATATTTTATTATTGTAAGGCTACACTCACCGTATTCTACAGTGAGAATTACACATGTATTTGATCCAATGTGTAATGTGCATCCAAATCTATTTGACTATTTCATTTTGATATGAATACTGGAGAGTTGAAATTACGGTGTTATCGATAGTGTGTAAACAACAATACAAAGGATTCAAGAGTGTATCACTGAAATTTTATTGTTGACAAGGCTACCCTCACTGTATTTTAGTTGAGCCTATGTGTATTTCATAAATTGATATTTTTTCTATCTAAAAAAAAGAAATACCTTACAGCTTACAGTAACCATTAATACTGTTTAGTGGAAGAATCCCCTTTTGAAAATAATCTATTCTGATTGATGCAAAATTTGAAAATTGATTTGATAATGCGAATAGGCCTACAGCAAATAAAGAGAAACTATATAAATCATACTAAAAGTAAGTACGGTAGTCCTATGTACAATATATAGGATACAATAGTATGTTAATTGAATTACAAGCATTCATAGGGTATACTTCAAAAATCAATACAATGATAAGGGCGAATATAATATACAATTATTTATGAACATTTGTGGCCTCCTTGTAGCTTATGTAAGAACTGATTGATTATTGATTCACTTTAAAATCGTCAAATTAAATTTTCTCGTGTGCCATTGGCTATTGGTAATGGACAATTCTAAAAAGGTTGTTCCATACAAATATGATTGATTAATCCTACCTACATTCCATTTTAGCTATGATGGAGAATCCACCACACATCCCAAACATTTATCTGTTGTTCTTGGAGCACATAACATATTGAATAGTAAGGAGCACTCAAGAGTCTACAGGCGAGTTAAAGCCATCAAAGTTCATGAACATTTTCATGGAGATGAAGAACATGATGTGCATGATATTGCACTGATAACATTGAACAGGGAAATTACATACACTCAGCATGTTGGACCCGTCTGCTTGCCGGAGTTTCTGGATGGTGAGTCCTTGCTTTATGATTCCCATATACGATATAGTAAGTCATTATCAACGATGAATAGATATGTTGGACATTGATTTTTGTATAGAGTTTATTTTGTCGAAGAATAATAATAATAATAACACCAGTACAGAAAATTAGTGAGGCGAATATTCATCAATATAAAATTTTAAAACCCTTAAGTTAATAATTAAAACAGAGAAAAAAGGATCTACATCACAAAAATATTATCAATTTTTCTCACTAGTATAACGACATGCAGTCAAGTTTTAACGCAGTAAGTTTCAATGTCATTTATCAAGGCATTCAGAACAAAAATATTTATCCCTCAGCATCATCATCTATCTAATTACAAACGCACAAGCCTATAGCTTATCTGAGCATCACCTTCTGCAGAAAACCTCTTCAAAACAGATTCTATTGTATAGTTCACTACGTTATGAGTTATGAGTCGGATTAATCTCATTATTAGGTATTATCATTAAAATAAGCCGACTGTTTGAATGGAATATGAGAGTTTAAGCATTTTCATACTCCAACTACAAGTTCACCAAAAAAGTAATTGGTATAATTCAAGTGTTGGATATACTTATGAAATATAGAGAATATTCAAGTTAGATGAATTTGCCAGTGTTTTAATGTTTAACAAGCACTTTATCAATAATTGTTTTTCAACAAATGAATTATGAGTAGTAGGCCCAACTGGAGTAACTTGTGAATTATATTTTGTAGTGTGATATATATAGTATCTATTATCTAGTACCTTTTAGAACCTGTTATAGTTATTTTTGTGATGTAAATTTTTGACCAGAGAACGTTTACAAGATTCCAAAAGGAAAAGTAATAGGATGGGGCTCTGAAAATTACTATGGACCAATCTGTGACATACCCTCGGAAACAGAACTGAACATTCTTTCTCAGGAAGATTGTGAGAAAGTTAATGAATATGATTTTGGAAGACACTTCATTGAGGAAAGAGGGTCTATGTTCTGTGCGTACATATACAAACGTGATGCTTGTAAGGTTTGAACGCTCATTCTTATCGCAATATTCAAGAGTCAGGAATGTTTATTATAAATTTTGTGTTGCGAAATCAATCAAATAAATAATCAATTTCTCTAGTTTGGACTGATTATATATATCAGTGTAGATATTACTGCACAGTATCGTGAAACTCTGATATGATTTTAAATCATGCCTCTCAACATTATATTAAAGAATCAGTTTTGAAAAAAGTATTTCATGAAGTAGTGAACTTTTTTTTTGAATGATGACAATTTTTCTCAACTAAAATAATATTGTTTTTGATTAAGAGAACAGTATCAAGCGGAAAAATTAGAATTGCTATTCTTCATCTGATGGAATATTTTTAATCAAAGTAACTATGTTATATAAGCGTTCCAAATACAAATTATATCACTCAATTGCTTGAAAAACTCAACTATTTCACAGGGTGACAGTGGTGGTCCGTTTGTGGTAGAGAATTCTCAAAAGCAAATGGTACAAATAGGTAAGTGGTAAGTGAATTCATAAGAACTACTCACAAACACTAATAATACGGTAGCCATTGCATGGTTCTAGGTAACTTAAGTAATGCAGAATCAATATCGTTCTGGTGCATTTAATAATAATAAATATCTGTTTTAATTGAAGGATTGATATATGTATTATTGAAATATCAAATTTAATTAATAAATAGCCTACCTGAATTATTGTTATTTCAGATTACTTGATAGTACTATAATTTAGAATGATCAATTTGTACGAGTCTCTCAAACATTTTATTTACTTTTTTCAACGAAAAACAGCAAATATTCATAATAATTTAGTATTCAAAATTCTTTGATGGATTTGATGTGAAAAAATTGTAAAGAAATATTCTTATGTTACAGGTATAGTATCTTGGGGTATTAAATGCGCTGAAAAAGGTATACCTGGAGTTTATACAAAGCTTACATCTTACATTGATTGGATAAGAAAGAATACAAACATTTCTACAAACTCTTGTAGTTCTCATGAATTTGAATAAATATTCTAATTTTATTATATAGGTGATGTAAATTATATTCAATTTCCTTTTCGATTTTGAAAATTTGAATATAGGCTATTTACAGCATGAATGGCACATATCCATTTCCATAAAACAATACAAAAGATAAAATGCACTAAACTAAAGATCCATATTCAAATACATGTATTCTTAAAATTTAAGTGAATAAATATGTTATAGTAATTCATTTTCTTAATTAAAAATAAAACTACAATATTCCTAACATAAAAATACACACATACAGTAGTGGAAAACTAACTGGTATATATATTATGTGAAAATTTGTGTTCAAAAGTTGTAGCAGTGTAATCAGTTGAAAGCTTTCCAGGGTGTAGGGTAGGTCCACAGAGAAGGATGAACAGAGGTAACTTTCATACAGGACATGGTGCGCCTAAGTACCGTTAGCCATGAATTGCGTCTGCGTGCAAATGTTGATTTCTGTCTAAGCTCTGTTACAACTACAGTAGGTAGTAAAGTTGTCGTGATAAAGAAGAGAGGCATTCCACAATTACCTCTCCTTGGACAAAAAACTAAGAGCTGAGAACCCATTTAGCGCAACACTAGATGCGTCCTCTGTTCTTCCTTCTATGTGGTAGGTCAAAGTTGATTCTTCTGGAAATGACAAGTTAGTGCCCTTTCATGTATTTTTGGCAGAACACATTATTTTTTTTCATTGACTGGATGAGTTTTCAGTCAATACTTTATTCCTCTGTTAAGTATATAGGACAGAAAGAGGGAAGCTTAAAAAGAGAGAGTGTTTTAAAATTAGGTAATTTAAAACAGCTTTTTAGAGCCTTCCCGTAGGTTTCCAAATCACAGAGGAGAGAAATACTTCCACATCACATTTATTTATTTCTTGAAAACTCGACTTACTCCACAGGATATAAATTTAATAGGTTGATTATTCCATATATTTTGTGTGTGCCAATCTTACATTAATTGTTTACTATTTGAGAATCAGGCCTAACAATAGTATTATACTATGTGCCACCGATGAAAATAAATCTGCCGACTGGAGAATTCACCAACGTCTCACCCTTTTACCTCATAAAAAGGGGGTAAGACCCCTGGAGGTCACCCTTTTTCCCCCGAAAAACTTTCAAGAAAATTACTCTGAAATTATATATTTTTAAAAGTTTTAGACATCATAATATGTGGCTTCTTCTACAAACCCAAAATGCATTCTATCTAGAGTGCCCCCCAATAATTTCAATGACGCAGTCACGCCACCCCTGTGTTAAATGAAATTCCCTTGAAATGCAATACAAAAATGTATTTAAAATTCATAAAGTTAACAGGTTTGATTTGAAACTTCATCAGGTTTACTGTCACATTCATAATTATACAATCTACAATCATTAGTTTATCGCTGTACAGTGTACACTGCTGTCATTATTTTAAAAGTCGCGCTTCAGGCATTGTGACGTAAGTAGCAACGGGACTCAGTTTGAGAATAATACGCTAGTAATTGAATGATAATCAATGGATGTAATGATCACAAATTCGTTTATAAAAAATACATCAAAATATTAAAAGATTATATTAATCTAAAAATGTCAATTTTCAATAAAAGTTAAAGAACAACCAGCGTGAGCAGCGCTAGTAGTGGCCTGATTCCTCACTTCGATCCATAATAACAATCATCAACACCATCATCATCATAAGTTCTCGTCGTTGTGTTTGCCTCTGTTGGTGAAATCAACTTTACTTTTTGGACAATCGTCTAAAATTCCATTCTGGACTTATTCTGGAATAAGTTGAATACATTTAGACAGAAAAATGTGAGTAGATTGCATATTTCAAGTTGTAGAATATGTTTCATACATTCAAAAACATTATTTCCGAGTATTGCGTTTCTGATGCTAATCGATGCTAAAATGGCGGACCATTGAATGCCTATTTGCAAGCTGGTTCACGTTCTAGATTCATTTCATTTTATTGATTTTGTCTGAATGGTTTGAGGAAAGCTGTCATTTTTATTCTTCAATTATTTATAGTCTCTGCTATTGACTGACTTAGTTTTTAGTGATAATCCTTCTGGTGTTTGAAAACTCAGAAAAGGTGTTTTACGCGTAGGCCTACTACATCCGCATAGCCTAATTGTCTACGTTGTCATTCAATCCTTCATTTCACTTAGACATGACATAAACTATAATTTTAGTGCTCAAAAATTGAATTAATCTGTCCTTTGGATGAGTGTTGTTATAGTCAAAAGCAAGGCGAGTTGTCATAATTTCATAATCTTCAGTAATCAAACTCGTGAATTAATTGCAACAGACCCAGGAATTCTGGTTCTGGAACTTTCCTTTTTGTGAAGTTTTGTTTTTTAGTACGGTACGGTACATGAATCTTAGTAGCCTAGTGAATAATTGTTCAAATTAAATGATTATAATTAGTAGGCTAATATATCAAACAGTGTTTTATTTTATCATGGAGTTCCACAATTTCAACAAGAACTACAAATTAAAACAGTAAAATACATTGAATTGAGATGACTTCAGATAGCTCGTTTCATGAGGCTCTCTAGCACTCTCAGTCCTTGAAAATCCTCTAATCTCAAAACTGTTTATTGATCTCGTCCTCTCTCAGTAAATAGGTCTACAGAGGGAAATTGAGAAGTTGAGCCTACAAAACGTCTCACACTTCAACTCAAGAACACGTGGCAGCCGATTGAAAATAGTCATTTACAGAGTGATTCAAAAAGAATACCACAACTTTAAAACTTTGTATTCAATGAAATAAATATAATAGAACCTTCTGTTATACATCATTTCAAAGAGTAATTAAAGAAGTTTTTTTCACTCACAAAGAAGTTCAGAGATGCTCAATATGACCTCCAGACACTCGAGCAATATCAACCCAAACCTCCTCAAACTCTTTCCACTCTCACTGGCATATCAGGCGTAACAGTTTGATAAGCTGCTTTTATTTCTTTTCAAATCATCAATATCCATCGACCATTGATGATTTGAAACAAAATAACAGCAGCCATAACTTACGCCTGACATGCCAGATAGTGGAACACGTTTGAGGAGGTTTTGGATTGATATTCTCGAGTGTCTGGAGGAGTCATATGGAACATCTCTGAACTTGTTTGTGAGTGAAAAAAACTTATTGAATTACTCTTTGAAATGATGTATAACAGAAGGTTCTATGATGTTTCTTTCATAACATACAAAATTTTAAAGTTGTGGTATTCTTTTTGAATCACCCGGTATAGTTCGCATGGAATAGCAATCATGCGCTTTTGCCTGTCTGGAGTAGGGTAGGTCTATGTTGCCTAGTCTCCAGATCTGGAAGATTTCGAAATTTTTGTCTGAGTTCTTTTGTGATTTAATTAGTGTTGTGATTTTTTCTCAGATGCCACGTTGTAGAAGGAGAGTGCACTCTCGTTCCCGGACACGCTCCCGTACGAGGTCTCGCACACGTTCGCGTTCCGACTCGCGACACTCGTCCCAGTACGAGCATAAGAGCATCAGGCGCAAGAAGCTCGACTCCTATGACATCGACTACTACAAACAATCGTACAGGTAAGAACCTTTATCCTATCATGCTGACATTTTGCTGTACCCTTCCATTTTTTCATTATAATAATATGCTCAGGTTTATTTTTTGACATTTTCTCTGTCCTATTCATTTTTATTTATCCTATTTCATTTCCTATTTGATTTATGTCCTGGGTTGAATTGATTAATGGCGATTAAGCAATTTGAATAGTTTATTTTTCTCTTGGATCTCCGTGCACAAAACGTTCCGGAGTTTTTCACATGACAGTCAATATTGTTGAGATCAGATGGAGATCCTCATCAGGAAGAACTCTACTACTGAAGATAGGATATTCATCAAGATGTCTCTCTTGTCATATTCAATTGGTTAGTTTATTCATGTTCAATTTGAACATACTTACTACTAAAGGCCATTCATCCACTGGCATCGCAGTATTAAAAATAAATAAGCCAAATATTCTCATTCAACGATTCAAGCGATTTTATTAGTTATAATCTGAATTAAAAGTCGTTATTAAGGAATTTGTTCGAATGATCTACTTACAAGTGGATGATAATTTATTTTCATGACCTCAAATCTATGGTTTAAATCCATGAATTTTATTTGGTGCTTTACCTTGATCTAAAGGTAGGTTTTGCTTCTGCGGCTGCGATTAGTCAAAATGACAACTTATTAAAACTTGAAATGAAAATATACAAGAATAACCATGCAAAAATAAAAATCTTTCAGTATGAATATTTTTAATGCAAAAATAGAAACCAGTCATTATGAATATTGTTAATTCACTGCATTTATTAATATTCAATATTTAGTATACGTATAGGTACAATTTTTGGTTGAAAAAAAGTTGCTATTTTGACTAACCGCAGCCGTCGGAGTCCGCTGCGCAGCCGCAGAAGCGAAAACCCACCTTTATAATGCACAGAACATTTTTCTTACGCTACAGACATCAAATAAATGAACTAGATACTAGATTAATTAATGTGCCTGTTTCACTTTGGCCTTTTCTTCAAAAAATTATTTGCTTTATGCACTATACTTCGCAGATTCACATGTCACTGCTCCAAACTTTGGGTTGCTTGGCTTTGATCAGTTCATTTCATAACATTGAATTTATTCTATTTTTTTTTCCATCAGCATTCAACTAGACACTAGACTTCGAACCCTATGTGGCAGTCATGTCTTTTATGACTTTGATAATGTGTTCGTTAGCAATAAACATCCTGGGGTTTCTTGAGAAATACTTGTCGGAATTTTATGGGATTTATTTTGATAATTTAAGTTTGCATAAATGTAACGGAGCAGTCACATTCTGCCAATGCCATTCCCCCCCAGTTGACTAATTTTTAGGTTATTTCTAAACATTTTAGCACTGAAACTGTTCTTGAAAATTGTATTATAGTGTATGTGACATTAGAGTCCTACAGTATCATAAATGATATAAATTGATAGTATAACTTTTATAATTAACTCGACTGGTAATCGAAAAGTTTCCAGTTGATCAACAACCTACAAGTCATCGAATTTATAGGAATATAATTATGCCATTTATTATTACCACCTATATTATTAATTTTAAGAAGAAAATTGCCTAAAATGTTTGAAATAACCCAAAAATAAGTTGACTGGGGATGGCAAAATGTGACTGCTTCATAGTCTTCTGCTAAACTCAAGGAATATGGGAACATCTTTGAAACTTTTAAATTAATGAAAACGTTCGCGTTAATAGGAAAGTAAAAAATATCTATCAAACCTCTCTGATATAGTAACTTTGTTTAACTGGTTGGGAAAAATATTATAAATGGTCCAAACGTTCTCTCTTTAAATTGGATTCATATTTGTATTTTTTACAAGTTTCAGCTGATTTCATACAAAGTTCATAGAACTTTCACAAAATCGTTGAAACTCTAAACCTTGCTTTAGTCCAAGCGACTAATTTCAATAGTACACTATTATTTATTAAAATAGAATGTTTTTTTTTCTGAAATGTCAAAATTGAATGAAGGTCTTTCATGGCGCACTAATAAGAGTATGGAGTAGTAGCCTGCAAGAGCCAAAAAATTGGCAAGCATCTCAGTCCATTCCTACCCAAGAACAACATTCAAATGTTTATCTTGAACCTGATTTGTCAGATCAAATTTGTTCCGTTCCAAAACGTGAAAATTTGATTGGACTACTGAAACTGGATCGAGCTTGTACAAGGCTTGTTCGTCCACAATTGTATTTTACTTTGGGTTTTGGTCAGAAATATTAATCATTGAAGAGCATTTATTTTGTTGGGGGATCTCACCTTTATACGGTTTGTGGTGAATAGCAGCTCTTGAATATTTTTATTTTTAGGGCAAGTCAACGTTTTTCTACAATTGAAACTGAAATTAGTAGGTCACATAGTGAAGTCGGAGGAGATCATAAAAAAACATTTTAGTACAAAAATGTTATGAAAATAACATGTCTAGTACAAAATACGACAAAGTAGACTAGCTGATTCGAATATTATGGCGCGGTTTCACGATACCAGTAGACGTGTAGGTTACTGGAAGCAGTTTGGTTATTTGTTTGTATAGAGAGGAAGATCATATGACCAACCTGCCTGCCAGTAACCTACACGTCTACTGGTATCATGAAACCGCGCCATTACGTTGGAATATAGTGAACTAGAATTGTAGAAGGTAGTGTTTGAAACTAAGAAGTTGAATACAAAACCAATTAGAACTTACTAAGTTCTTCAAGATAGCCTACTAGCAAGAAAATTGCAATTGAAATCAAACTTATTACTTGATCTTGCTTTGGTCTTTTAAGGAACACATAAAACATGAATTTACATATATTAAAAAATTGTCTCCAGAAGAATTAAATTTTGACATCAAATTACTTGATCTTGCTTTGGTCTTTTAAGGAACACAATAAAACATGAATTTACATATATTAAGAAATTGTCTCCAGAAGAAACAAAAAATACGCTAAACTCTCGTTTAGATGGGGCAGGTTCTAGTTTAGAGCATTTAGAGCAACAGTGTTTGTGTCTGTCATCAGGTACACACCCAATCCTTTCCTAGGTTATGAAATATTACTGCAGTAGGTTTAAAAAACTTTCAAAACAAAAACAAACCAACCTAACCATGCAACAAATACACGTGAAATTTCAGCTGAGAAAGGAAATCATATGATCGTATGCTTCATTAAAATTCAATGTGGCATTAAACTAGGCCTAATGACTGTCCTAGAAACCGGGCATTAAAGTTTTACTCAAGTTGATTTGATTGCAATTGAAATTATTGAGCATCATCATCAGCATTATTCAAATTTATTTATTGCCATCAGAAATCACAATCATAATTTTATAATTAGACATAATTACAAAAGCAAAATGTCCTTAATACATAATTGCAGAATCAATTTTTTTTTCTACATAATTATGGTGTATCAAGTTGTTGTTTTTAATAATTAATACGAATCTTGTAGTGGAATTCAAGTTTCGTGAAATAGTCAATGTAAAGATCTATCGTGACGTGATTGAAATATATTACTTTTATAATTATTTAAAGATCAAGCTCGTTGGTTTCCAAACAAGATTCAATAAAAGTTAAAACTCTCTCTATCCTTTTGCAGTTGGCTTGCTTCTTGTAATAAATATTCAGTGCATATTGCACTGAATTTTAAGCGCTCATGGTTCGTAATTAGCATGTAATTTTTCCTCTGAAATTATAAAGAAAGCGTCAAAATGTAGTCATATGGTTTATCAAGATGTTTTTTTGCCTTGTAATAGAATCAGGTTCTAAAAATGATTCCAATATTAAGGACCAAACAAGCTCAGCTCACTGAGTGTGTGTTTCTATCCTTGAAGTGGAGTCGGTTGAGAGTGACGAGATAATGGTAGAGAACAAGTACCTCTTGTGGTGGTGGATCTTGCAGTTGAAGAGTGGGAGTAGTAGGGGGAGGAGGCTTGCCAGTCTTGAGAAGAAGGTAGCTGGAACTTGTTAGTAGTGGTGTGCATTAAAAAAAAGCGAGTGTTGCTCCAGCTGTTCCTTGACTCTGTTCGGATTCTGCTTCAGGATATCCAATCATTCATATTTAACAGTAATGCCAGTAGTTGGGTCCGTGTGAGTGTTTTTCTGGTTGAATCAAAGTATAATTGTGTACAAGTGTGTTGTATGGGATGGTGGTTTTATGAGTATATTGAAAAATGTTGAGTAAATTGAATTGTTGTCTTGTGAAATGTATTGCTATATTTTGAAGGTGCCGTATTTGTATTGATTGCAGTGGAGATGCGGATTTAATGAGTATTCAACATATGAAATTAGTTTCATATGTAATGTTTTCTTTTGTTAAAAAGCGTTAGAAGAAGCTATCTTTATATTATTATTTAGTTGAAAATTAATTATTTGTATGTTGAATAACATCAACTGAATATGCTTCAATATAGCTGTAGTATTATTAATATCGACTCAAGTATTATTAGACTAATTTACAAACCGTTATGCGTTTAAAACCTTTAACTTATTATTATTGACTTGGAACTGCTGACTTGAAACTGGTGATTGCTTTCTCAACTGAAAATCAATTCATGTATGTGTTGAATGAGCTTAAAGAAATTTTTCTAGCTATATCCATGATAAGTAATTAAATAGATTAATTAATCAAATTAGAAGAAATAATTTAAATTGAAAGTTCTAGTGAATTGTTTTTCTCGCCTTGATAGATATGTGTATTATTTCAATTTGATAGAAAATTTTATGAATCTCTTTATGAATGGAATGTATCTCTCTGTGAAGTTATTGCTGCTTATGGAATAATTTATATCCTTCAGAGTGTGAATTCCAAAATGTATTGAGTGCATGGGCGAGAATAATATTCCAGTTCACCAGGTTATTAGGATACTATTTTTTGGGAGCAATATATACCTTGTTGATGAATTATTTTCTTTACTCAGGTTTGTTCCCGATATTGATTATTTCTTGCTGCATCTGGTCCAATCTATAAATTGAAAAAAAACTTGGCTTGAACTAAACTTGATATCGAAAAAGATCCGACAATTCTGTTTAATATTCGACTTAACCTATACCATATAACTTACCAATTTTTTGGGGCTTTTCAAAGTTTTTCTGTTTTTCCACAGATATTTTTATGTATTTTGAAGAATATGTCTCAAAACATGCTTGAAACTTGGTGGGCTTGTTATTTAAACTGTATTCATGTGAATACTAACTAGTAGCCCAAGGAGAGGTAAAAACCAGTCTCATCACATCCCTATTCTATTCATGTACGGCTTCTTTTAAAAATGTGCGATTTCCATCGATCCTCTCGATTTATAATAATGGTATTAAGAAAGCGGAAGGCAATGAACTATAATTGACGTCCAAAAATCTCAAATTATCTGTACATTGAATCTAGTTCTTTGAAATAACTAATTCAAAAATAGAACAAAATCCTAGATTAAACATTACTATCAGAATAAAAATAGAATGCACCAATTCACTTTGAAGAGCTTCTATGTTAAATATTCAACAATATACAAATATTTAACAATATTAAAGGATATTTAACATATACAAACAATATTTTGCTGAAAAAACTAAATTTGAATAAGATTATAGCTTGAAGAAGATCGGAAAAATTGAACGAAAACTTGAAATATTTCTGTCACTAGACCCTTTGTGTTATAAATTCAATACCACCAATCCATGAACAGAATTGAACAAGATGATACAATTTTAAAACTAAAAATTGATTTGGATTGTAAGAAGTTTGGTTTGATGTCAATATTATTACAAATAATATTATGTAGAAAATGGAAGGAAATGAGATATTGCAACTATTTAATTGCTTTTGAATCATAATAATTAATTGAACGAAATTCCTAATTAATAATACTCTGAAGACTATGAAATTCATCGAATTTCCTTCCTAGCTATTATTCTGTTGTCAATATTCGCAGTAGCGGAAGTCTTCAGAGTATTATATAGCATTATTAATTAGGAATTTCGTTCAATTAATAATTTTGTGGAACATACCTAATGCCTTAGGTAGTTGATTTGAATTTTTGCAAGTCAAGAATCGAATGTAACGAACGTTTTAGCAATTGAAATTTTTCTCACAAAACATAGATATACACACATTTCACACATATTCTTTACTAAACTTATGCCCGGGTTTTCAGTCGCTCAATAGACAGTTTATGGATAGCACTATTGACTTAGCAGGGCGGCGCTAAGCTTGGGCCTGGTGTGCTCGTCTGCCTTATGGCAAGGTTGTCTCCTATTGCCGTAAATGGATAAAATTCTTTGCTGGCTTTGCCGCTGTGGCTACGTTGGCCTACTGCACTACTAAACGCCCGTCAATATCTCTCCTTCTTGGTCGGTCATTGCTTGTGCAGGCTGCATGACCCTTGCTCAAAGTGCAGCTTTGTCTCAATTGCGATTTCATCATCTGCATTGTCACGTTCAAAAGATGTCAAGAGTTGAGTTTGGAATTGCTATTCTTTCGTATTTTATTGAAATCAATATCGGAACAAACTGAATTTAATGTTGGAAAAATTCTAATATGCTAACCCAAAATGGGAAACCAAGGCACCATCTTAGTTGTTAAAACTAACTGTAAGTATCTTATTTAAATTTATGCTAAACGATATTTTATGACAATTATGGGCCTATGAGGAGTAGAATTTGTGCTTGAAATAGTATTGATATCTCTTTTTCTAATAAAATTAGTTTGGCGTAATTGACTAGTGATTGAAACATATAGATGATGTAAATAAATACTTTTTTGATGTGATATGTGATTTTTTTATGGTTAGGCTAAGCGTACACTGGTTAGGCAAGACAAGACAAGGCAAGATTAGTCACGTTTAGTCACATAAATTCACATAGTTGCTTATGAAGCAGCACACACTGATGCAATGACTAATCTTGACTAACCGGTGTACGCCTAGCCTTATGGCCCGTATGAGATTTTTTTTATAAAATAAGACTTGTTTGATGGGTTAACCATGTTTGATGCCACCAATAACTCTTTTAGAATTGAAAATTCAAGCTTAATAAAGTAAAGTATTTTTGTTTTAGCTATTTTGAAAAAACATGATATCTGAGCTATATTGTTGACCTTACAAGAAGGAGCCTTTCTAAGTGAACTTCATAAGAAAGTAGAATATTTATAGATCGCGAGTCAGGCAAATGAACAAAGATGAGAACAAATTGTACAGGCAACATTATTAAGTACCGGTATTCAAATATTCTGAATAGTTTTGCACCAGTCTCCGGTGCACCTATGTTTTGAGAATAACAAGAGGACTTGGTAGAAAGCTCTCGTTGTCTCTGAGTATTTCTGATTAATACGAATCGTATTCGATTGGCGACTCTTGTGCAGTCGATCTAGTCAATGTCAAACAGTGCTTTAGTCTGGTCGAAGGTTGAGCGACTGGCTGGCTTTCGACTGACCTTTCGCATTCAGGTGCAACGACTCAGCCACTAGGCTAGAATTAGCATTTACTTAATCCTTTTCACTTTAATCATTTGGAATGTGCATTTTGAATAGAAAAACTCATCGAATGAAATTCACAAATTCGAATACTGAATCTCATGAAAATTTAATAAATTTTGTTGGTTGGGATTACTGGAGGAAGAACTTTTTTAAATTTAAGTATAATTTCTAAACAAATATTGAATTTTCTAAAAAACAATATTTTTATTAATGCTGTATACTAGTCTGCTAGATTAATCCCATGATTCATTCTCAAAACAAAATATTTCGATTGTTCTTGTAAATTTTACATAAAAACCTATTTATAACACTGCAGCTCTGATGGAAGTTTTTAAGGACAACTTCAAATAGTGAATAATTGATAGAAAGTATTGTTATTGATTATAATTATTTTTAATTGGAAGTAACTATTGGTGATTGATGTTGGTTTAAAAACAATATTATATATGGTCTAATCCTTGGATATTAGTGTTGAAATAAGATGTTTCACGTATAATATTAAAAGAATGTAGTTGATAGGATTGAATAGTAGAGATGGTTTATCAACTCACAGAAGTACAGTCAGAGATTTGTCATTCGAATAAATTTCGGCTATCCGTGATCTATTAGCAACAATTATGGTAACTGTATTGTCTGTTTGCTTTCTGTTTTGGATATCCGATTATGCCATGCTGTTACTGTATCATTAGCATTAATTAATAAAATTGCGTTACTGGTTTGTTATTCAAAGAGCAGTAAGTTGTTAGATGAAGTAGGAAGAACTTTATTGGACGCCTTGATGCCGTGTGTTGTTTTCGTTGCCCGCGGGGCGTAGTTAGGAAGTGTGTCTATAGTTGTTTCAGATGAATAGTTCTTATCGACATTTGCAAGGCTTAGCCGCCCATGGGGCGTCCGTGTCCCCAGGAACACGTATTTATCGTTAATTTCTTTTCCTTTCTTGCTAAGTGAAGCTTTGAAGGTTTCCCGTCCTCTGTCGGTGGGCGAAATTATTGGTTTATGCGTAATTTGTGAACAGATTTCCATTGTTTCTATGTACGGTATGGTTTCCTTATATCTCAAACCATCTCGTTGAGATAATTAGGTCTCTACTACTTCAACTTTCCTTGTGTGGGCAATGATCATGTTAGAATTTGGATAGGTCAAAACTTCTCAGATTAATTTATTGTAATTAACGTGTTGAACTGTTTTACAGTATTTCAAAATTTCATTTTGTTTTTCATGATCAATTATCATGTATTTAACATCGAACTGTAAAAGTTGTTCATGGAAATTCGGTCTGGTCACTTGGAATAATTCGTGTACTATTCAATATACACTTGACAAAACAAAAGAACTTGAATTAATTTAATTTATTTGTTCCGTTAATGCTATCTTTCGAATCGTTTCAAGATTTTATTCTCACCTTGTGAACTGCAATATTCCATTCCAAATTCTTATCTCATTTATTACGATCAATTATAATGTATTGAACATCAATAAATTAATGTAAAAAAGATGAAAAACAAAGTAAAAAAATATAGGCTAAAGATAGGACAAAGGTAAAAAATGTAAATTGAAATCCATAATGTTTCTTTTACTAGTGCGATGTTATTGGAGCTCCAAGAACTCATTTAACAAATTGAACTATTACTACAGTAGTGGTTTTCTCAAAATAGTCGAGTAAATATCACAAACTATTCGTCATTGTTATGCTCAAGGTGTATGATTACCACCTTATCAATTATTAGACTGCACATCAAACTATCTGTACCAATGTGAATGGGTCAAGTTCAGATCGTCTGAATCACCATTCTATTATTCCTGAACCTGACCTTTCGAACAGGTTTTGTGAGCGCGTGGCTCCGTTTTGGCCCTTCTCTATACAGAATATCACTTTATCTTGCTAAGCTATTTAAATATTGTTGTGTATGTGGTTGTGGCAAGTAGAGCTAGTAGACTTCCCTCCATTGCCGTCTAGTTAGTTTGACTTTAATTGCTCGTGAAGAAAAGGCCACTCTTACTATAGGCTATTGGCTGTCAGCGGCGGCGAATAAAAGCAAGGCAGGTGCCGTTGTGTCATCTTTCATCCCCCCCCCTCTCGCCCTTGCTCTGGTTTGCACTCCTTATTTTAAGCTTTTTGAAAACAACAGGTGTGTGAGTGTGGCACTCACAACTCTCGCTTCAATGTCAATTTGCCATTTCACTCTTATCCACATTTTAATTACCATGTTAATCTCTGAGGACTTGGATTCTTGCCACTAGACTTCACAATCTTGAATTTCTTCGGTGGCTTTCCTATTAAACTGCACCACTAATATACGAATATCACCTGACAATCTCAGTAAATTTAATTTTATTCTTAATATTAATTGTCCCACTGAGTGTGATTGGAATCATCGTCCCTTATTGTATGATTTCTAAATAACATGATAATTTATCATTTTAAATTAGTCTGGTGGCATCTTTTGAGTTGAACATTCTACCGATACATGTCCTGTATCGTAATGAATGCTTTCATAAATTATGAGCTTGGCTTAGATGGTACTGATAATGAAATTCTACACAATCTGGCTAAACTCCACCTCTTATTAATTGATAAATTGTCATCAAGATAATATATAATTGAATATTTTACAAATTTTATATTATCAAATTCTGCTTTCAAGTTGAATATTACCCAACAGCTGAAGATGCTATAGATACATATAATTGAATTGGATGAAATTGTAAAGTGAATTGGCTATGGAAAATATCTTGATTTCTATCTTAAGAATTTTTTCAATTAAATCGACGTCAAAGCAATAAAATTAATTAAAGAATGAGATTTGAAAAATCATCCACTGTCTGTGACTCCCGTTATCAAAGTGATCAACAGGTTAATAGATTTTTCATTATTGTTATTGATCATATGATCTTACATCTCCATAATTAATTCCGTTATCTACCAAAAATATTGATTTTCAAAAATATTCATTTGATGGCTATTTAATAGGCTTTATGCAATTGGCCTTTTGGATTTGATAGAAAAATTATAATAAATGCTCTATTACAATGAGTTTCACATTTTAGCATTTGTTTGAAAACTTGCTAACTTACCGCTTGCATAAACGACAATAAAAATGAGAGACTGCTCACTGGTAAGAATGGTCATAATTTCTTATCAAATATCAAACTTTGTTCGAAATTTGTGCTACCGGCTGTTAGTATAGTAGATATTTTAGTGGCAACGAACGCATCATTATTGGCTAATACGATGGTTCATCAGAAATGTAATAAGAAGTCAAACTGGAAAAGAGGAAATGAAATGATAAGAGATTGCGCGCGCACCCAATCCCTATTTATGTACATCTCTATCAGTTTCCTTTGTATTGTTGTTATTATTTGTCGGCCATTTACATAATATTTGAAAGTATCAGTCTTGAGGCGACGAGCATGTCCGGTTGTTGGCTCTGGGTATTTAGATCACATTCTTGTTGCAGGTTTGTTCATTCCTCATTCCATCTGATCGCGTACTCTTCTATTTATTTAATCAAAAATGTATGAATCAATTATGAATTGATTTTATTATTTCCTCCTCCACAGGCGTTGCCGAACTTTAATTTTACGCATTGTTTCACATAAATAACTTGACTTTACTGCTCTATCGTAAAATAGGACATGGTTTTCCATAATGCTATTTTTTAAATTCTGGGTTCTCTGTTCGACAAGTTCATTTATAAGTATTTTATGACTTCTTGAATATTGAATTATCATTCCCAAATCGAGCCTTTTCCTATCCAATTGCAATGGATTGTCATTTAAAATAGAAATAACACTGACATTGATGTGAAATATTATTAGCTAATCTCAACAAAATTATCGTTGATAGAATTCTTATTCTAGCCATCAACACTAGAATAAATAGTCTTATAGAAAACTAATTTGGCATATAATGCACTCGTGGTATTTGACAAAACATAGATCTCATCCGATCAAATTGGTATTTCATGAAATATCGTATGATGTTATCTTTTTCAATGCTCCATTATAAACATTCATGTTCCATGAACGATAGTAGGAATGTAGCTCTGTTGGAGCTACACTTCAGAATTCTCACTGAAAATAGGAATTTTTCTATTAAATGTTTTATTAACCAATCAAAACAAAATCAGTTTACAAAATTAAATCAAATTACAAAACTACATATTTGTACACATTATTTTCTTATAGAGCATTGTTCTCCATCCAGTATAATTTAAAAATATATATTGTAATATGTACCTAATGAGAAGCTTTTTTACAGGATGGAAGATTTCTATGACAAATCAAATTTATTTGTTTCCAGCATTACATCACATATAGATGACATAATAATTGTAGATAAGATTTATTGAAACAACATTCACATGTATCTACAGGTCTGTGGATTTGATTTGTGAACCTGCCATTGAGTAATAGAACTAGTAGTTTGTGTTTGATTTTTTGTCTGAATTGAAATGTATATTTATAGAGTGCATATGAATATATATTCGTATGGCTAGGTCATATGTATCTACAGGTCTGTGGATTTGATTTGTGAACCTGCCATTGAGTACACTGTACTAGAACTAGTAGTTGGTGTTTGATTTTTGTCTGAATTGAAATGTATATTTATAGAGTGCATATGAATGAGTGCAGTGCATGTGTTTTGTGTGTTGGCAGCAATGAGCGGGCGCAGCGTTCTCGGATGCACGAGCGAGGCATGCGCCGAGCGTCGCTACAAGCGGTCGCACCGTCGCTCGCCGTCGTCGGGCTCGTCGCGGCACCGCGACCGCCACCGCAAGCACCGGCAGCCGCCGCATCAGCAGCGTCGCAGCCGCAGTCACAGCCACAGTCCGCGCCGGCAGCGCCAGCCGTCCTACTCCAGTCAGGTGAGTAGCGTCTGCAGTGCAGCGCCATTCTAGCACTAGCCCCCTTCCTACACAGACTGTATTATAATCAGTGTGGTCACATCCAGAACAGTGTATTGAAACTCTTTTTATTCCCGCAACCGCCATACTTTTGCCAATTTTGTAGATTTTAATAGGGTATTACAGGCAAACCTGAACCCATCCACTAAGCCTTGTCGTCCACTAGAACCAATTTGTCAAAAACAACCGATCATCCGAAATGCTAATATTGAATCAAATGGCTAGCTGTACGGACATCGGACGCTTTCTGACAGAAACGGTTCCAGTGGACGACTAAAAATTTATCAAACTTGTTTTGAGAGAAATAACATTGAAAATAATTTTAATATAGTCTCTATTTTTGGTATTGCTTTGAAAGCTGATGAAAACTAACACTGGCAAAGGCAAATTGTAGAGTGAAGGTGGGTTTTGTTACTGCGACAAAGTGCCGCAGCAGAGCCGAACCAGCGTTGCCAGATGTAATTCATGAAAAATCCCACTATAAATGGTTGGGATTTTCATCAAGTACATCTGGCAACGCTGGCTCGACTGGCTGCACCTGTGAATAACACAATATAACCAAAGTGTGACGTTGAATGGCCACACTGTGATTGTACAGTCTGCGTAGCCCTCCCCAGCTCTGACTCACTCCCACCACTCGCCACTGGAACAGTAGTCTATTTCGGGCAGGCGGTCGGTCGGAGCACATGCCATTTGTGCCGTGGAGGCATGGCCGTGTGGCAGTCGGCAGCATCGTCGCAGCCGCCCCCGGCCAGGATCGAGGAGGCGGCAGACGGCGGGGGCGGCTGTTTGTCGCAGCGACTGCCGCCTCCGCCGCGACGCCGCCCTTCGGCACCCACCGCCTCCCACGAGTGGATCCCGCCCCGGCTGTTGCGTACTAACCGACGTCGCCGTCCGCCCGCACCTCACCACGTGTCTCTTCCCATCGACCAGGTGTCTAAATTATCCGATTCACACAAGTTGAAATTCACAGTTTCGTTGGAAATTTATCGGCTTGACAAGTTTCATTCACTACACACGCCTGGATAAGCGAAATCTTGTTGAAATAGTGATGTTCACATTTTTTGGGGGGAAATTTATCAGCTTTACAAGTTCTATTTAGACAGTGGAGGCTTGATAGGTTAGAAAGCAGAATCTTGTTTAAATTGTGGTGGTTGTTGATTTCAAATTTCATTGCAAATTAATCAGCTTGATTAATTTGAGGATAATAGACAGTGGAGGCTTGATAGGTTAGAAAGCAGAACCTTGTTCAAATAGTGGTGGTGTTTCAAGAGTATACTTTCAAATTTCATTGCAAATTGATCAGCTTGAGTTATTCAATTGTGGGTTGATCTTCGGAGTGTGTTCATCACAGTGTTGTGTAGGAGCTTAGTATGGAAAAAGTGTACAATATCGGTATGTATTTACTAATTTTTTAAACTCTTTTACTCCGTAATGAATGTGGATTATAGTAATCACACCGGATATTGGCAAGTTATTAATAAAGTTTAATTAACTTAGAGTGTGATTATTCCAACAGTTCATTCTTCTGAAATATTTTCATATTGTCACTACAAATTCAAGCCCCTCTCAAGCAAAAAAAGTAGTTGAATATGTTTCTTGTTCCTGTAGGTTTTTTTTTAATCATATTCAGGGTCCATGAGATCTTGAAATCTTCAAACAGATAGAGTATTGTTAAAGAGCGCTCTTGAGAGTAATCCTCATTCTTACTACTTCACTGCTGTTTGTTGTTTTAATTATAAATTCGGCAGCCAGTACCGTATTGAAAGAATCCCTGATAGAACTAAACGTTACCCCTAGAAAATTCGTTGCGAAAATTTAGGGAAAATAATGGAATACGATTGGGTCGTGAAAATAAATAAATTTTTATAATATGCCGGATAATTTTGATTTTCAATTTGGATCTCCCAATATCCAAGTTACTATCCGAATGAAATTTATCAAGCCGATAATTTTGTACGAAGCTGTTGAAAATGTGTTTGTGGTACTCGGTTTTGCTCCACATTAACAATAATTTCACATAATTTGTGTCATCACACCCAACCAAATCTTTGTTTCACACACTTGATTAGTTTTGTTTTTTCCACATTTGACGGTCTTACTTTGAAAATTTTATCCTAAACTATACCAAAACTAATGAAATCTCGTAATCTTCATTATATTACTTCAATCTTTAGAAATTACATCTAAAGATAGTATTATTCTGAAAATTTGTATTCTTCATATCAGTAAACTGATTGTTTTCTCAATCTAAAAACTGCAATATCGTACCAACTCACCGTTTGTAGGTTTGACTAGCATATTGTGTATCTTTTACTTTTCGAGTTGAACAGTTTTTATGATTAGCTAGAAACTTGCTTATATTGATCAGATCTCAAGTATAAAATTAGAGTAGTATCCAGGTATTTTACAGTGGAACGATGCTAATCACTGTAAAGCATATTGATAATGTTAAATCTCACCTAACACTTCTCTGTCTAGGATGTATAATAATTCAACTTCTGGACTACTCAGCGTTATGTTTTAAAATAGGGGTTTATTGTGTCAAAACACACAGGAAAAGTAACCTCGAAAAATAGAATTTCTTTGATGAAAAATATTCTTTTAATATAGGGCTCATCTAATATAAATGTACACTTTCGAATTAATATTTTTTTCCAAACTATTTTATGAAAAGAACCCGAGAAATAGGGTAGATCTTTTTCAATCGTATTCTTATTCGTCTGCTGTAGTTAATTAAAGAGCAGAGTTGTTTTTTTAAGAAGCTAATGACCTTGATGGCGGCAACCGGCGCTGTTATTTTAAGGCTTTCATCTGCTAAATATCAATGATTTTCATATTTTATTTGTGGCGTTGAGTCGATGCATAAGTTATCTGTCCAATAGTAACGGTCGAATGCTTCGATAGAAGACAATAAGTGTATGGGCTCCACCACGCGGGAGATTTCAGACCAGTCTAAATTTAACAGACAACTAGTCGACCCCACGTGTGCGTGCGTTGTACATTTAAACTTACTCTATCGACGCAGAACCGTTCCTCAATTGTGGAAGCAGCAGCAATTCCATGTGACTCCTCGGAAACGTTTTACTTCTCTTTTTAAATGACTTTAAGCTACTTACTTGAATTTAATTGTGGTAGAGTAATGTGATATTTGTCGTTCCTGATTATAAAATTGCGATTAAACAGCTATTTTAATTGAATTCATATTATATAACAGTATAGTATATAATTTAATATAAGTTCAGTTAAGAATATAGCACTCAACTTCAATACGAACATAACGTTTTTTTAGGAGTTTTAATTATCAGATAGTTTTCTTAAGCTCTTGGTATTTTTTCTTCAAAGTTTCTTTATGCTTCCACTATCACTCTTTGAAGAGTATTAATATTAGAAAGTTCATTATTAAGAACAAATTTATTGAAAGCACTGAACTAGTGCATTCAGCTTCCATCATTCAAATTGGAATTCCCTCATCATAGAAATTAATTTCAATTGAATAGTAGCATTTCCATTCGTTTTTTGCTGTTTCAAAACTATGACAACTGGCTTTGAAGGTTGAAAAAGTGAAATAGTTTATTCAACTATTTACTTTCTGTTATTCTTGGAAAATGTTTGTCACTTCCCGCAATTGTATTTGTTTAAGAACAAAAATAATATTTATCCATTTACTTTCACTCTCAATACAGGTATTTGGTCAGATTCTGATTAATTTTGGCAGCAAAAATTTTAGCTATTGGCGTAGCTTTATACCACTAACTAGCCAATTGTAATTGTCGTGTAATAATATTTTACAATGTTAGCCAAAGTCACTAATGCCAATCGCCTACTAGAAAGTTCTAATTTGACTTGTCCTGGCTACTGAATGGTAGGAGTAGTGTGCTTCCATGTCATTCGTTTTTACGTTGAATCAGGATGCGCATGCCAACATTAAAAAATTATAATTGGAGATGAGCAACTCGATAGTAACGGATTCATTGATCCAATCTTTGAAGTATGTCCCATACTAAACACGTGATAGAAAACATACACAACTAATGATGGCATTTGCAAGATGATTGAATGATTGGCTGCTTTTCAAGATCTAGGGACGTTCAAGTGTTTCGTTATTCGTGAAACCACTTGCCTGAGATTTCTTTTGAAATTCCGACAGAACTATTTCTTAATTGAATTTTATAGCGTTTTATTTTTATTTATTTGGCACACATTTTGCAGAGTGGTGCCGAAGCATGATGTTGGGGGGAAAATAGTACTTATTGCTTCTAGCTTGACGATTCTTGCGTTTTAGACAGCTGTAAATATTGTTTCTGGTGGACAGGTGCGCGCTATATATTGTGCCTTTTGCTCAAACCAACACATACAAACTTATTTGCTAAAATCCGTTCACTTCAAATATTTGAATGTCACAATGCATTTTTGAAACTCAACACTCAAAGACTCATCAACTGAATAAAATTTGGAAATAATCTTGTCCATCATCTATCCTTGGTTAGTCATTTGACTAGTCTGTGCTTATCTTGAATCTATGCTCTCCAAATTCAGCCAACAACTAATTTTCTATACTCTTGTGAAATACCAAAACGATTTTTACTGCTTGTTTCCAATATTTGAATGTGAAATATAAGATTTTTTTCAAAAGCTGATCTTTTTTCAAGTGAGTTCACTTGAATCAGTACAAGTACAGTCATAGTCTACTGTTGAAAATTTAGTAATATCTTTATTAATCAAGTTCAACTTGAGATTTATCAATAAAATCTTATCCTTCATTATCCTTTTATTCACATGAATTTAGGTAGATTCATCATTTCAATTGAGGCACCACTTGCTTTCAAAACTTCCTAAGATAAATCCATTCTTATGTCCTTTTGGGGACTCTTCTAATTAGAAGATATTGCAATCACTATTTCATTAGATTGTCCTGAAGCCTGCTTCATTCAAGTTTATTTTCATTTCAAACCTTGTGATATGTGCAATACATACATTCTTAATGTAACTAAAATCATCCAGCAACCTTTTCAACCTTTTTCGTTTTTGATATAGTCTGAAACTTTGTTGTGGAATGCTAATGGACTTCAATGTCTCAGGATGTAAACAAATTTGAAAATTTCTGTACGGAATGTGAGGATCGAGTCTCTTGATGCTGGTGTGTGTATGTGTGTGTGTGTGTGTGTGTAAAACGCTTTTTGGCGCATCCGCGTCGTTTAATAAACTCGCCCCATTTACAACTAACCCCTTGCGACACCCATTGACAACGACGCCATGAATTGAACCTTGTGCGCCATCTATCCACATCTTATAGAACCTCGATTTGCAACAGCTATTCAGCGAAAAGGTGTAAAGTACTTGTCGTTATTGCAGTACTTTGTTTTGAATAGTGCAGATGTGCTGTGTCCTAGGTGAAAGGAAATACTGCTTCAACGTCTATTATAATCTAACCAATTATGATTGAAAGTTATTGATTTCGATTTTCATTTTTGTAAAATCATGATTAGTAAATGTATAATTTTTATATTTCAACCATCAAAAACTCCATTCCTATTTTTCAAATTTATTCCTCCCTATAAAATATATTATATGAAGTTCTCAGTTCTGTTCTGTGCATTAAACTATAAGATCCACATAATCTGAATCCAGCAGCAATAAGAACTTTTGGAAAAATTTAATCCATTTATAACATGCATTACTGCATAAGTGCATACTCACTGCATAACATTCTCACTGGCTTAGAATCTGTTAATCATCTCGTTTAGTTCTAATATCTGTCATATTTTCCCTGAATATGTAGCCTACTATTTTTATCTTAATTTTCATGATTTCATTCAATCAATTTTTGATTTCTAAAATAAATACAATTAATTTATCAAAGAGAACAGAATAAACAGTTTAGAAAAATACACAATACAGAAAATATTAGATAAAGTAAAGATGAATCGTGGGAGACTGAAATCTCACAAAGATGGTGTCGATTGAATTAGAGAAGGATGATTATAATGAATTGAAGTAAATATAATTAACTGTATACTATGCATATTATGTAGAGATTGGTGTAAGATTATTATAGTTCATTGCAGCATAAACTTACAATCCTCAATAATGATTATTTACTATGCGCAATATATACAGATATAGAGTAAGATTGTCACAGTTAATAGTAACAAAACTTGCAATTCCTTACAATGATAATAAGATGTTTCAACAGAACAAACCATTGGCGACTCAATAACTATTTGAGGGTCATGTTGAAAGTGAGCAGCTAGCGTTTTGTTGAGTGGCGTTTTGACGTGTTAGTTGTTTTGGCGGCGTTGAGATTTTGAAGCCAAGTGATGGCGACTGCACCCGCTTGCCGCTGCCGCTTAGTCTTAGCCGAGATGGCCCAGTTCACGAGGTGTGTCATGGATGACCGACCCGCCAGAGCGCTAATGGTGACGGGGGCTTCTAACACCCATTCACAGGCCGTCTCTGATGCCATTACCGTTTATTCTACAGACGCATGGTGGCTCGTCTCCCAATTAACCCCCCCTCCACGCTCCAACAACGCTGTTATGGATTTTGTTCAATCCTTTCACTTCAACACACATGACACCACGGGGTCTGAGAAGTTCTTTAATATTGGAAAGAGACACTTGACATGAATAGCATGGTGTCGATGCTTCCGTCTATTTCCTGTTTTGTTACAGGTCTTGCGAAATAGAAACCACAGTGCACTAAAATAGTTCAAATGAGACTACAATATTTGGCTTGGTTATTGGTTGATTGATGCCTTCAACACCTATGAAAATACCTCTAAAATTTTAAAGTTTTCTCATGTACATCATAATACCATAATTTAAACGAGCAGTTACGCCAAGAATGATGGTATTATGATGTACAGGAGAAACCTTTGGGAAAATTTTAATACCGCAATAATTCCAA